>CM031620.1:24669498-24736055 GCA_018398815.1 Conus ventricosus | reverse complement strand
TTCGTTGAGTAAAATCCAAAAAAGGGACAATATTCGGCTTAGTTATGAAACGTGCGTATTTAGGCACACCTTACTACGGCTCCTATTGAACATCATTTTCGAAAAAGCATTTCATTTGATTCGCTGGGATTTATGTCTAAAGTACAAGCGGCATTTGGATTTCAACAAGGTGCGTGTGAATGAAAGACAGCGTTTACAAGAATATTAAATCGTGTGTCCTTGATAACGGACAAGTGTGTCCTGATAACGGACAAGTTTAAAAGCTGTTCACATTAAAACGAGGATGGAGACAAGGTGACCCACCTTATTACATCTTCTGAGCAGTGTTGGTGACCCACCTTATTACATCTTTTGAGCAGTGTTGGTGACCCACCTTATTACATCTTCTGAGCAGTGTTGGTGACCCACCTATTACATCTTCTGAGCAGTGTTGGTGACCCACCTTATTACATCTCTATGAGCAGTGTTGGTGACCCACCTTATTACATCTTCTGAGCAGTGTTGGTGACCCACCTTATTACATCTTCTGAGCAGTGTTGGTGAACCCACCTTATTACATCTTCTGAGCAGTGTTGGTGACCCACCTTATTACATCTTCTGAGCAGTGTTGGTGACCCAACCTTATTACATCTTCTGAGCAGTGTTGAAAAATATGGATCAGAAGAACCTTTTGTCTTTTTCGGACTTGAACGTATTTTGGGCAAGGGCACTCAATGCCTATACAGTTTTTGTTGTTGTTGTTTTTTTTTACAAAACTGACTGTAAGGATTCTGGTGAACTTCTTGCAGAACCAATGTTGTGGAATCGTAGAATACAGGTTGGGAAAAAGTGGTCGGAAGGGAAAAGCGTGGATCAGCAAAGAATATTTTGTACAGCACAATGTTTTTGCTAACAGGTGGCCACTTTTTTTCTAATAAACAATTTTAGCAAAAGTACAACGTTAGTATACTTTTTTTAGATTTATAAACCTTTTCTGGTTTCAAAGCAGCAGTAAACTGAATGTAGTGGAAAAATGGGGAGTTTGTATTATACTCCCTGTTTGGCTAGTATACTTACCATGTCAGACAATAGCATTCACGGCAGTTAGTCTGCTCTGCCAGGCCGAAGTTTTTGTGTGGCTATTGCAGTGATAAGACAGTCACGTGGTGCCCAACCCACTTCCGCCGTAGGGAGAAGCCAGTGTAAGTCTCCCATACGTCATTCATCGAGGCCTGCGCGCAAGGTAACCCAGAACCTTGCGCTAGCGGGGAAGGTAGGGGCGCGGCATTAGAGTCTGACATGGTAAGTATACTAGCCAAACAGGGAGTATAATACAAACTCCCCATTTTGGCGTCATATACTGTACCATGTCAGACAATAGCAGAATTCATAGTAAAAGGAGGAGGGCGAGTGCCCTAGTGGTTCCTGGGGTTACGCGATATGGATGCATTAGCCGCCACAAAGGTATCCCATTAGAACCATCAGTCTGGTCATGCGGATGTCCCTCAAATAAAATTTTATGAAGGGATTCTCCGAACGCCAGAAGGCTGCCTCCAGGAGGTGGCGCATGGGAACAGAGTGCTGGAATGCTGCCGAAGTGGCCAGCTCTCTGACCTCATGGGCCCGGGGGGAAGAGACGGGAGATCCTCGGATGCTGGGAATAGGCAGTTCTGGACCGTCTTGGAGAGCCACCTAGAGACAGTGCCCAGCTGAGATGTCTTTCGTGTTACATGGGGTTGATTGAAATAAGAAGACGTCTTTGTGAAACGCGCCTGGGGCGCGAGCGTTCCCAGTAGTGTGTTAGACATCGAGAAGGGCAAAGGGCTATGTCCGAAGAGGTGTCGCCCCCTAGTGTATCCGCCAGCGGGCGGATGACGAGGTAAGGGGAGGGACTGCCGGGTTCCTGGTTCTTGGCTAGGAACTCGGAAGGAACTTAAGAGAGACGGAGCCGTCTCTGTGGAAGGCAATGTCTCTGGGGTCCCCGCTAAGGGCATGGATCTCGCCTCGCCGTCTCGCGGAAGCGAGGGCGAGGAGGAAGGTAGTCTTCATAGACAGAAGGTCAAAGGAATGGAGGACAAAGGCTCAAAGGGGGGTTTATTGAGGACGTCAAGAACAGTGAGAGGTCCCAAAGGGGAACACGTCTAGGGGATTGGGCCTCACGAAGAGAAGCCCCTCTGGAGATCTCTCTGAGAAGGAAATCATTCTCAAAGGAAGGTCCGGCCATTTGGAGGATTGGTCGTGCAGATGGCCGACCTGTAGCCCCTGTATGGAGCTAGCAGAGAGGTTAAGTTGGGACAGGAAATTTCCTATTTGGATGTTGCTGGGGCGAATGTGAGGGACAGAATTGGCTTGCACCATGAGACCCATTTCCTCCATCTGCAATCGTTAAAGGGACTCTGTGCTAGCTCTGCGAGAGGACATGGCTAGGTCTCGGAGTTCCTGAGAGGCCCGGCGATGGAGAGGGTATTGAGGACGGAACGGGACCTGTCCGTTCGATGGGGGATTTGGATGTTCGCAGCCGGGCTGACACAGAAGCCAGGCGTGGAGGTGAAGAACCTGGGGATTGGCGTGAGGAGGCCCGAACGGGGTTGCCTGAGCATGTCCCACCTGTGTTCAACTGGAGAGGGGGTTCGTGTGAGTGAGGGACTTGAGGTCCGGGAACCAGGACTGAGTGGGCCACCATGGGGCTATGAGAATGAGCCTGGGTCTCTCGAGTCTCGCCTTCCTGATCACCTTGTGGAGGATCGGGAAGGGATGGGAAGGCGTAAGCTATGAGGCCGGACCAGGGAAGGGACAGGGCGTCGATGGCGTAAGCCTGGGGGTCCGGACGGGGACACATACACTGGCAGACGATGGTTTGACCGTGTGGCAAAGAGGTCGATCATTGGTCTGAACCAATGTTCCCACACGGTTTGAAGGGTAAGCCAGCTGAGGGTCCATTCCGTGTGGAGGACAGACTTGGATCGGCTGAGAGAGTCTGCCAGGATGTTGTGAGTCCCTGCTATGTGTCTCGCGCGAAGGGTGACCCCTGCGTGTGACACCAGCGGAGGAGGGCCTCTGTACGGAGGGAGGGCCGATGGAGTGTGCCTTCCCCCTTTGTTGATGTAACAAGCTACCGAAGTGTTGTCCGTGAAAAGGAGAACAAATCGGTGGGCGACTATGGACTGGAACTGGAGGAGGGCGAGCCTGACCGCCTCCAGTTCCAAGATGTTGATGTGAGACGAGCAGTCAGAGTGATCCCAAACCCCCGAGGCGTGACTGCTCTCCAGATGGGCCCCCCAGCCCGAGTTGGAGGCGTCTGTGAAAAGTTCCAGGGCCTGGGATGGGAGGGAGATGGGAACTCCGGGGCCAGGGTGGATGGGCTGGCCACTCCGTGGCCCAAACGAACCAAGGCCCTAGGGGGACGGGCTGGTTCCAGCTGTCGTTGGTCTGGACCAACGACGGCGGACTCCCTCTGAAGTTGTCGCTTTGGAACTCTGCCTAGGGGAATGAGAGGTACAGGGACTCCATCATCCCCAGGAGGGAGGAAAGTGTCCTTGCCGAAGTGAGGGGAGAGAGGCGAAGGTGGGAAATGAGATCCACTAGGCGAGCGGACCTCTCCGGGGTCGGGGAGACTACCATGGAGGTGGTGTCGAAGTCATGCCCAGGAAGGTGAATTGCTGACTGGGCGATAGCTCGCATTTTGAGGGGTTGGTGACGAACGCCAGAGAGGAGCAAAGATGAAGTTAGCTTGGAGGTGTGGGATTGGGCTAGGGCCTGGAGGGGGCCAGGACGAGCCAGTCGTCGAGGTAGACAAGGAGGCGAATGTCCTCCTGTCTGGCAAGGGGAGCCATCTCCTTGACTACCTTCGTGAAGAGGAAGGGAGCCAGGGAGAGTCCGAATGGGAGGGCCTTGAATTGAAACGCCGGCCCCGCCAGACGAAACGAAGGTATCGTCTGTGGACGGGTGGATGAGGATCTGGAAGTAAGCATCTTTCAGATCTATCGAGGTGGCCCAGTCCAGATGGTGGATGGAGTCCCTGATCTGGGCCGGGGTCTCCATCTTGAATCTGGTTGTCCTGAGGAATCTGTTTGAGAGGGAAGGTCCGAGGATGGGCCTCCAGCCGCCCGAGGCCTTTGGGACTACAAAGAGACGAGAGTAAAACCCGGGGTTGGGGTGTGGTACCTCGGTGATGGCGCCCTTCCGGAGAAGCTCCTCGATTTCCAGGCGAAGGGCCTCCGCCTGGGCGGGAGGTGGATCGCCGGTGGAGAGGAGGAGGGAGGACAGAAGGGGAGGGCGTTCGTGTGCCCAGGGTAGACGGAACCCCTCCTGCAGAACAGAAACCACCCAGGGGTTGAGACCCATGCGCCGCCACTGGTGGGCATGCCGGGACAGACTGCCTGCCAGGGGGGCAGAGGGGTCGAGGTTGTGTCTGGAAGACTGACATTTCCCGCCCCTCGGAAGGTGGGTCCGCTAGTCACCTCCGGGGCCGAGAGATGGGCCTGTGATAGCAGGGCGTCTCTCACTGCCAGAAGGCAGTTAAAGTGACTGCTGGCTGCGCTGTCCGCCGCAGCCCAAGGTGGTGCGCTATCTTGTTGACAAGAAAACGCATAAGGGGGTCATCAAACAGGCTGGGGCCGAACCGAAAATTCTGTTGGGGTTTTTTCGGTTTGGGCGTAGGGTGTTTGGCGGGCCTCGAGGGGACGCTGCTTGGGTAGGGCTGGGTCTGGCTGTGGGTAGGGCCTGACGAAAGAATGGTCTAGAAGGGCGGTGAGGGACGAGGGTTTTGTGGTCGCAAAAGAAGCGGCCTGTTTGCGCTCCTCGACGGCATGGGAAAGGACCGCAGAGGAATAGTCGCGAAAAGCGACTGCTCCTGACCCGGAATGCAGCGTATAGGCCGCCTTGAGCGCAGGGGAGAGTGGGCCTGTGATAGCAGGGCGTCTCTCACTGCCAGAAGGCAGTTAAAGTGACTGCTGGCTGCGCTGTCCGCCGCAGCCCCAAGGTGGTGCGATATCTTGTTGACAAGAAAACGCATAAGGGGGTCATCAAACAGGCTGGGGCCTGCCTCAGTGTCGCCCGGGTCTGAAGACGCTGAGACAATGCCTCCCTCATTTGGCCAGAGTTCCTCGCTCGCTGTAGGAACATGTCAATGAAGGCATGCCCCGCGGTGGTGTGCAGAATCCCAGCCCTGGCGATTCTGTCCCACCTTATCAGGGTTTGATAGAAGAGAGGTGGATGTGGGAGGGGGGCGGTTGGGAGTGAGCTGAGGTCAGCCGGGGAAATGGCAATCTCCTGGTGGCCGGATTGGCAGAAAAGAGAGAAAAGACATGAGGGGCCTGACGCGAGTCCTTGAGGAATACTCCTACTGGGGCCGCGTTGGGGGCTGATAAGAAGTACAATCCCCGTGGGGGAACGGCATGTGCACCCCTGGCGAGCGAGGCCGATCTGTCCAACAAAGGAGTGATGGTCTGGGGGGCGGCTATCCTTGGCCGTGATCGCTGGGTAGGGGGTGACCCAGTGAAACGGGAAGGGCGAGAGTTGTTGTTAGAGGGAGGGGATTCCCTAACAACAAGATCAGGGCGCCAGCTCTCCAAAATGGAAAGGTCCCCAGACTGGGGAGGAAATCCTCAAACCCCTCCTCCAATTGTGGGTCAGTCTGTTTCGGGAAGGGGAAGTTCAGGTCCACCTTCGGAAGGCCATGTCAGGGGTGCGTGGGAGTCGTGAACTCGTTGGGAAGAGGTGAAAACGAGGACGACTCCCCGGTGGTTCCGTAATCGGCCGTGAAAACTAGGGGACTGCGATCGGACAGCGCCCGAGAGGAATGGGGGGCCCAGGTCGATCCAGCTCTGGGAGGCCGATGGCCACATGAGGCTAAAGATGGAGTCAGGGGAAGAGTCAGAGCTAAGCCACTGATCCTCTCGGGGGAATAGAACCACCGGTCCCCGGGGAGAAAGGAGGCTGTGGCGGCCAGAGGCAGAGTCTCCTCGGGGACCCGGGTAACCTTGCGCACCCGGGAGAGCACTGCCTCCTGCATCTCCCGGGTGGGGTCCGCGCCGGCCCCTTGCGTGGCAGGGGTCGGTGAGTGTTACGATCGCCGAGCTCTTGGCCGTGGTGGTAGCGGACGGGGATGGCTGAGACGACGCGTAAGACTCAAGGGACGAAAGGTTACCCCTGGCCCGCTGGTCGATCCTCCCGCCTGAGGAACGGACGCGGACGTTGCCCAATAGGGTAGCGGAAGAAGTCGGCTCCCCAACGTCCTGTACGCCTAGGGGAGATTGAGACGATCGATCGGGGTGGTTCGACCGTCGGGGGTGAGGTCGCAGATCCGAGCTACTCGATGCCTGCGTACCTGACCCGGGATTGTGGTCAGTGGGGGGGGTTCACCGAAGACTGGCCACATTCCCTCCACCGGAGTGTTGACGCTCCTCGTGTACGGGTCGTGGCTGAACCCGGACACGGTTGGGGAGAGCGTGCTGAGACTGTGTGACATTATGGGGGAGGTGCTAGCGTCACGAGTCTCAATAGATCGGGTGACGTGCGGTGATTCCGTCCGCGAGTCGCCACCCGTGCCGGTCCGGGTATCGGCAAGGGTCCCCTGGGGCCGATGATCGCCGGACGCGGCATGATGGGAGAGGGTCTCCTTACGCGGTCGAAGTCAAACAGGCGAACCAGTCAGGGAACGGGAAGATTTAGAACGGGAAGGTCCTTTCATGGGAGCCTTGCCCTTGGATTGGGGCTTAGGGAAAGAAGCAAATGAAAAACAGTCGGCAATGACATGCCGATTGTTCATCCGACTGGGACTGACTGTTGGACTTCGATCGCGACGATCGTGTATCCGCGGTCGGGTAGAGGGGGAATCGGAATGATGGTCGCGCGTCCCCTGCACGGAACCCTCCTCTACACCGACCGTACGCTCATCGTGTGCGTGAGCGGTTTGTCCGTGGAATCGACACGCGGGCCCCTCCGGGGTAGAGAGCGACTGCCGAAGAGTGGAGCGCCTCGAGCCGTTAGTGTCCTTCACCATGTTGGGCACTGGTGGTGGGGAACAAACACGGAACGCACGATCGCAAAGGGGAGACAAAGAGGTGGATTGAGGGATATAAAGGGCTCAACCAACCTCGGGAGGACACTGAAATTGTATTAAATGCAACGAGATCTCAGTGAGAGATCGAGGCAGGTCGATCGTAAGTGACGCGGTTTTGGCCGGTCGAAAACAAAATGGCGGAACGACCGGCGAAGAAATGGAAGCCGAGTGGACGACGGTGAAGTTAGGCGAATCGGGAGTCCAAATGGAAGGAGAAGGGACCGAGATTCGTTGAACAGGGGCCGTAAAAGCCAAAACTGGGGAGAAAGGGCGAAACCGGCGATGGAGTTCCGACTTTCGAAGATCGAAAAGAGCGGAATGCGAAGTCGCGAGTGCCGGACAAAGGCACAAAGGCGAGGATGGCGTGGTTAACAATGAATAAAGCACACCAAACCAAAAGCCCCACCGGTTCAAGTAGATGAAAGGGTGAAGCGCGCAAGCCACAACAAATAAGCAAAGAAGCAAACACAAGGCTATCTTAACACAACGGCAAAGAGAAGGCGAGACAGAGCACAAGACTTATCTTGCTTGGACGGCAGGCCGAGAGAGAATGAATGACGTATGGGAGACTTACACTGGCTTCTCCCTACGGCGGAAGTGGTTGGGCACCACGTGACTGTCTTATCACTGCATTAGCCACACAAAAACTTCGGCCTGGCAGAGCAGACTAACTGCCGTGAATGCTATTGTCTGACATGGTACAGTATATGACGTCAAAAACAAAGATCACAGATGAAAAACCATAAATGTCTAGACATGCATTTATATTTCAAAAGTCAATGTCTATTTTTAAAGTATCAAAACTATACGACAGACTCATAGAATATCATGTGTTTCAAAAACGATTTTTCTACTTGTTAATGACACTTCTGATGTAAAAGTAAAATGGGTTCCAATCGATTTAAGAATACTACACAGATGTCTTGGGATTTAACGTTGTACTGAATCAAATGCGTGTTCTAAGCAGTGATCTTTGTACTTTGTAACATATTTAAGGACAGCATATAAAACATGCTTTGGCACTGTATAATCATTCAACCATTTTGGAAAAAAACACTGATTTAATTAAAGAAAAATGTCTGAATGTATTTAGCTTGTAGACATCCAAACCTCTTGTCATTCCTGGATGTGATAAAGATATGCCGACTGATTCTCTTTTCTGTTTCATTTTAATATTTACCAAGCACTAGTTGTACTCGTGAGGTTGAAAAGAATCTTCATGCATTACAAGTATGCATCCATGAGCTAAAATGCAGATACAATACCGAAGAATACGTAGCTCGTAAAACTTTTGTGTATAAAGATTTGCTGTTTGCAGACACACGCTGGATTTTGAGTGCATGTTGTTTTGTATTTTCAAACTATTTTGGTTGTAAAACTGTACCCGTGTTTGGATGCTTATATACACCGGCCCATGGGAATTGTGCAGAGCTTTCATATATATCAGGCGTGCACGCCACCCTTAACCATGATCTAAACAGTTGGCTCACCCTCTCTCTCTCTCTCTCTCTCTCTCTCTCTCTCATCCTCTCTTCTCTCTCTCTCTCTCTCCCTCTCTTCTCTCTCTCTCTCTCTCTCTCTCTCTCATGGTTTTAGAAATGGAGGGCATTTAGCACAACAGAAAGATGGTTCTACGGCAGATCAGAAGTCAAAGTGACAAATGGTTTATAAATATCTAGGTATATTTTTCACCACAAAATTAAGCTTAAATACATGCTGGCTGGAGACGTGTAGGAAAGGAAAGAGAGGGGTCATTGACATTTTAAGAACAATGAGAAGACTGAATTCAGTTGATGGGGTCTTGTTTTGGAAATTATTCGACACCCAGATACAACCAATCCTGACATACGCATCTGAGGTGTGGGGTCTGTTGGATAACGCCCACATGGAAAAAGTTCATACTTATGCAATAAAACGTGTTATGCGTGTGCCGTTACATGCATCAAATAAGATAGTTTATGGTGAATGTGGTCGATATCCTCTGTTTATACGAACATATATCAAATCAATTAAATACTGGTTAAGATTAGTTCATTTACCCACCACCAGACTCTGTAACCAAGCGTATGAAATGCTTTTGCTACAACACGATATGGGAAAATTTAATGGGTATCTCGTGTAAAGAAAGTACTAACAGAAAATGGTTTTGGTATCGTCTGGCTTTGTCAGGGTGTAGGCAATACTGCGAGGTTTATATCCGAATTTACTGATCGTTTAATTTGTTCTTACAGACAAAACTGGCATTCCAGCATGGATGGAAAAAGTCAAATATGAATGGTTTCTCTCATTTAAAAGTAGTTTGGAAATGGAAAAGTATTTCATGTTTATTACAAATAAATGGCATAAATATAATTTAACAAAATTTCGAACTAGAACACTGGGCCTCAATGCAAACAGAAAATTTGGGTTTGAAGCATCGGACAATAAAGCATGCCCCATTGTGTGTAGAGGGAAACACCAGTGAAGATGAAGTGCATTTTGTTTTTGATTGTCCTGCTTACGCAGATATTCGAAGTAGATGTAAAATTTTCAGGAGCCAGCTGCTCAAAGAAAAGACCTCGTAGCAATTCTATCCAGTAAGACGGAACAAAATACCATATCATTTGCAAGATATATAGCAGAAGCTTGTGATTTTCGAAGAAAGAATATCTTAAACAATTTGTTGAGCCAAAATGTGTGACGATGTATGAATTCACTGTTAGCGCTTTTTCGTGTATTTTTCATGGCTTGATGGTCGGAAGACAAATGGATTTGCTGTAGTGTGCAGAGTGAGTGAGTGAGTGTGTTGTGTTGTGTTGTGTTGTGTTGTGTTGTGTGTGTGTGTGTGTGTGTGTGTGTGTGTGTGTGTGTGTGTGGGTGTGTGTGTGTGTGTGTGGCGAGCGCACGCGCGCGCGTGCGTGCGTGCGTGCGTGCGCACGTGTGGTGTATGTGTGTGAGTGTGTTTGTATCCGCAAACGTTTGTGTTGCCGATTGTAGATTTGAATTTTCTGTTTATACTGTTCGATTTCTATGTCTTCTTGTCTTGAATGGCAGATATTTGACGCATGCTGTTAATACTGAAATTGTAACCCCCTTGCCACAGGGCTTGTTTGCTATTGGCAATAAAAACTGTGTCAGTGTCAGTGTCAGTGTCAGTGTCTCTTCTCTCTCTCTCTCTCTCTCTCTCCTTCTCTCTCTCTCTCTCTCTCTCTCTTTCTCCATTAGGTTTCTATTTTTATGTATGTTTTGTACGGTATAAGTTGCAGCATGATTAAGATTTGTGTTTCTTTCTTATGCTTATTTTTTCTGTACTTTTGAGTACTACTGGAATGAAATTAAAAATACAAACTAACGACTGAACACACACACACACACATGTATACACACACACACACACACACACACACACACACCATACACACACACACACACACACACACACACACACACACACACACACACACACCACACAAAAGATTGTTCTTTTTTCATTGATAAACGATAAAACTAAACAAAACGATAGGCGTCGAAGACATGTGAAGAAATGCATAGAAATAAAGAACATTTGACAATCTGAAATACAGGTAATCTATGTCCGATCTTACGTTCGATGGAGTGTGGCCCGCCGTTTTCAAGGACAAAGGGCTCTGGTTAGACGCCCAAAGCAATTCAGACCCATCAGTCCGCTTAAACTCTTCAACCAGAGGAGAAAATGCCAACTTATCGGTGTAAAACAGTGCGCATGTAATACATATAGTCGATAGTCCCATCATTATCCTGGCGAGCCCCTCTTCAAATCAAATATATGAGTCTGTAGATCCATTTGCTTTGGCCTCCTAAATGGAGAAAGACAAGTGTATTCACAACCAAAAGACACACTTTACCTTCCCTGTTGTTGTTGTTGTTGTTGTTGTTTTTTGTTTGTTTTCCAGACAGGTTTATTTTGCTGCAAAATGCCAAGACATGGACGTGAAACGGGGGTTTTGTTATGAAGCACATTTCACAAACAGTTCGACTTCACGTATATCAGTGTCGATCGACTTTGACCCGCAAGTCTGGGGTTGTGGTGTTTTTGACTTACCGAATGATGCAGATACAAATTACGCAACGATCTTGACCCCTAAAACTGAGCTAAGAGAGCTTCTGGCAATGGAAAGCGACGTTATCTTCCTGATTTATTGTTCCGGAACAGGTCTGTTTTTCTGCTTTCGGCAGTACACTCTTTCCCAGATTTCAGCCACCTTTTCAAATTAAATTTTGCTGGTGCAAAATATCCTTTCATTTTTTGGGGAAAAAACTACATTGTCGTTGTTCGAGTGAAGGCTTTCACTGGTTTGAATGATCTCTGCCGTGCGGTCCTAATGAACTGCTGGAGGGCCAGAGGTGTGGCTGAGGTGACAGTGGTTTTCTTTGTTCCCTTTTCATACAGTCTATCACCATCCACTGAAACCAGGCCCTCGAATGAACTTCACGTCCTTTTCTTACTTTACATTCTACCCAGCCATACCTTTAATAGAGAGGTTCATGCAGATGGGACTACGTTTATCCGACTATTTTATAGATTTCAGATTTCGTTTAGTACTGTCCCTGTTGTAAAACAATTTTCATATTGTTTTCATTTGCTGACACTGGTGCAACACACAGTACAGACTTCACTCACCATTTCAGCTGAATGCAGACACTTGAACGGATCGTGACCACAATACACGGTACAGACTTCTCACCATTGACCACTGGCCAAGTTCGCAGATGTTTGTGGACTGACAGGACTCATGACCTGATGATGTACTGATACAGAAAAGAAACGGACAGAGCTTAAACCGGGCCCATAAAATCACCCCTACGCATGTGGGCAGTGTCGCCATGTTATTACTGTGAGCACTGAGCCCCTGGTGGTTGAGGGGCCAAACACAAGAACATGAGGTCATGTTCATGAGTAAACGGGCCCGATGGGCGTGGCATATCACAAGCAATCACACAATTTCATTTTACGTAGCAAGGGACTGTCGCCAAAAGTGGTGGTTTTTTAGTCTTCTCGTGCGAGAACTTTCGCTATCTAAAATCCCTTCATTCTGCAGCCTTTAGCGAATGAAATGCCCCATCATCATAAACATCTCATCATCATCATTGTCATCATCATTATCATCATCTCTCGTCATCATCTTCATGACTCTATCATCAACAAAAACCCAAGAACTCATCATTGTAATAAATATTTAAATCCCGCACCTATCCTTAGTTTTAAAACCAAGTTGATTTTTCTTTACAATCCACATTTTTCCTTTACACAAGGGGCTGCCTACCTGGTAGACCCGACTGAAGAGCTGCCTGCTGCGCACATTCAGAATTTTTCCACGTCAGCAGTCTCTTCAATCTTTTTGTCGTTATTTTTTTTTCTTTTTTTTTCGATTGCATGCTACGTGATCCCTGTCATCCTACCAACGGCCAAACGGGCCTTTTTTTTTTTTGAGGGTTTACGTGTGTGCAATATGGTATGCACGGAACTCGTTTTTCAGTCTGATTCGAAGGACTTTTGAGGAAGTAGACAGAAAACCCAATGTGTAATTCTGAAAAAAAAAACCCTAGTGCCAAAAAAGCCTTAGCGGAGCGGAATTTTACAACTCCAGGTCAGGAGTCTGGCTCCCCCTACCGATTTTAAATTCCGGGGGGACATTCGGACACTGGAAAAATTAACAAGTTAAATTCCGGTGGACATTTGTGACACTGGAACTTACAAGTTATTCTGGTGGGGCATTGGACACTGGGCTTTCAAGTTATTCCGGTGGGGGCATGGTACACTGGAACTTTACAAGTTATTCCGGTGGGACATCGACCTGGGAAACCCACAGGTGGCCACTGTGTGCGTTTCAGCGCTTTTCATTTATTGAAAAAACTGGGTGCACGTGCCCTGCTGAAGTGGTGGTGTGTGTGGGTGGTGTGTGTGTGTGGTGGTGTGGTGTGTGTGTTGTGTTGTGTGTGTGTGTTTTGGATTTTCTTTTCTCGTTATTTTAAATTTTTGGTTTTAGAAGAATTTTTTTTTCCATCAAATTTTTTGTTCCCCCATCCTATTTTTTTGTATTTATTTGGGCTTTTGAAATCCTTTGTGATTTTTTATTTTTTTAAATTTTTCCCCCCCCCGGGGCCCTTTTTCTGTTTTTTTTCCCCCCCCCCCCCCCCTTTTTTGATTTTCTTCTTCTTTTAGCTGGATCAAACCTTGCAAGAAAAATCTTTTTTGTCCCAAACTAGTTTCCAATGAAGGTTTTAATTCTTTAAACCAATTTTCGGGCTTTACCAAACATGAGTATCCTACACTAGTCCTCCATAACAGCAGAATGGTATACAAGTTGGTAACAGTTTTTTCGGTGCTCATTTTTTAAAATAAAATAATTATAATTAATAAAAAACATGAACAGTGATGATCTACTACAGCTACAAGGCAGCCTAAACCTTCCTGAACTTATGAATGACCAAGTTGAGACCAAGCTATTATGCCCCAAAAGGAAAGGTTGTATTCTTTGGCAGCATGTGGAAAAACAAACAGTTCCTCGGAACTGAATTCAGCATTGAACAGATTCAGCAGATGTCTCCACAAACATTATAAAGTATCTAACGGGTATGAAGCGCAGCTGGGTCTAGAATGGTGAAAAGTGTGGGCAAACGGTTCTTAGTTTGTACACTAAACTAGTCAGTAGATTTGCCCCCATTGATTCTGAACAAGATCTTACGTATGATTTAACGCAAGATCCGGTTTTAACAAAGTCATTAGAGTCTCTAGGGTGTGAATCTGTATTACAGATTTGGAACATTGTTATCGCCATTAATCATGGGATTAATAACTTTTAATCATATAGATTTGTTTCCCTTCAAAATGAACGAGCTGGAAAATCAGCAGAATCAGAAAACACTGAATCAGGTGGAAAAAGTAACCAAGCCAGAAAATCAGCAGAAAAACGCTGAATCAGGTGGAGACCATTAAAAATCCTGGGCGTGTTGAAGCAGGAAAAAAATTAGCAGAGTGGAACAGACAAAAAAAATTAATGTTACAGAAATATGACTCATCATGAAAACATAACACCGCCAACGCCAGAACAAGTTAATTCAATGCCAGCTATAAAAACTCCATGTATTCAAGGGCCCCGAAGTCTTCATGGTATATTGAACTTAAAACTGTTGCCATTTTGGCGCCCTTGCTGCTGCTGGGGCTGTTATTACGGTTATAAAATATATACACAATGGCAACAGAAACAAAAGCAATCAAAAAAATCTGAACCACTAAATACAGAAAAAGACACTGCACGCCAAAACCGCCAACAAACAAAAGATCATTTGATCCATTTATAATGCAATAATATTTTAAGAACTTAATTTTAAATTTTTTAATAAAAATAGATCATGGCGTATTATAAAATGATAAAGTCAATAAATAAAGACATGGAGTCTATAAAAGACATTCCATAGACCAGAATTGTAATCAATGCGGTTTGCTTAGGATGTAAGAACTTCCTTAAGATCTATGCAGAAACGCTGAGCAAGACATCCTCAACGATGACGCGTTTTTTGAGGCGTGTGTGTACTATATTAGAATCTACTATTTAAGATAAAAACATAGCTTGTATTTTTTTGATAATTATAAGATAACTTGAATACTTAAAGGATGACTTAGTTATGATCTTGAGGTGACTTAATCAAGAACTTAGAAGTTACTTGATCAAGAACTTATTAGGAACTGAAGTAACTTAATTAAAAACTTAATTAAGAACTTGGGTGACTTAATTAAAAACTTAATTAAAACTGGGGCGACTTGGGGGTAGGAGTGTGTGTGGTGTACACAGGGGGGTGGGTGGGAGGACGTGCGTGCGTGGGGTGGGGGTGGGGGACGTGCGTGCGTGGGGTGGGGGTGGGGGGACGTGCGTGCGTGGGGTGGGGGTGGGGGGACGTGCGTGCGTGGGTGGGGGTGGGGGACGTGCGTGCGTGTGTGTGCACGCACCTTTGATTATTTATAAGAAACGAATGTTCAGAATATAGTATAGTTATATATCAGTAAAACAACAAAACAACAACAATAACAGCACACACGCACAAACATTTAAAAAATAGGAAGTGCTTGCATAGGGAAATGGGAAAGGGTTTTATGGTTGGCGCTTAAGCGCCGTAAAATTCAAGACGGCTGCCGGTCTCTCTGTCAACTACGATATTCAAAGCAGCCACCAAGTGCATTTATCAAAAGCTTGATTTAATAAACAAGACAGTGAATAAAGTACATTCTGTGGCCGCCCAAAGGCAGCCAAAAAGTTGAAGCAGGACGTTGAAGCGAAGCAGTGAAGCCAGTATATCACAGCAATATATACAAAGTCATGAAGTGCTTGGGGAAATTCAAGGCAGTCAACTCTAAACAAAACCCGACCGCTCCTGCATGAGCGGTATCTAAAAATAGATCTTACGTCATGGTAGGCCTGCAGTGTCTTACAGTCGCGTGCACTGTTGCTAAAGCAGCCAACTCTAAACAAAACCCGACCGCTCCTGCATGAGCGGTATCTAAAAATAGATCTTACGTCAGTGGTAGGACGCTTGCAACTGCTTTGGCAGAGTTACAGCAATTACTGCTGTAGCCAGCTTTTATGGCGGCTCTAATCGCCAGTAGTAGTACATCCGTCATTGTATATTTGGAGCATTTATATGAAGATAGTGCCGGCCACACACTACTCCTCTCCATACTAGTAGATGTACTAAGGTCTGCCTAACCCTATCTAGTTTGTTTGCCAGAACATTAAAAATCGCCATTCAGTTGCATAAGGGCACACTTGAAGCAGATAAACTAGTTAGAATTAGAAAAGTAGAAAAGTATACACATCTTAATACACAGATCAGCTTGCCACATGAACACTGAATCTGTAGTTAACAATCAATCAAGTCTAATACAAACTAAGAACATTTTACTTGGAAGGAACAGCAAAAATGTTTCAAATATAAGTTTTTTAGCATACGAATCAGCCGTTTTACCTCCGCCTTAAGAAATGAACGCCATGTTTTTAAACATGGCTTTAGCTGCCCCAAGCCAGCTCCCAACAATCAACGCGTGATGGATTGTTTTGCTTCGGCCAACTTTCAACAATGCAGCGCCATTTTAGATAAGGACCCATCTCATCGATAGCCAAACACGTATTAAAACTGGCTACATCTTGTTTCATTTCCTTGAACCAACAAACCTTAAGATAGTCGTTCATTTCCAAAGCAGTTAGTTCACTTTTTTCGTTTTCTAAAAAACAATCTCTCCGGTTTCACAACAAGAGCGCAGTCAAAACACAACCTTCTTGTTTAGTCCGAGAACAATGGCAAACCCGGTCGTGTCACGTGACAGCCCGATACGGTGTGTCGACGTGGCAATCTAGAATTTTCCAAAACGCAGTTTGTAAGCGGGGCCGTGGGCTGTGTGAACGAAGGTCGCTTGTCGGCGCTAGCCGTGCCATAGCATAAATTAAGTAATCAGGTTTCGGCCTCGTGTCTGCCTGTCTGTGTGGGCAAAGTTTTTGTAGGTAGAAATTATTCAGAATAAGTGTGCGGATTTTATGTCATTTAATTGAGAGAGAAAGAAAGAAAGAGAGAGAGAGTGTGTGTGTGTGTGGGTGTGTGTGTGTGTGTGTGTGTGCGTGTGTGTTTGTGTGCCCGCCTCTCTGTCTGTCTGTCTGTCTCTCTTCCGTCTCTCTTCTCTGTCTGTCTGTCTGTCTGTTCTGAGGGCAACTTAACCTTAACGGGCTTTGTCAGGGTTTCTCTCTCCCCCACGCTGTAATTAACATACTGCGAAGTAATCGGATAGCCTAGTGCACCCACCGTGTATATGGGCGCGTTCAGCCACAACTGCTTTTCCCCTGCATTACTCTATGGGGCGTGTTCAGTCCCGGCTACTTTCCCCTACGTTACTCTATGAAAACTTTAGTAAATTAGTATTGAAAACGGATAACCCTACACAGTATGTTTGTTTGTAGATAATCGTTATTTTTTAGTTATTGAATCTTAATTGTCAGAGAACAGTAATATGCCAATCCTAGGGCACTTTCGCCCGAAAACTGGTTTGAGGGCGAAAGTGAGTTAGGATTGGCATATTACTGTTCTCTCGGTAAGTTCTAAAACTCTATTCCTAATCTTGCTTCGTTCGCCGCCTTCAGTCACTCCATTTTGAAATTTTACTTGTAGTACGTTAGATCTCAGTTTCCTGGGTACCACAACTTGGGTATGCTGCATCGTTGGTGTACGCACCTTCCTATATAGTATTCCCTTCTTGATCATAAACGATGTTTCAACACCTGTTTTGCTGGTACGTGCGTTGTCTGGTTTACGGGCCAACTCAAACAACTTCTTGAGTGATGGGTCTTGTATCTGTTCTTCCTTCAACTCTGCAGGAGATACAATGCTGCATGTTGCTTCTTTGATCTTGAGCGGTTTCACCTGCTTGCCGGTAACTGCTGCCGCTTGGATGGGATAAACGGGTACATTAATGATCCCTCCTCTTTCTTGCTTGCGTGTATTCCCAATCAATACTGGACAAACGGGTTTTTCCATAACAAGTACTTCAGTCTTGTCTGAAAAGTAGGGAGTCTCCATATGTACACTCGCCACAGGAAGATTCTGTTAGACTGATGACGATGCCAGTGATACCTCTTTTTTCTGACCTGTGTAACAATGTTCTGGAACTACGTCCTTCCTCACGATCGTCATGGTAGAGCCTGTATCTCTCACAGCATCCACCGTTTCTCCTTCGACTTCAAACCGTGCAATAGGGATTGAACTCGATCCTTTACAACTATCACACAACTGTTGATCATCTTTTAGTTGACACTGTGCAGCCGCTGTCGTAGTGCACATTGCTGTGTCATTTCTCTTTTGTGTACAATCCCTCTGGTGATGTGGTCCTCCACATCTGTAACATTTTATCTGGAAGCGATAATTTCTCCTGTCGTTGCCTCCCCTGTCAGGTACAGATCCCCTAGGCTTATCCTCCTTCCGAGCTTCCTTGTGTGGACCTCTGTTATCACTCCCATGACCATACCTACGATGATCAGGTTTACTCTCACGATAACTCCTCTCCACAAGTCTCGTCTGTTCAAATAGATCTGCTGCTGCAACAGCTTCCTTTCCAGTCTGTGGATCTCTCTCCCTGACAAATCTCGCCTGATCAAAAGGCAATGCTTCCAGAAACTTCTCTAGGATTAACATTTCTTTTAAATCCTTTTCTGTCCTGTTGGACAAATTCAACCACCTCTCTAGCACATAGACAAACGATCCCATAGTGACAATGACGTATCAGTGCTCTCTTTGCGTGCTGTACGAAACTTCTGTCTGTAATGACCAGCACTCAGTTGATACTTATGCAGAAGTGCCTGTTTGATGAGGTTATGGTCCGCCAACTCTGCCGCGGGTAGTTTTACATACGCTTCCCTAGCTCTGCCCTTGAGTAATGGAGCTAACCTGGCACCCATTCCTCCTCGTTCCATCCATTAATGACTGCCACCTTTTCAAACTGAGTCAAATATGACTCAAGGTCGTCCTTGTCTTCTAAGTAAGGTAACTTGACCTTAGCTGACACTACAGTCTGAAGAATGGATGGGCGCTAGCACTTGGTTGAGCATCACCACTGCTTCCTGCTTTAACTCTAGCTAACTCTAGCTGTAATTGTCTCTCGGCCTCTCTTTCTTCTCGATCTCTTTCCTCCTTTTCTCGTTCTCTTTCCTCACGTTCCTTCTTCTCGATGTAAAGAGCGAGTTCTGCTCCTTTTAGGCCTAACTCTAGTGCCTCGGCTTTCCATTGTTGGAACTGCGCACTAGTCTGAATTTGTTGAGACTGACTTTCGTCAGTGGCAGATGCCTGACGTCGGGACTTTCTTGTCGGCATGTCGCCTACGAAGCTACCACTGCAAGTCCTGATGTCTTAACAAATTTAACAATACAAATAACGCGGAAACCGATACCGTCACGCGTTAATGCCAAATGATATTGGCACACGTTCCAAAACACAGAGTGTAAGGAAACAACTTTCCCACCACGACTGGGAAACACACTACACAACCCCGTGTAGTAAAAATGGGGATAAACACTCGAAACCCCAAACACGTGTATTCAAAACACGTCAACAAACCAAACCACGGTTTGCACACACAGCTACGGAACGAACGTGCTAACTGACGAACGGACGTGCTGAAAAATATATCTCCAATATCGTACGTACGAAAACAATACGGCGCCCGCAAAATAGCCCGTGGTGCCACGTCGCACCCACGTTAATAGCTTACGTTGAAATGCCGCTTTAGAGTATCAATACTTTACTCTAATCACTGTGTCCCAATCCGACACAAATACAACACCACTGCACAATTCCAATGCAGTAAAGTCAAGATTGCACTAACTGGCAACTTGAATAAAAATCTTCTTCACAACAGATCTAGTGAAATAGATCTAATAAGAAGTTAAATTTTTGTCGTAGTAAATATGACGTGAATTGGCCAAGGTCGTTACTTTCTCTGTTCTGTGTTGAGGCCTTTTCTAGGATTAGGAAAAATAATGAACAAATAGCGTCGCGACTAACGAAATAAATGTAAATGATTTACGAACAAAATGTGAAATTTAAATTTTTTCTAATTATATGTTTAGATGGTCAACACATATAATAGATCATAGAGCACACCGCCCAACCTCCCACTGGAAAAAGAGTGAAGGTTGCGGTCTACAATCCTTGCCTGCGTCACTGACCTCCAGGTACTTTCAGATCGAAAGATCCCCGGACGAGCCCCCAAATAATTTTGTGACGTTTTTAATAAGACCCCCTTCATAAATGATGGTTGAATGCTCAGGCAAGAACGATAGACCGTAGTAGGAAAGTCAAGCTTTCGTCCACACCCTTCACTTTCTTTCCACAGATGTAATCAAGAGGTTTGATCTTTGATCCAACAACTGAATTTAATTAAGTATAAATAAAGATGATGATCTGCGGTGAATATGTCGTGTGGTTGCTTTGTATGTCGATGTCCGTTTGTTCCCTATGAAATGAATCACACACAAAAGAAATAAATCATGCACATATACTAATAACAACAAAGTCTCTGTCCTTCTCCTCTCCGCTTCTTGCAGTAGCACAAATAACTGTTCGCTTGTGCTACAAAAATATATCTTCCGGAGAATACACGCAGATATAGTTATACACAAGAAAAAAAATACAAGAAAAAAAAATGTCTGAGTGTGTTGTAGCGTGCTTGAGTATGGAGGGATGTGTTTGAATAATTTGCACTCAGCTTCACGGATCCTGTGGCGTTCCGGAGTTCGTTGACGCTTAGAGTCCACCTCCAGGTTCCGATAAGGTTGACACACCAGCACGTTCCTTTCACGAAGAATGCAGCAGAATAGAGATGTGTGACGAAGATGGAGAATAAAGATGCAGTGATGAACTCGGTGGTCGTCAAAGGAAGAAGAAAGTACGAAAGAAACCTGCAAGATTACGATTGTCTTAGATCTTGCACTATAGTGGCACATCACTATTCCACTCACTACACGCTCTAGACAAAACTTTACAATTGCACTAGCTTGCTCTATCATTTACAATTGATTTCCTTCAAAAATTGCTTTACGATACAACTCGTTAACAAAGAAGGAAAGTATACATGAATATTCCAATCTGCTTGACTGGAGTTATTCGCCAAGGCTTAGTGCTTGATGAATTATAATTACATTCAATCCTTGAATGGATTAAATCAAATGGCGTCAATCTTCATATTATACAGATCACTTAGATCCACGAAAATGCTTCGTTCATAACTTGAACTCGTTTACGATTCTTTAAATAATAAATCTGCATTCACACAAATATCACATCTTCTAAATATAGTTGCATACAACGGTGAGCTGAAATAGAATTTACATAGTATGGATTAGTACATGGCAACACGATATGATGAGAGCAAACAGATGAAAATGACAGCTCTCGATCAATCATACGTGTTGACCGGTAAACCTGAAATATTTAATTCAGAGCATATTAAATGATCGCGCGCACAAAATATTATTGAACTGGTAAATGTGCCTTAATGCGATTATATTGAAATAGATTTTGTTGCTCTATACGAAAAAATGATTTCGATCCATTTACCTCAACATAGACTTCTTGTAGCCACAGTTTTCGACTCGACCACGGAACGATGAGACTCGTTCAGCTTTCCCCGAAAAAAGTTGTGGATGTTGTCGAATGCTCTGTGGTATCCCTTCAGTCCGGCCTAGACTGATACCTTCAAAAGGTTTCTTGCTCTTCAAATAATTGGACCTTTTCTACGGAGCCAATTCCACGACGTCCGGGCTGATCAAAGATGGCAGGATTCAACGGCTACTATCTACCGCACATGCGCGGACAGAGACCACTACTGACACTTGGACAGTCGCGATTGGTCAGTACGACGGTTTTCGATGCCCTACAATTGTAAATCATTTTATTATTAATGCAAATGCAAGTCTGCATGACGCTTGAAATTATAAACGTACTGCCGTAAAGCAAAAACTAACAATTAGTTTTGTCGTTTGGACATAGAAATATTAATCCAGCGCAGAGCGAATAGACGTCATGTATCGATTGCGTCATTTTCTTAATGAAAATGAACCGAGCTTATGAATGAATGTCACACATAGGTTGCACCTTTTGAAACATTGCTGTATGGTGATGCTCTTTTTATGATTTCCAGGATAAATTGTAGCTTGTTTTTGCGTCTTTAAGTTTCCAGATATATTTGCTCAGTTCTGTTTGGTTTTTATATTTTTCTTTATTGAATGACTGTTTGTGGTTTGCATATCTGGTTTTGAAGTGGTTTTCAGTGATCCCTATGTATGTTTCTTTTTCATTTTCTGATGTCACAGTAGCCTGGTATACAATGTTGCTGTGAAGACATTTGTTGTTTAGTGGGCACTGCTCCTTTCTGGTGCAATTGCAAGATTTCCTTTCTTCACCCTTCTTTGCTGTGTTGATTTTCATTTTGTTAGATGCGTCAATCAGGTTTTTGAGGTTGGGCATACATGAGTACGATAGTTTGACAGTGTTTTTGTTAAATATTTTGGACAATTTGTGTTCTTTTGGAAATGAAGTTGTTAGGATTCTAAAGAATCAGACAGCGCAAACACGCTCGTAAACAAATTTGTAGATAGTTTTAAGATTCCTCTTTTAACTTGTTTTAAACTAATTTTGCTCCCAAGGGGTCGAGCATCTTTTAAAGTCATTTAGGCTTTTTAATCATATTCATCTATATATATATATAATATATATATGTGTGTGTGTGTGTGTGTGTGTGTGTGTGTGTGTGTGTGTGTGTGTGTGTGTGTGTGTGTGTGTGAAGTATCTCTATGTAAACTGAGAGAGAGAGGAGAGAGAGAGAGAGAGAGAGAGAGAGAGAGAGAAGAGAGAGAGAGAGAGGCACGATCTGAAGGCTGCTGAATATAAAGGCACTGTTGCAACCAATTTTTTTTGCTCAGAGCATTCATGTACACACACACCACACACACACACACACACACACCACACACACACACACACACACACACACGTATCTCATCTTCTCTTCCTCTCTCTCTCTCTCTCTCTCTCTCTCTCTCTCTCTCTCTCTCTCCTCTCTCTCTCTCTCTCTCTCTCTCTCTGAATGTGTGTCAGTGTGCGTCTTGTGCATGTAATATCCATGCTGTGCTCATGCCCCTACGTCTATATTTCAATGCACACCAAGTATTCTTGACAAAGAGCCTTTGTTCACGTACTCCAGCTGAGAACATAGAAGAAAAATAACAGCGATCAAACGTACATAATGAACATCACGATTCGTCCAGCCAAGTTAAGTACCATAAATACCGATATCAACTCCTGTGGCTTAGAGTCGTTCGAACCGCCCGGTCTGGAAGTAGTTGGAAGCGGTATCATTGTCTTGCTGACGGACCCCTCCCCTGTACAGCAGAGCTGGTGACACATTCCGTTCCAGCGCTGAGTGTCGGCAGATCATGGGAAAGTCGTTGCTATGGGTAATGGCAGGCACCACTTAGCAGCAGTGACCTGATTAGGTAGCAGTGCAGTGTCTTGTTCACTGCTTTCAGCTGATGCTCCGTTGACTGCAGCAGAAACCATATGGATCAGGTGGTGGTAGAAAAAGGTGGTGGTGATAGTGGGTGGTGGTGGTGGTGATAGTGATAGTGATAGTGATGGTGTTAGTGGTGGTGGAGTGGTGTGAAATATGCAGTTTGGAAGAAATTCTATTTAAATTGTCACAAAGGATTATGGAGCGCCAAACAAACTTTGTGCAGTGATTTCACAGTATTCATTTTCAGGAAAAAAAACATACAAGAAATAATCATGTGGAATGGTTCCTGAATACGCCAATTGCTCCTAAACAATCGAGACAACAATTGCTGAAATAAATTCGCTAGCGAGTTGGAACACAGATAACATCGATGTGACAAAAAGTAAACATAGAATAAGAGAGGAAGATAACAGAAGTGTCAGTAGAAACTCTAGGGAGAGCTTGAGAGCAGGTCTTCAGAGAAGAAACCTCCCTTAGACTAGTGTTTTGGCCTCAACTCCTTACACTCCAAGGGGCCGGGCCTCACCCAAGTCATGACTTCCAGATGTCCTTCTAATGCGAATGTCAAGGGCGAACCTCTCACAAAGGGCCTTAAGCGCTTTAGAAGAAAAGAATGCATGCGTGGTGGGGAAATAGGAAATGGGCCGACTAGCAGTAGCGCCCTCACCTAGTGCATACGGTCAATCTGCGTCAAGGAGGTTGAAGTGATCAGGTAATTAATTGTCACGTGATAGATGGCACCTACGATAGTGAGGACCCCTCTCGAGTACGAACCTTCCGTAGAGAAAGGAAGGACATTTTAACCACTAGGACCTCGGAGCACGAAGTGGGCGCTAAATACTCATCAGCTGAAGTTGCTTTGTAAACAGACCTTGAGAGCAGGAGTCTGGGCTTGTTCAGATGGTATTGCCGTGGGGCACTGAGTTCATGCTTTGTCATGTGTTCATCTTACTGAAAACTGCTTGACGCAGAATTGACATTTTTGTCACAAACATACTTTTGCAGATTTCCCATCACCCCTTTGGAAAGTTGAAAAACGTATCTTAAAGACAACCTCTTTTCACTGGAGGGGGTTGTCAGAAACTGTATTCAAGTTCCTGGTGGTTTATTGGGGGGGGGGCGGGGAGGGGGGAGTGTGTTAACAGGAAACATGGATTGTATTTGGAAACTATCTAAAAAGAAAAGGAGGGGTTATAGAGTCTCGTGCTGGGGTATCCGTTCACGTGAGGCTGTGCAGTACGCATGCGCGCTGCGAGTTGAACATATAGCTCAGGGTGATTGATTTGTTGCATGCAGGATGGATAGTTGAACAGATAGCTCAGGGTGATTGATTTGTTGCATGCAGGATGGATAGTTGAACAGATAGCTCAGGTGATTGATTTGTTGCATGCAGGATGGGTAGTTGAACAGATAGCTCAGGGTGATTGATTTGTTGCATGCAGGATGGGTAGATTGAACAGATAGCTCAGGGTGATTGATTTGTTGAATGCAGGATGGATAGTTGAACGATAGTCAGGGTGATTGACTTGTGACATGCAGGATGGGTAGTTGACAGATAGCTCAGGGTGATTGATTTGTTCCATGCAGGATGGGTAGTTGAACAGATAGCTCAGGGTGATTGATTTGTTGCATGCAGGATGGGTAGTTGAACAGATAGCTCAGGGTGATTGATTTGTTGAATGCAGGATGGGTGTTTGAACAGATAGCTCAGGGTGATTGATTTGTTGCATTGCAGGATGGGTAGTTGAACAGATAGCTCAGGGTGATTGATTTGTTGCATGCAGGATGGGTAGTTGAACAGATAGCTCAGGTGATTGACTTGTGACATGCAGGATGGGTAGTTGAACAGATAGCTCAGGGTGATTGATTTGTTGCATGCAGGATGGGTAGTTGAACAGATAGCTCAGGGTGATTGACCTGTGACATGCAGGATGGGTAGTTGAACAGATAGCTCAGGGTGATTGATTTTTGCATGCAGGATGGGTAGTTGAACAGATAGCTCAGGGTGATTGATTTGTTGCATGCAGGATGGGTAGTTGTAACAGATAGCTCAGGGTGATTGACTTGTGACATGCAGGATGGGTAGTTGAACAGATAGCTCAGGGTGATTGATTTGTTGAATGCAGGATGGGTGGTTGAACGATAGCTCAGGGTGATTGATTTGTTGAATGCAGGATGGGTTGGTTGAACAGATAGCTCAGGGTGATTGACTTGTTGCATGCAAGATGGGTAGTTGAACAGATGGCTCAGGGTGATTGATTTGTTGCATGCAGGATGGTAGTTGAACAGATAGCTCAGGGTGATTGACTTGTGACATGCAGGATGGGTGGTTGAAACAGATAGCTCAGGGTGATTGACTTGTGACATGCAGGATGGGTGGTTGAACAGATAGCTCGGGTGATTGACTTGTGACATGCAGGATGGGTGGTTGAACAGATAGCTCAGGGTGATTGACTTGTGACATGCAGGATGGGTAGTTGAAGCAGAGGGAAAGACCGGGCCATGGCGATAAACAGACAACGAGGCTCCGTGAGGATGAATGCCTCATAGCTTCTTTCTTTTTTTTTATTCCCAAAGAGATGTCTCATGTGATTATGAGTTAATGGCCATGGCTGGTCCATAGTGACGAATCCTCAGATAAGCAAAACAAAAAGAGAGAAAAAGTGATAAAGATAAATATTCTTTAGATTAAACAAAATATGATGATTAATATGTTTTCTTTTTGCCCCATAGAGAAAGTAGGGGTGTAATCTATTTTCGTTCTCTTTTTGTTCCTTTTTTTTTGTTGTTTGTTTGTTTTGTTTGTTTTGTTTGTTTGTTTGTTTGTTTTGGGGTTTTTTGCTTTTTTTCTTTCTTTCTTTCTTTTCAACAGGGGCACATGCATTGTATCTGTATTTTTGTAACTTGATGAGAGGTCGCAGAGACTGGGACGGGAAAGGAAATGTTATAAGTTTTTGAAGACCAGGAAACTTTGTAAAAATCAATCATTTCTTAGGGGCAATGTGGGTGCGAACATGGAAAGAGAAAACATTCATTTTGAGTCCACGAGGACTTCGTTTATTTGTTAATGAATAGGGGAACTTTCCTCTGATTTGTCAGACAGGTTGTGGTCGAAGTTGCATGGGTGAGAGTCTGACATGGAAACAAAAGTAGAATGATTGAGATTAACAGCTCACTTCCTCTCTGGTTATGAGGTGAGATGAGTGTGCTCTGCATGCACGTGCACGCATGCACTGTGTGTGTGTGTGTGTGTGTGTGTGTGTGTGGGTGTGTTGTGTGTGTGGTGTGTGTGTGTGTGTGTGTGTGTGTGTGTGTAGTGGTGCGTGCGTGCGTGCGTGCGTGCGCGCGTGCGCGCGTGCTGCGTGCGTGCATGCGTGCGTGCGTGTGTGTGTGTGTGTGTGTGTGTGTGTAGAGCATGCGCGAATGTGTGAGAGACAGAAGGATTGTATCTTGAGTACAGTTGAGAAACGAGGTGTGACTGATCACCTACGCCATGTGAACGGAGGATACTGGTTGATAATGACTTTGTTTCTCTAAATTCCTGCTGGAGCCATGTGAATGGAGGATACTGGTTGACTTACTTGACTTATTCCCGTTGGCTCCTAGTGGAGCATAGGTCATCCCGAGCTTTTCCATCTCTGCCTGTCCCGGGCGGCGACTTCCAGCTGGCCCAGGAATAGCCCAGTCGAGTTGTCTCCGCCTCCGTTGATCTTCTCCGGTGGTGCGTGGTCGGCCTCTCTTGCGTCTTCCCTGTATGGTTGATAATGACTTAATTTTTCTACCCTTCCTGCTAGTCATCTATCACATGTTTGCCAAATTGAGTTTGATTCGAGTACTTGAAGTGTGTGTTCCAAGGCGGTACGGGTGCACAGGGTGCGTATGGTACGTCTTTGTAACACTCTTTGTCTAACTACAGGGCGTCTATTTGCAGTACAGAGCAAAGAAGCTGCTCCTGCATCCCCAGCGCTGTTTGGGATTCAAAAACAAAATCACCAGTGTGGACTGGGGAATCGTGGTGGCCGAGTTTGCAGACAATGGCTATTCTCCGAGAAACCCCCAAAGATAAAAAATCCTAGTCCATCTGGCAGTGTTGGTGGTGCTCACCCAAGGCATCGGTGCAGTGCATCCTCTGGTAGGTTGCCTCATGAATGATCGACATTACCTGTTCCTGTCGACGCTCAGTGTCAGGGCTGCAAAGCCACAGGCTGAAGGGGTCAGAGGGGTGAGGTGGGATGGAGTTGGGGTTTTGGGTAGGTGGGATGCGGATGGTGGTGGTGGTGGTTATTGCTGTGGAACCGAAGGAGTGGGGTGTGGAAGTGCCACGAAAGTGGCCTGCAAGATGAGACAAAACTGAACATATTTTGTTGTTTTTTATTAAGTGATAGGTTGCATCATTCGACTTTAAGTTTGGTGTTTGAAAGTTTGCAGCTTTAGAACCTGTTCTGAAATTGTCTGTAATGAAACCGTCACACACCCATCGATCATTGACAAATCCTACTCCAGCAACACGTCTGGTAGTCCACAACTCAATGACATTTGTCCAGGGTAGAATTCATAGAGGGCCAAAACAAAACTTTAAATTCATTTCTCCGAGCCAATGGTTCACAGCCTCCAAACAAATTGCCAGAGTTTACAGGACACCAGGGTGTGGTGTACGGGACGTATGGAAAATCTGCTTTTTGTCAAATGCACGTAGAGGTGCCACAGGGCATGGCTGTATATGCCTACGAGCGTATGTCCGTCGTCTGGAGTACTGGTGTCATTGGATCACTGGCAGTTCTCGTTATCTGCAGATACCAAGTTTAAGACCTATCTCGTGGTATTACCAACGACTGTCTTGCAATACACATAGCCTTGAACACATGTTTTTTCAATCATACAAAAACCACATTTACATTAAAAGTGAGAATATTCCTAGATTTGTGATAAATATAAAAAGCAATAAAGTGTCGAGACGTCATTATTGAATATAGATCAGTGCATTTAGGATGCATTATAGTACTTAGGCCTGAGTACAGCATATTCTGGAAAAAGATTTTTTAAAAGCAATTAAACATACCTTTAAGACATGTTGTCATATGGCGTTCAGCTATCATCCTACCTGGGTCACTGTGCTCAACTCCAGTTGATTAGTGAACTGTCAAATACAAATGGCCAGAGTCTTACACAATATGTGTTGAAACGTCCACAGTAGCGTTTATTATTGAAACATCGTGTCTTCAAATTCGGCTGATCCTTGATTATTTCGCTCATCCCCACCTCGTGCTGCATTTCTCCATTCTCTACATGAAATACCAGCCAGGAAAGCTATCGAATGGACTGTGTAACTGTTCCGTAAGTCATTACGTCACGTTTAAGCAACACTGGACTGTAATGCGAAGTCAGAATGTGACGATGGACGGGACGAACAGAGCACTGTCCCTTCAGCAGTCTGGCTGTCAGGGCTTAGTGGCTTCACGAAAACAAATGTTTGAAACTAATTGGTTTTGATACGTATTTAGGACCGCCCACTGCAATTATATGAATGCGGAAAAATAGGCGGAGTATTGGCTACTATTAAGTCGGAAAAGGAACGTGGCGATTTCCTTTACATTTTCAAAAAGTATCTTATCATTAGACTATACCTGGGCAGTTCGTCAGGTTGGGATTCTGTGCCATTTATGTACAGCAAGTTTTGGAAATGGTCTGGCAACACCCTGATTTACATGATGACCCACTTTAAACAGCATCCATGATCTTGCCTTTGAGAAATGTGCTCCACAGGGTTTTCCATGACATGATATTTCTATATTTTTCGGGAATAACACCAAAACTCGCGCAGCACTATGTGAGATACAGTTAAAACTACCTGGTGTTTCGGCTTCACATATTACATTCAGTCAGTTACACCTGTCTACCTCCATCCGGACGAACACAAAGCAGCTTTTATCTGTTTGTGTGGAAAATGATGTTGCACATACATTCTTGGCATGTGATCTTGACATCCACAGAACTAACTCTGCACAAACGTTCCCTTTCATGAACGAGAGTTTTCCACAAAATGGTCAGACAGCAGCTCTAGGAGATACGGTGCCGGTAAACGTCCTGTTTTGGTGTGTGATGCTTCACAACGCTGCACATACTCTAGTTGTGACTTCAGACAGGATTGTCTGATAGTAGTGATGAACTTTTGTGAACATCAACCATCTGATGGTTTTCTTTGCTTTAACGGTCAAGTATATGCACAGCCACGATTTAATGAATATTCGATTGTATAGACGATTCTGACGAGATCAGTTTCCTCCAGATTTAACTTTCTATGATCTGACAGGTAAGAAGTAAACTACAGCGTATTCCATCAACCTAGATGGGACGGGGTTTATTTTACCACAGTGTTGAGAAGTGAAGAGTTCTGTGCTGATAGTCATTATCGTTGCAATACTGAGTGGCTGTACTGTTTTCCTGTGTACACACGGTGCAATGGGTTCTCTGACTGTGTAAATGGAGAAGTTTGAAGAAGACTGTGAAGGATTAAAGTGTCCTGGGTTTTACCATTGTCGAGCTTCCAGAGTGTGTGTCCATGAAGATCACCTGGGGTCAGTGTCCACAGCGGGATGATGAGCTGATGTGTGACAGGGACTGTCGGAAGGCTGTCTGTGTCAAGGTCACTCTTTCCTGTGTACTACCCCTTTTCTTTCTGACTGTTTCGCTCAGCTTCGTTTATGTAGACGTCCCAGGCACTAAACTGTCACCAAGTGATTTCGCCAGAAACACTTATCTCATACACTTGAATCTAGCCAACTGTGCTCTTATAAACGTCTCTGGAATCAAGTTTCCAAATTTGCAGTCGCTTGATATTTTCAAACAATGATTTACAGCACGTGGATAGGGTCTCTTTTTGTGAAATTACCGAATTTAAAAATGTTGAAACTAGTAAATAATCCTCTCACACAAATACCAACAGTTTATTAAATTATGTTCATTATGGTTTGAGACGAGCTGACATTGCTCGAAACCCGTCTTAATGAATTTAATAGGTGTCTGTGTCTCTATTTACCTTATACAAAATATTTGAATTTGTCCTTTTGTTCATTGAAGATATCAGGTCCATAGGTTTTTAAAATATCCGCAATTATATGAACTTGATATAAGAGGGAACGTATTTGGGGAAGCTTCATTTCAGTAACTACTCGGGTTTTTACAACAGACTGAAAGAATTTTTACGTCAAACTGTAGGATTTGTTGTGAAAATGTAATCGTGGAGCACACGAGTAAACGATGTTTGCACCGTCTACTGTTCTCCCTTCATGCCAAGACCTGTTGCCGACTGAATTATATGAGACTTTCTTCTGGCTGTCTGGTGCATTTGGAGTTATTGGGAATGCAATTTCTTTTATTGTTTCTTCCTCAGCTAAAGGGGTAACTGACAAATACTTTAAATAGTAGCTGCAAACCTACACTTTGCTCACGTACTTATGGGATGTCACGTTACCATGACTGCCGTAGCAAACAGACTATTTCAGGGAGGTACATCATGCTTGAAAAGGCCTGGTCCAGTAGTTTGGCATGCAAGATAACGCCTTCTTTTTCATCGTGTCCACGGAGTTGCCAGTGGTTTTATCTGGCTCATCACTCTGGATCAGCTCAACGCTCTTTGTTTCCACAAGTCATCATGGAGACTGAAGGCGTTTTCGACAGCTTCAGTTTGTACAATGTTGTGGTTTACTGGAATCTTGTTGGCAAGCGTACCTCTTCTTCCTGGATTGCCCACATGGGCCTTGACAATCAGTCTGGTCTGTGTCGGCTGGCTTTGTGTGATTCTGGACAAGTGCGGTCAGAGGTTCAGGTGGTTGACGGTTATTGTGACCGTCAATCTGAATATATCCTTAATTATTATATGCGGGCAATCCATCATTTTTAAACGAATACCAAGGTACAGAGCTGCACTCACTCTGACTCAGAGTTCAATGTTTTCTTCATCCACATCACCAAGACAGTTGCTATAATGGAAGCGACCTGCTGGTGTTTGTTTGGCCTTGTTGCCGTCATCCAATCTCACTTCCATCAGCAGACGCCATCCACGACGTCATTGTTGTCTTTGTCATACAGCTCAGGTCTGCTCTCAACCCAGTCCTCTTTGTGTGGACTTTGTTTGCTCAAGACGAGGGAAAACACGAGAAGATTAAATTATTAGAAGTGCTTAAATCACGTCTTGCAAAGAAAAAAGGGGCTTTACCAAACAGAGCTGTAGACAAGAAGATACATGATTCAGTTTCGTGATGCGCATTAACGCTGGAAGCAGTCTGTCTGTCCATGGCAGGTGCAATCTGGGGGTGACAAGGAACAGACCCATTTTTTGGTAGATGTTTGCTTACAGTCCCTCTGACACTGATAGCTTCAGACCTAGTGTGGAAGTCCGCTGGACGTGGCAGATTTGGACATAATGTTTAACTAGTTGCAAAGTGAGACGACTGCAGGCGGAAATCCAAAGAAATTTGAAATAAATGTCAGCCAGTCGCCCAAAAAACGTAAAACAAACGAATCACAAGACAAAACACGACACGTTTCGACCTCTTAGGTCTTCTTCAGGCAAGATACAAAACAATTATTGCAGCGAAAAAATGAACGAGCAATCACTTATCTTCAATCTCTTCAGCACAATATAGGTGTTGAATAAGATTAAGATTCAACGCCTATATTGCGTTGAAGAGGTTTAAGATAAGTGATTGCTCGTTCATTTTTGTTGGGTTTTTTTTTTAAAAAAAACGTATAACAAGATGGACGTCACATAGTTGCATTGTTTTTGTTTTTTTCTCTTGAAAAAGGCCACATGGCCGAAAATTAGATGAGTGGTATTGTGATTTTTGTAAAACGTATAACGTTTATATTTTTCTTTGTTTCTTTCCTGTCATAGACATAACGTCGTGTTTTCTTTGAGCATCCATACTGGATTTCCCCTCGATTGATTTGGTATTCTGTCATGTTGGCAACAATTTACCATCTGCGATTACATTCACAACTTTTTGCTGTTGTCGTACAGGGCCGCATGTTAAACTCACTATAAGAATTGTGCTCCCTGCATTAATTCAACTGTGTTTGGTAAGGTACATCTACATGTCCTATATTGTCTCTCTCGGAACTTAAATTCAAGGTTTTAAGTGTTTTATGTCTTATGTCTGTCTTGGTCTCTCCCTATTTTTATCTCCTTACTTCCCCTTTTTCACTCATCATCTGTCTTTTCGGCTAAATCACACCATGGCCTTCGATCATTAAAAAACATATTAAATACCAAGTCTCCTTGCACGTGGCCATGTGTGCGTGCGTGCGTGTGTGTGTGTAAGTATTAATATTTACATACGCTCTCTCTCTCTCTCTCTCTCTCTCTCTCTCTCTCTCTCTCTCTCTCTCTCTTCTCTCTCTTACAGGATAATAATATCATTTTTAATTGTAACTATTTTACTGCAGTAATGCAGTAATGGTGTTCATGGGTAATAAATATGTGTCTGCGCATGCCAGTTTGTGCGCAGTGTGAGTTGGTGCATTATGCTGTTTATATGCTTTGTGGTTGTTTTTTCCTTCATTTTTTTTAAAGAGTTAGACGATTCCAGAATTTTTCTGAATACCCTATATGACGGTCTATTCTGGAATGTTCTGAGCTATTCTAGGAAGGGCCCGGCGCACTGGCTGCCCGTGTGGCGCCAGTTAGGGACAGAAGACAGAGAAGTGTGGTCTGAAACCAAAGTTTCGCCGCTGAAGAAACGACAAAAATGGCCACACATCAAAACATGTGCCCCGGTGAAAATTGCCGCGGGCCCGATGATTTGGGGGCTGCTTTTTTCCCCTCAGTATCTGTTTAGGTCATGGAGTTCCGGTAGGAATCCAGATAGTCCTTCCTGTCATCACTTGTACAAACGCACTGCCACACGTCCCGTGACAATGGTATGTTTGCCGTGGAAAAGAAAACTCTGTGTCACCAATGACGTTCCAGTCACAGTGGGTTGCTAGAAAACTAACGTGGGATCCATAGCCCCTGAACTGTTTCCCGCGCGGAATAACTGTGGTCCCAGCATGAGGTGTGGACGACTTGCACAGAAAACGTCTTTGTCTTCGCTGAACATCCCTCGTCCTCTGGCATCAACACGTAACGTAACAGTCAGAGCGAGACTGAATTTGGAGACTCTCTCAGGGTGGCTGTTCTCATGGTATCGAGCAAGCAACTCGTTGTTCTTCCGCTGGCATCGTCTTCAACAGAAAGTGAGCAATGCCAAGACATGGCTGATTACTTCCTCTATCTTGAGTGCAGGTGAACATTCCCACTGTGATGATTTGTTATGGTTTGACGAGAACGATTCACGTGTTTACGTTTACATATTGCAAACGCTTGATAACTCCCGTCAAGCTGACATATCATGGCCAATCTGGAGAGCAGTCCTTCAATGATCTGCAGGGATCTGCAGGGATGTGTCGGAGTAACGTTCGCATAATGCGACCGAATCTCATCACTCAACTTCACTTCTCTCTAAACAATCACTTTGTATTTCTTCACCTGTCCGCTCCTATTCGGTCAAGTTTTCAATCCTTGAAAACAGGAAGCTCTCTTACTACCGGCAAACATCCATGTCATAAACATCTGAAAGCAAATAAAAGCTGTACTGTTCATTGTATGCGTAATTTCGATTTTGTACGAGGTCAAATCATTCTTTGAAATGTTGTCTGAGGTAATCGGAGGAATGTTGATAGGAGAGAGAGAGAGAGAGAGAGAGAGAGAGAGAGAGAGAGAGAGGAGGAGAGAGAGAGAGAGAGAGAGAAGGGGGTGGGGGTGGGCTCTGAATGCGCTGATATGTCTAAAAAAAAATACGAACTCAACAAGACAGTCTATTGTTTTGTGTTCACAGTCGAGTTCACTTTTATTCAGTAGAATTGAAATCGTTGGCTAAGCATTAAAGAAATCATCTACTCGCGCGCCCGGTTGCGTAAAGGTATTTCACAACACAGTCTGACCCTTTTTTCACTTCCACCCCGCACACGCACACACACACACACCCTCCCCATTTGGCACATTTCATTTTTATTGTTGGCCCAGTTGATTCTACCTGTAATTACCAAAGTAAAGCGGGCAACTTGCTTTTGTAGTCGTTAAAAAGCAGTCTTAGCTCACGACTGTTTCAAATATCAGCAATGTGACACTGTAACTACGAAAAAGAAAGCCGATCTCTTGATTAACCGATCTAACCTTTTTCTTCATATCTTAAGCTGTATAATCATCTTTGTATAGCATTGATTAATCGTTATATTATTTCGACCTAGTGGGATTCAGCTGATGATTTCGGTAGAATTCGTCAGCTGCTCCACTCCCTTGGTTAGTGGTGCATGGTCTTACCAACGAGCCTTTTCCATCTCTTGCCTGGTTTCCAGGGCGGAGAACTTCCAGCTGGCCCCAGATTAGCCCTGGTCGAGGTTCTCCGCACTCCGTGATCTTCTCCAGGTGGTGCGTGGGAGGCCTCTCTTTCGTCTCCATGTACTGGTTGTTATATGACTTAATTTCTCTACCCCTTCCTGCTAGTCATTCATTTCAACAGGTTTTGCCAAATTTGAGTTTGATTCGTGTACTTGAGTGTGTGTTCCATATGGCGGTACGGGTGCACTAGGGTTGGTATGGTACGTCTTTGTAATACACAGCTTTCGTACTAACTACAGAGGGCGTCTTATTTTGCACATGTACAGAGCTAAGTATGCTGATCTGCTTCCCCAGCGCTGTTTGGGTTCAAAAAACAAAATCCACCAGTCGTGGAATGGGGTATTCGTGGTGGGCCGAGTTTGCAGACAATGGCTATTCTCCGAGGGTAACCCCAAAAGATTTAAAAATCCTGAGTCCATGGCAAGGGTTGGTGGTGCTAACCCATGGCATCACGGGTGCAAGTGCAGCCTCTGGTAGGTTGCATCTTGAATGTTCGACATTTGATGATTTCATGTCGACGCTCTGTTGTCAGGGCTGCAAAGCCTCAGGCTGAAAGGGGTCAGAGGGTGAAGGTGGGTTGGAGTTGGGGGTTTTGGGTAGGTGGGATCATGCGGATGGTGGTGGTGGTGGTTATGCGTGGAAACGAAGGAGTGGGGTGTGGAAGTGCCACGATAGTGCGGCCTGCTAGTATGAGAACAATTTCTGATACATATTTTTGTTGTTTTTCTATTTAAGTGATAGGTTGGATTCATTACGCTTTATAAGTTTGGTGTTTGAAAGTTGGCAGCTTTAGAACCTGTTTCTGAAATTGTTCTGTAATGAATTCCCGTCATCTCAACCAATCGTTCTTTGACAATCCTTCTCCTGATCTCGGGGGGGTCTGGTAGTCCACATCTCAATGACATTTGTAAAGGGGTTAGTTATTCTTAGAGGGCCAAACAATACTTTTAAATTCATTTCTCCGTGCCATTGGTTCACAGCATCCAAACACCACAAATTGCCAGGAGTTTACAGGGACCTCCAGGGTGTGGGGTTACGGGACCCCCTATGGATTTTAGGCCTTTTGTCTAATATGCACGTTGAGGTTGCATATAGGGCTTTTGGCTTGTATTTTGACTTAGAGCGGTTTGTCCGTAGTCTGGTGTACTGGTGTCTTTGGATACAACTGGCAGTTCTGTTTTCTGCTGTTACCAAGTTTTTTTAAGAATCATCTCGGGGTTATTACCCATACGACTGTCTTGCAAATACACATAGCTTGTACACATGTTTTTTCATATATCATACAAAAAACAACTATTTACATGATAAGGTGAGTATAGTCATAGTTTTGTGATATAATATGAAAGCATATAAAGTGTCGAGAAGTCAATTTTGAATATAGATCTAGTGCATTTTGGATGCAGTTTTTATTAGGCCTGGGTACAGCATTTCTGAGATAAAAGTATTTTTAATAAGCATAATTTTCATTTAACCTTTAAGAAATGTTGTCATAATGAGCGTGCAGCTTTCATCCATCCTGGGTCACTGTGCTCTACTCAAGGTGATTAGTGAACTGTCAAATAACAAATGCCAGAGTTCTTACACACATATGTGTTGATGAATAAGTCCTCAGTGCGATTATTATTGAATCTTCGTGTCTTCTAAATTCGGGCTGAATTCCTTTGATATTTCGCTCATCCCCCTACCTCGTGCTGCAATTTCTCCATTCTTACATGAAATCCAGACAGGAAAGCTATCGAATGGAACTGGGTACTGTTACCGGAAGTCATTTACGTCACGGTTAAGCAACACCTCCGACATGTAATGCGAAGTCAGAATGTGACGATGGACGGGACGAAACAGAGCACTGTCCTTAAGCAGTCCTGGATGGTCAGGGCTTAGTGTAGCAGCGTCACGAAACAATTGTTTGAATCTAATGTGTTTTGATTCGTATTTTGACCGCCCACTGCAATTATTTGAATGCAGGAAAAAATAAAATATTAGGCGGTGTATTGAGCTATATTAAGTCGGAAAAGGAAAACGTGGCGATTGCCTTTACATTTTCAAAAAGTATCTTATCATTATGACTACCTGGGCAGTTCGTCAGGTTGGGAGTCTGTGCCATTTTTGTACAGCAAGTTTTTGGATATGGTCTGGCAACACCTGATTTACATGATGAACCACTTTTAACAGCATCCAATTGATCTTGCCTTCTTTGAGAAATGTGCTCCATACACCGGGTTTTCCATGTCATGTTATTTTCATTTTTTTTTTCGGGGTATAACAACCAAATAACTCGCGCTGCAAACGATGTGCGATACAGTTTAAAACTACATGGTGTTTTCGGTTCCCACTGATTTAATTCAGTCTGTTAATTCACCTGTCTTCCCCATCGGACGACACAATAGCAGCTTTTATCTGTTTGTTGTGGAAAATGATGGGGCACATACTTTCTTGGCATGTGGATCTTGACATCCACAGAACTAATCTTGCCACATATCGTTACCTTTCATGAACGTGAGTTTTCCACAAAATGGTCAGACAGCAGCCTAGGAGATTACACGGTGCCGGTAGAAACGTCCTGTTTTGGTGTGTTGTTGCTTCACAACGCTGGCACCATACTCTAGTGTGTGACTTCTGACAGGATTGTACTGATAGTAGTGATGATAATTTTTTGTGAACATGCAACTTCTGATGGTTTTCTTTGCTTTAACGGTCAAAGTATATGAAGCCAACGATTTAATGATTATTCGATTGTATAGACGATTCTGACGAGATCTGTTCTCCTCCTGAGATTTAACTTTTATGATCTGGACAGGTAAGTAAGGAAAACTACAGCAGTTTCCTTCAACACTAGCTGGGACAGGGTTTTTTTACACAGCAGTGTGATGAGAAGTGCAAGAGTTCTGTGCTGTTAGTCATTATCGTTGCATTACTGTGTTGGATGTAATGTTCCTGTGTACACACGGTTGAAATGGGTTGCTCTGACTGTTGTAATTGGAGAAGTTGTAGAAAGTCGGTGAAGGTTTATTTAAGTGTCTGGGTTTTACCATTGTCGAGCTTCCAGAGTGTGTGTACATGAAGATCACTGGGTCTGTGTCCACCAAGCGGGATGATGTGCTGTTGTGTGTCAGGACTTCGGATGGATGTTCTTGTGTCAAGGTCTATCTTTCCTGTGTACTAACCTGTTCTGTCCTGGACTGTTTCGCTCTGATTCCGATTATGTAGACGTCCCTGGACTTCTAATTCTGTCACCAAGTGATTTCGCCAGATACACTTTTCTTCATTAAACTGATATCTAGCCAATAGTGCTTTTTAATCGTCTCTGGAATCATGTTTCCAAATTTGCAGTCAGTGGATACTGTTCAAACTATGATTCATACAGCACGTGGATAGGTTCTCTTTTTGTGAAATTACCTAATTTAAAAAGGTTGTTTCTTGTTAATAATCATCTCTCTACAAATACTCAATTCAGTTTTTTTAATGATGTGCATTATGGTTTGAGAGAGCTGACATTGCATCTGATAACCCGTCTTTATGATTTTAATAGGTGTCTGCTGTCTATATTTACCTTTACATTAATTTTTGAATTTGTCCTTGTGTTACTTGTATGATTTCAGGTCCTTGGTTTTTAAAATTTCCAAGCAATTATATGATTTGATATATGTGGGCAACCGTACTTGGGTATGATTCATTTCAGTAACTACTCAGGTTTACAACAGACTGGAATGTATTTTTTCGTTCAAATGTAGGATTTGTTGTGAATATGTAATCGTGGAGTACAATACGAGTAATACAGATGTTTTGCACAGTCTACTGTTCTCCCTTCATGCCAATGACTGTTGCCGACTGAATTATATGAGTTTCTTCTGGACTGTATGGTGCTTTTGGATGTTTTTGAGAGTAATGCAATTTTCTTTTTATTGTTTCTTCCTCAGCTAAAGGGGTAAACTGACATAATACTTTTTAATAGTAGCTGAATACTACACTTTTGCCTCAACGTACTTATGGGGTATGTCAAGTTACTTGACGGCCGTAGCAATATGACTAGTTCTGCGGTGAGTACTTCATGCATTGATAAAGGCCTGGTTTCACAGTATGTTTGGCAATGCAAAGATAACGCCTTCTTTTTAATCGGTCCACGGAGTTGCCTAGTGGTTTTCATCTGGGCTCATCACTCTGGATCAGCTCTACGTCTCTTTGTTTACCTAGTCATCAGGAGAGTCTGAAGGCGTTTTCGACTGCTTCAGTTTGGTACAATGTTGTGGGTTTTCTGGAAGCTTGTTGTCAAGGAGTACACTATTTCTTCCTGGATTGCCCCACATGGGGCCTTGACAATCTGTCTGGTCTGTGTGGCTGGCTGCTGTGTGATTCGGGGCCAAAAAGTGCGGTCTGTGGTTCAGGTGGTTGTTGACGGTGTTTGATGTACCGTCTATATGAATATATCCTTTAATTTTTATATGGCACGGGCTTTCATTCTTGTTTAAATCGAAGACCAAGGTTCTGTGCGCACGCACTCTGTCTCTGAGTTCAATGTTTCATCTATCACACATCACCAAGACAGTTTGAGTTGCTATTTATGGATGAGAACTGCTGGTGTTTGTTTGGCCTCGTGTTGCACGTCTGCAATCTCTTCTTTCCCTTTGATGACGCTCCATCCACGACGTCTTTGTTGTCTTTGTTCACTACAGCCTAAGGTCTGCTCTCAACCCAGTCTCTTTGTGTGGACTTTGTTTGCTCAAGACGAGGGATAAACTCGAGTAGATTAATTTTTTTTGAAAGTGCTTAAATTCGTATTCTTGCAAATTGAAAAATGGGGCTTTACCAAACAGTGATGTAGACATAGGAAGTACATGATTCTGTTTTCGTGATGCGAATTAACGCTGGAAGCCGTCTGTATGTCATGGCAGGTGCCTATCTGGGGATGACAGGACAGACCCCATTTTTTGGAGATGTTTGATTACAGTACCTCTGTCACACTGACAGCTTCAGACACTAGTGTGGTAGTCACGCTGGACGTGGGAATTTGGACATAATGTTTAACTAGTTGCAAAGTGAGACGACTGCAGGAGGAAATCCAATGGAAATTTTGAAAAATTAAATGTCTGCCAGTCGCCCAATAAATGTAAGACAACGAATCTACAAAGACAAAACACGACACGTTTCGTCCTCTTAGGTCTTTTCAGGCAGATACAAAACAATTATTGCAGCGAAATAAATGAATCGAGCAATAACTTATCTTCAATCTCTTTGCAAAATATAGGTGTTGAATATAGATTTAGATTCAACGCCTTGATTGCGGTGAAGTGGTTGAATATAAGTGACTTGCTCGTTTTTTTTTGTTGTGCGTTTTTTTTTTATCAAAAAAACGTATACAAGATGGACGTCAACATTAGTTGCATTGTTTTTGTTTTTTCTCTTGAAAAGGCCACTTGGACCGTAAATTAGATGAGTGGTATTGTGATTTTTGTAAAACGTTATAACGTTTATATTTTTCTTTGTTTCTTTCCTGTCATAGACAGTACGTTCGTGTTTTCTTTGAGGCATCCATACTGGGATTTCCCCTCAGATTGATTTCTGGTATTCTGTTCATGTTGGCAAACAATTTACATCTGCGATTACATTCACAACGTTTTGCTGTTGTCGTCAGGGCCGCATGTTAAATCACTATATAGATTGGTGCTCCTGCATTAATTACATCTGTGTTTGGTTATGGTACATCTACATGTCCTTTATGTGTCTCTCTCGGAACTTAAATTCAATGGTTTTTATGTGTTTTATGTATTATGTCTGGTCTTGGTCTCTCACCTATTTTTTATCTCCTTACTTCCCCTTTTTTCCACTAATCTTAATCTGTCATTTTCATCCCCTTTTTTTTTTTTTTTACCTTATTTGGCCTAAATCACACACCATGGCCTTCGATCATTAAAAAAACATAATTTAAATACAAGTCTCCTTGCACGTGGCCATGTGTGCGTGCGTGCGTGTGTGAGTGTAGGTATTAATATTTACATCGCTCTCTTCTCTTCTCTCTCTCTCTCTCTCTCTCTCTCTCTCTCTTCTCTCTCTCTCTCTCTCTTTCAGGATAATAATTCATTTTTATTTGTAACTATTTTTCTGCAGTATATGCAGTATTGGTGTTCATTGGGTAATTTACATTTGTGTCTGCGCTGCCAGTTCTGCGCAGTGTGAGTTGGTGCATTATGCATGTTGTATATGCTTTGTGGTTGTTTTTTTCTTCATTTTATTTTATATGAGTTAGACGATTCCAGAATTTTTTTCTGAATACCCTATTGAAGGTCTATTCTGGAATGTTCTGTGCTATTCTAGGAAGGGCGGCGCACTGGTGCCCGTGTGGAGCAGTTTGGGACTGATGACAGAGAAGTGTGGTCTGAAACCATGTTTCGCCGCTGAAGGAAACGACAAAAATGGCCACACATCATAAAAACTGTGCCCCTGGTGGATAATTGCCGCGGGCCTGATGATTTGGGTGGCTTGCTTTTTTCCCCTCAGTTAGCATGTTTATGGTCTTGGTGTTCCGGTATGGTATACCGATGTCCTTCCTGTCATCACTTGTACAAACGCACTGACCACAGTCCCGTGACCAATGGTTTGTTTTGCCGTGGAAAAGAAAAACTCCTGTGTAACCATTGACCGTATCAGTCACAGTGGGTTGCTAGAAACGTACGTGGGATCCAATGCCCCTGAACTGTTCCCGCGCGGATTACTGTGGTCCCATGCATTGTGGTGTGGACGGACTTGCACAGAAATAATCGTCTTTGTTCTTCGCTGAACATCCTCGTCCTCTGGCATCCACTTCGTTACAGTAACAGTCAGTGCGAGGACTGAATTGGTTGAACTACTCTCAGGGTGGTGTTCTCATGGTATCGTGCAAGCATAACTCGTTGTGCTTCCGCTGGCTTCGTCTTCAACAGATTAGTAGCATGCAAAGACATGGCTGATTACTTTCACTCTATCATTGAGTGCAGGTGAACATTTCCCCACGTGTGATGATTTGTATGGTTTGACGAGTAACGATTCATGTGTTTAAAGTTTACCATATTGCAACGCTTGATAACTCCCGTCTAGCTGACATATCATGGCCAATCTGGGAGCTAGTCCTTCAATGATCTGCAGGGTCTTGCAGGATGTGTCGGTGTATGTAGTAACGTTCGCATAATGCGACCGACATCTCATCATCTCAACTTCACTTCTCTCTAAACAATCACTTTGTATGTCTTCACCTGTCGCTCTATGCCGGTCAAGTTTTCAATCCTTGAATAAACAGGAAGCTTCTCTTCTACCGGCAAACATCCATGTCATACATCTGAAAGCAATTAAAAGCTGTACTGTTTTTTGTATGGTAATTCGTTTTTTAGTACGAGGTTCATATCATTCTTTGAATTGTTTGTCTGGGTAATCGGATGGAATTGTTGATAGGAGAGAGAGAGAGTGAGATTGAGAGAGACGTGAGAAGAGAGAGAGCGGGAGGAGAGAGAGAGTGGAGGTGGAGGGGGTGGGGGTGGGCTCTGAATGGCTGATTTTTTATATGTCTAAAACAAAATACGAACTCAACAAGACAGTCTTTTGTTTTTGTGTTCACAGTCGAGTTCTCTTTTATTCAGTAGAATTGAAATCGGTTGGCTCAAGCATTAAGTAATCATCTACTCTCGCGCGCCCAGGTTGGGAAAGTATTTCCACAACACAGTCTGACTTATTTCACTCTCACACCACAGCACACCGCACACACACACACACCTCCCCCTATTTGGCACTTACATTTTTAATTTTGCACCAGTTGATTCTACCTGTAATTACCAATAGTAAGCGGGCATCTTGCTTTTGTAGTCGTTAAAAAGCAGTCTTAGCTCACGACTGTTTAAAATATCAGCAATGTGGACACTGTAACTTCGATAAAAGAAAGCCGATCTCTTGTTTAACTCGATCTAACCTTTTTATTCCAGATTCTTTTTGCACTGTAATATTCATATTGTAATTGCCATTGATTATCGTTATTTTTTTTCGAACACTAGTGGGAAGTCAGCTGATTGTTTTACGGTGAGAGATATTATTCAGATTGCTACTCAGTCTCCTCTTGTGTTCCACTGACTACTGACATGGGGGCGGCGAATCATGGTTTGTCGAGCAGAGTTTTGTAGTTATTCTTTTATTGTTTATCTACTGTTGCAGCTTAACAAACCATTTGCCATCTTACCATGATGAACCAGCATCATCACATGGTCTGTCTCTGCGGGACGAAAATGTCGTATGTCTTGTTTCTCTCACCTCAAACAATGTTGCACCTATATCAGGGCCATTTTGATAACCATTGCGATTGACCAGTGTTGTATCCCTTTTAGTAAAGAGATTTGTAGAAGGCATACAAACTCGGCAAAGTTGAACTTAAACAATTTTAATGTAAGGGGCGGACAGTCTTCGAAACTGGGGGGTCCAAAAATGTGTTTTAAATGTTAAGAAAGATTTTTTTTTTAACCTGTTCTTGAAAGATATTATGGATTTTTCTTTCAGTGATTTTGTAACCGACCATTAAAGAAGCTGAACCTGTGATGGCGGACGCGTGCCGTGTGGCATGTTTCCGAAATATCAAAAAAAATGTCTTCACGCACGTACGGCGGTCGCACATTTGCTCTACAGACACGGATAGCATGCTAGCGAACTGGTAAGTTTTGAACTTTTCACAGTCTTGTATAACCAGGAACAATAGGATAAAAATCGAAAGGTTCATTATAATCTTAGTTCTCGAGAAGGTTTTATAAATGATTTAAAATTATTCATACTTCACAGTTTCTCGGCAGATGCCAGACAACTCAGTCCTGATTCTTCTGCCAGACAACTAAGTACTGAAAACTACTGCCAGACAAACTCAGTCCTGAAACTCTGCCAGACAACTTAGTCCTGAAACTATGCAGACAATCTCAGTCTGAAATACATGCCAGACAACTTAGTCCTGAAACTACTGCCAGACAAAACTCAGTCCTGAAACTACTGCCTGACAAATTTAGTCCTGAAACTACTGCCAGACAACTCTTGTACCTCGAACTACTGCAGACAACTTTGTCCTGTAAACTCCTGTCAGGACTTAGTCCTGAAATTACTGCCAGACAAATCAGGTCCTGAAACTACTGCCAGACAACCATTTGTCCTGAATCTACTGCCAGGACAATCTCAGTCCTGAAAATTCTGCCAGACAACTTAGTCCTGAAACTACTGCCAGACAACACATGTCCTGATTACATACTGCCAGACAACTTAGTTCCTGAAACTACATGTCAGACCAACCAGTCCTGCAATATTGCACAGAACTACCCGTCCTGAAACTTATGTCAGACCAACTCAGTCCTAAACTACATGCCAGACAACTCAGTCCTGAAATACTGCCAGGACAACTCAAGTCCTGAAACTACTGCCAGACAACTTTGTCTGAAACTACTGCCAGACTAATAAGTACTGAAACTACTGCCAGACACTTAGTCTGAAACCAACTGCCAGACATACTCAGTTGAAACTACTGACAGGAAAACTTAGTCCTGAAACTACTGCCAGACAACTCAGTCTGAAACTATTGCCAGACAACTCAAGTCTGAAACTTGTGTCAGTACAACTTAGTCCTGAAACTATGCCAGGACAGCTCAAGTCTGAAAAACTCTGCCAGACAACTCAGTCTGAAAGTACCTGCCAAGACAACGTAGTTATGAAACTACTACCAGACAACTACTGTCCTGAAACTATGCCAGAACAAACTTAGTCTGAAACGTTACTGCCAGACACTCTGTCATGAAACTACTGCAGAAACTTTGTCCTGCAACTACTGCCAGACAACTCTGTACTGAACTACTGCAAGGACACTTTGTCCTGAAATACTACTGTCAGACAACTTAGTCCTGATAACTTACTGTCAGATAATCCAAGTCGCACACACACAACACACTCACAACACACTAACACACACTCACACACACACACACACACTCACACACACACGCGCAGAGCGCACTCGCAACAGCACGCACGCATGAGCACGCAATAAACACACACACACACACACACTCTGACACCTAACACACACACACAACACACACACACACACACACACACACACACACACACACACAACACACACACACACACACGCACGCACGCTCGCAAGCACGCACGCACGCACGCACGCACGCACGCACGCACGCACGAACACACACACACACACACACACCAACACATTATACACGTCTGTGAGCTTGTGCATGTAGGCCTTCTGGCAACATGCGCAATGGGAGCGAATTGACAGGGGCTGGCGCGGGTTCGTCAGGGGTAACTGTCAGATGGTGAATTGTCTACGATGGGCGAAATGCCTGGGTGAACTGTCCTCTGCTCCAAAACCGTGCTTGCAAGTATTGTGAACATGTCTGCGCATGATAATGAGTGTATGTGTGGGTCGTACCTTTGTGTAATTGTGTACTTGATTGCACATGTGTCGCTGTCTGCAACCGGTGTGCATGCATGTGTATGTGCACGTTGTGTGGACATTATGCATATGTGTGTGTGTGTGTGTGTTGTGTGTGTGTGGGTGTGTTGTGTGTGTGTGTGTGTTGTGTGTGTGTGTGTGTGTCACGTGTGTGTGCATGTGTGTTCATGTGTGTGTGCGTGCGGCACTAAATGTGTGTATGTATTTGTGTATGCATCCGAATACATGGTGCTTAACATGCATGCATGCATGTATATGTGTATGTGCGTGCGCCAAACGGGATGTTGACGTTTTATGTTAGTGTGTGTGTGCTTGTGTTCAGTGTGTGTGCAACGCACATGTGTGAATGCATATGCCTGCGGTTTTAATTGAGTGCAGTTTGTATGTGTTTTCATTTGTGTACGTTACGGCGTGGGAGTGTGTGTGTGTGTGTGTGTGTGTGTGTGGCTGTGGTGTGTGTGTGTGTGTGTGTGTGTGTGGTCACATAACACGTGCGTGCGTGCGTGCGTCGGGTGTGTTTTGGTGTGTGTGTGTGTGTGCGTGTGGGTGTGTGTGTGTGTGGGCTACCTGTGTGTGTGTGTGTGTGTGGGTGTGTGTGTGTGCGTGCGAGTGTGCGTGATTATGTGCGTGTCGTGCGTTTTATGTACATGCATGCTTGTGTATGAGTTGTATGTTGGGAAATGTGTCTGTGGTTTTAAATACTGAAAATTATGCAACTTTGAATGTAACAGCAAATACTAAACATGAATAGTTTGACCAACCGGAGCAAAGAGAAGTTATACAAAATTATTGGCTGGTAATCAAGAACGTAAGGGAAAGAAGGCATGAAACTATTCTGTATTTACTTAATCTGCGGTACAATGGTTACCAATTATGAAGTGTCATGATAAATAGTTAATGTTTTATGAGCAATATTGATTTATAAAGTTGGTTCTTGTTGTATTTGTTGCAAGTGAAGCTTCGATTAGTTCATGTACGATTTTAACTTTTTTTTTTAGTTACCTAGTGCAGTTATTTTTTCTTTGAAATGTTTGTTACATCATGAAAAACTGATGTGATTGTACATCATAATTTACTAGCACTAACTTTTCAAAACGTTGGTGAATAGCAAAAACATTTTGTTTTCACGTTTCTCATGTTTGGTAATTGACAGTTTAGTGGTGTACACATAATGACGTTAAAAATTTCATCCTTTTTTAATTCCACATAATTCATGTTCAAACAGACAAAGTTGGACGAGGTTGGGGCCACTTTACTGGGTATGAAGATCTCTGGTCACGACGAACATAATGCTATATTAAGTCTTTTTGGAAAATATGAATTACTTTGGAATACCATTTCATGCAACACACACACACACACAACACACACACCATCCATCACCACACTCACTCAACTACTCACCACACACACACTCACACTTATATATTTATATATTTTATTATATAGTTTTTAATTTATATATATTTATATATATATATATATATATATATATATAATTTATATAATATATGTTAAAATATGGTACTTTTAGTACATTATTTTTAACAAATGTGGCTCCCCAAGGGTCGCGCACTCTAATAATCATTTTGGGTATTTTAATCAACTTTGATCTTTTTTTATATATATATATATATATTTACTATATATATATATAATATAATATATATATATATTATATTTATATTCTATATATTTATATATTTATATTATAATCGATTGCAAAAAAACTTATGCTGTTGTGCAAAAGATCTTAGGTATGCTCAGCCTAATGGACGCATTTCTTGAAAATTTGATGTTCTCACTCTTATGGAGTAAGGGGCAGGCCTTAATGTTCTCATTGCTAGTAAGGTATTTTCACTTGACAGCGCATTTGTCGCACAGTTACGTGTGCAAAGTCGTTGGCACATCTGCAATAGGACAAAAGCCTTCATTTCACTGTTAGCTCACGATTTTCCAATAGGGATAAAAGGTGGTGTGGTTAATGTAGATTGAATAATAGCTAGGAACGTTTTTTTTTTTAAAGTGCCAGGATTTGGAAGTGATTAAACTCTAAGCATGCGTGGTCTCTGCCCACACAGGAGGCGGCTAGGTAATGCGTATGTCGCACAATTACTGGTATGTGGTAACGTGGATGAGACGCATACCATTGATAAAGCAAACGGCTTGAACCATCAGTAGGTGTCATACGTATCGTGGCAAACATGTATTCTAGGCGATTAGCTCGCTCTAGCGCTAGGTCCACTAGATTGTGAGTAGCTATAGCTAGCTAGCTAGTAGTTAGATAGATAGATAGATAGATTGTTTGATAGATAGATTGATTGATTGATTGATTGATAGATAGGAAAATTAGAGAGATAGAATGGACAGATAGGTAGACATGCAGACAGAGACAGACAGGACAGACAGACAGACCCAGACACAAGCAGGACAGAACAGACTGTAAACATACAGACAATCAGATTGACAAACTGAATTGATAGATAGATAGATAGATTGATTGATATGATAGATGATAGATGATAGATAGTTAGATAGATAGATGAATAGAAGCATAGCTAGAGGTTGCTTGATTGATGATAGATTAAAAGATACATTGCTACATGCAGACATTTCATACAATACTGCAAAGATAGACAGACAGACAGACAGACAGACAGAGTAGATGACAGATAGACAAATAGACAGAAAGATAGATAATTATAAAACTCTGATGAGACACAGTTACAGAATGTATTCGATTCCAGACAGGCGATAGAAAATGCTCCGTTCACTGGGAACTGGCTTCGGTGGTCCTCAAATAGCCCTGGTGAAGATTATTACTGTTTTCATTTAGTATCATTAGTCACTCGCAGTCCTCATTAGCGCTGTGAAGATTATTTCTGTTTTAAGTTCAGTTCATTACTCAATCGCAGTCCTCAAATAGGCTGGAGAAGATATTACTGTTTCATTCAGTCTCGTTTACTCACTCACCAGTTTCATTAAATGGCATGAGAACCAACATTATTTCCTTTCGTGGAGGATGCATGCCATTGTATACGTGTCAACCACAAAAACCCCCTTAGTTTTGTCTTAATGTGTTAAGACATCCCCCGTGCAGTTCACACACGGAATCTCGGTTTATGCTTTATTTGAGGACTTTTTCTGACAATGGATTCAGAACCAGTTTCATCTCTAGGGAAAAGTCGAACTGCACTGAAACAGCCTGTGGAAATTCGAACCTGAAATCTTCTTAATCGACACCAAGTCCTCAACGTGTTTATTGTAGACTATTCGCTTCTAACCTTCCCCACTTCATTTTTTGGGATGTTGCAGGCTGTGGCGACTGATCTGCTGTTTGACTGCCCAGGACAGCCACAAACCAGAATGCATGGCTTTCATGTTTCCACGCTATGAGAAACACATCTTTTACGAGCATCCCACACAGATTACCTTGATGTGGAGGTCCTTGTACAGCTGCAGGTGGACGGTGATATTTACCACTACATTGCCAGTTGACAGAATTGGAAGGATACCAACATTCATTTGCCAGTTGGACAGAAGTGGAAGGAAACCTAATTACATTTGCAGTTGGACTGAATTGGAAAGGAACCAAATTCATTGCCTGTGGACAGACATTGGTGGAACCAACATACTTGCCCAGTTGGTCAGATTGTGGAAGGACCAACATACTTTGCCTGTGTTGATTTTTTTTTTTGGACAGATGTGCGTAGGGAACCAACTATACATTGCAGTTGGACAGACTTGGAAGAACCTACATACATTGCCAGCTGGACAGAATTGGAATGTAGCAACATACATGCCAATTTGGACAGAATTATTGGAAGGAACCAACACAAACATTGCCAATTGACTGATTATTGGAAGGAACAACATACATTGCCATTTTGACAGAATTTTGGAAGGACCAACATACATTGCACAGTTGGGACGAATTGGAAGAACCAACTTACATTGCAGTTGGACGAATTGGAAGAACAACATAAATTGCCGTTGGACAACGCGAACTTCTGGATGGAGCCAAACATACATTTGCCAGTTGGACAGAGCTTCTGGAAGGAGCAATACATACATTGGCCAGTTGGACAGATTGAAGGTGCCACATATAACATTGCAGTTGGACTCCATTCCGAAAGGACCATAATTATTTTCTCAAAGTCAAAAAAATTCACACCTTGTGTCTGCAAGACACCATGATGCAGCTCAATTTCCTTCTTTTAAAAATATAATTCAGCATAGATAATACATTTCAAGTTTCTTTTCTTTTTTCAATCACCTATCAGTTGGCGCGTTATGTGTATTTTTTGAGGGAAAATCAGTTCTACCATGAGGGGATTAAGTTTCCAGGGGAAGGAAAATCGGTCCCAGGTTGATCGCTGTGGTTCTCTGTAAAGTAACCCAAGTCCTAAATCGTTAGCTAGAGTTATGTAAATGGAGTAATTTTTTTGTTAGAGATTACAACATAACATATTATGAAAAGACACGTTGCAAATTGGGATTCAAAACCCTTCTACCTATAGTGAGGAGACAAAGAGAAATCTTACAATATTATTGATTAAGAAAACCGATTTTATGTTTTGTTTCCTTTACATCCTACAAGCGTTTCGTTTATTTATTTTTTGATTTCATTGCTTCTCAATTGTTTACATTCTCTCATTTATTATTTTTCTCTCTTTTTGTATTTATCATTCCCCAACTGGCACACTTACCATAGGGAATCTATCTCTAACAAAGGAATCTCTAGCAGACTTCTGTCTTCGCTTTTTCAAATCGGCCACTCACTGAGCTCAAGGAAAATTTTGGTTTTTCTTTTTACAACCCCCCTAAAGTTCATGATAAACTAAAGACTGGGCCCAATGCAAGCGCTTTTCACCCAGTCTGGCAATCCTAGAATGCCAATATATCGGGTAACACACCCGTCCTACAAAACAGTGAGCTTCTCTCACCAATCACGTGCCTCGGCGTCAATCAAAGGTTAGCTATTCATACTGTTTTACTATGTGTTGTTCTCTCGACAAAAGTCGAAAACAATCACTCCGCGCACACACGCGCATGACACTATGAAACTATAAGAAACATACACTTTTCATGGTAACCTCGTTCGTCCTTACAATATGTAACAGTGCAAATCGATAATTATGTTTTAACACATTATTTTTGCACTTACGTTCAATATCTGAGTAGAAAACCAAGAAAGAAGAAAAAAAAAGAAAAAAAATTCAATGTGGATAGATTCTTTAATGTTATGTAGGTGATACGAGCACGCCCGAAAAATTCAACATGATGACAATGTGCTGTGTTGTTATGAAACTGCAAGCTTTTAAGCGAGTAGATAACCCTCACACCATCTCTCTCTCTCTCTCACTCTCTCTCTCTCTCTCTCTCTCTCTCTCTCTCTGTGTGTGTGTGTGTGAGTGTGTGTGTGTGTGTGTGTGTGTAATGAAATCATCTTTCAAATTTGAAAATTATAAGATTCTAGGTCATTGAAGTTGTGATGATGTCAAACTCTCCTCTGGGGACGTTTCAATGAGAACAGTCCCAAACAAAAAGTCCACTCTTATTTGCGTGCTTGGAATTGAAGGTTCCCCAGCTGCACGCTATCATGATTTAGTTTCAAAGAATTGGGTCACAAAAGCAAATGTCTATGTATTCGACCAAGCGGGAAAAGATACAATACCAGGTCTGGTCAAGTTCTTCTTATGATTCCATGCTTGCACCATGCATATAACACACCTTTACTGGTCGTTGAGGTGTGAGAAAATCTTATGTAAATCGCACAGGCTGCTTTCAGATTTCTCTCTCTTTACCCTTTCTAACTAACGCTCAGACTCTTCAGCGTCTGCCCACAGACCTTGGAACTCTATTCGGTGGATTCACTATCCCGCCATCGCTCTCCACATGAACTGTAACCTGATAGCGGAGTGTGATGAGGACGGGACGAAAGCAAGAGTGTGGAGTCAGCAATGCCTGAGTGTGAGGACTGGTGGCGCTGTGTGATCGCCTGCTACAGGTTTGTGCTAGAATAGGTTTACCACATTTTAAAAAGGAAAAATGGCGTGAACAGTATCCTGGGAGGGCACACTCAGCCTGCCAAATGCTGCCTGATTTTCACGAGCACTGAAAAATACATTGAAAATAAAGCGTATAAGAATGAGTTTCCCTGTTGGGTGGGCTTATATACGTCTGACAAGTCTTGCACACGTATGTACACACATGCTGTGGCTGGTCATGACAGGTGTGTTTTTCATTCATTCTTTTCTGTTGATTGCAGAAACTGACGAACGTCAGTTTAGATCAACGTACACGGGATGAAACGACTGTGCTTAATCACTAGCTATGCATGAACGATTATACATTAGAGGACTTAATGGTTAATGAATGCAGATCACACACTGGGGGAGTTGACTGGGGGCGGTCTGTGAAAGTAAGCTAAATCTGATCTGATGGACATTTCTTATCATTCAAAGCCAATTGTTTTGAGTAACAGACTGTCTGCGTATCCACACCAAGCTGTGTGTAACTGATAGTCTTCGGTACCACCCAAATGCTAGGCCACAACGTCTGTGATGATGGCCACGTAACATATGCAGTTCTGTTGTGTGGGTCTAGCTTCACACTGTGCAAAAAGCAGTCTCCATCTGTTTTTACTTAAGTGGTACATCTCATTCCTTTGGACACGTTCTCACGTGGATCTACATCACTCCACGTTAATGCCTCATTTTACGTGTGGTGAGGATTCACTGTATCACACACCGTTGTGTGTGATTTCTCAAATGATTGCCAAGATAGAAACTGATGAATCCTTCTGGAAGCACCCTAAGTGTTTCCATACTTTTTCTGCGGTAATTGGTCAGTGTGTGTTATTTGAAAAGGGGCGTGTGACGTAAATCACCTCACTGTCAGGACGAATCAGAGGAAGTGACTGTGTGTTATTTCAGACGGTTCTTCCTCATAACACAGCCCTACTCTCCGTTCCTTCTCGTATTCATGTCGATTGTAACAGGCGTTTTAACCTCAATGGCAATGAGTTTGAATGAGTCTGTCCTGATGCCACTACCGTTGTCAGGCCAATTTCAAAGATCTGTCGGCCTGTCTACACACGATGCAATGGGATGTATGACTGTATCCATCATCATGTGATGAGGGATGTGAAGATATGATGTGTCCAGGATTCTTAGGTTGCTGGTCATCCAAGATATGTGTGCCACCAAGACCATTTGAGTGATGGGTGGCCGCATTGTCAAATGTATGATGATGAATTATCGTGTGAGGCCGTGTGTCCTGTCCGTGTCTCTGTCAGGGCCTCTAACTTACTGTGTCGTCAGCCTTTTCAATGCCTGAGCCCTGTTTCCCATCGTACTTGAAATGCCACAGGTTCAGGACTGTCACTGTATGATGTGGACAGTAACTCCACTACCTTACAGAACTGATTCTGCACACTGTTCCTTGATTAGCTTGCTGTTATCAATCTGTTAAACTGGAGGCTTCTCGACCTCAGTGGTAACAAGCTGCTTGCGTGTTAATTTGACCGGTCGTTTGTTCATTTGCAGAACTTCGAAATCTCTGTCACTGTCCAGAACCGTCAAACTCCATATTTCTGATACTACGAATATTGTCCAGCAAAAATTACTCAGCGTCATAGATCTGTCATACCACATCCTCTGGCAGTGTCTAAGGTGGGTCCTGTCGCCATTTCCTCAGTACATTGGCTGAACTTAACATTTCACTACAATACCAGCATCAGCTCTGACAGTTTCGGTTATGCCAAAATTAACTGAACTCCGTATGCGTGGTTGTCCAATAGAAAACAAAACCCACATCAACCCACCCACCCCCCCCCCCCCCCCCCCCCCCCCCCCCCCCACAAAACACCCCTTTTTTAACCCCCACCCAGGCCCCTTCATTTGCCTCTGATTTCACTCAAAGGCCTTTCTCATTTGCAATTCATTTCGACAGATAACTATCAATCTCTGTTGCAAAGGAATTTCTTCCATATATAAATTTCCTGAGTCATCTGCTACTCTCCCCAGGATGGACCTTCTCGTCATGTGTAGATCTGTTGGCAATCATGACGTACCGCGTGTTTCTCTGGCTGGTGGCGTGTCTGTCAGTAGTGGTTAAGGTGGTTGTTTTTTTGGTTCGTTTGTGTGCACGAATTTTGAAATCTTCAAGTGGGTTTGGTGGTCGTAATCGAACCTTTCCATAGCTGAATTTTCTGATGGGTTGTTTTCATTGCTATCATTGGAGTGGATGATGAACGATGCCGTGGCTGGAATCTCCATCATGAACAAACCATGGAAAAGCAGTGTGACCTGTAAGGTGGCGGTTTGTCTGTCTCTGTTGTCCAAGTGAGGTGTTCAGCTCTTGATCATTTGCCTTGTGTCACTGATCGGTTTATCATACTCACTTTCAATTCAGCACCTTACGATTTGAAGAAAATCTGCGGTTGTAACATGTTAGCTTAGTCTGGTTTCTAGCTTTGTTACCTGTACTTCCCAAATGGTGTCACACTGGGAGTTTTATAGCCATCGGGTATCATGTGTTCCACTGCAGTTTACAAGGACAGAATTTAATAGAACTGACTTTTACGTTTAGTTTTATTAATCGTCGTGAATTTTGTTTTGTTTTTCAGTTATTTCATGTGGTCAAGCTTTCATTTATTGGACAATAACAAAGCAACAGTTTAAAAACCAACACACCAACGTGTCAAATCGAAAGTCATGAAAATTGCTTTACGATTAATATCAGTTGCAGTAATGATTTTTTTTTGTGCTGGTTTTTTCCCATTGGAACTGTGTGGATTTTCTGGCAATGGGTGGTATCCATTTCAGGAAGTGATCGTGGCTTAGGCTGTGTTTATTCCTGCCATTGAACCTCAGCATAAATTCCCTTTAATGTATACAATTAATGTTTTGGCAGAAAAACGAAAGAAATTCCAATGAAGCTAAAACTAATTCAACTGATGGAATCACACACTGACTTGATGATGCTCGTGACAGGTTTGTTTGTTTGGTTGTTTTTTGTGTGCTTTTTTGTGTTGTTGTTGTTGTTGTTTTTCTGGTTTCTTTATTGTCTGATGGGTTGTTTTGTGTTTGTTATGTTTTTTCCCTGCTTTTTAGACTGTCCTCAATGTAAGAGAAAAAATCACTCAAGCAAGCAACATGGTGTTATATTTCATTATTTATGACTGCAGAAGAAAACGCCTATGACGGAAGACAGAACTCTTCCTTAGGATGATATTCGTTTTTGCGTCTGTTACTGATTAAACTTAGCTTTACATCTTGGACTTGCCACGTGGAACAGGTAATATGTGGTGAATTTGGATGTATATACATTTTATATGTGTGCAACTGTGTGGTGATACACACACACACACACACCATCACAACACACACAAACAAACACTCACACACACACTCACACTCACACACCACAACACACCTCTCACACACGGTGGTGTGTGTGTCGTGCCACCCTTGTAGTGTGTGGTGTGTTGTGTGTGTAGTGTGTGTGTCTTGTGTGTGTGTTGTGTGGTGTGTGGGTGTGTGTACATACATCCATATGTTTGGATAGTTGCATGCAAATGATCCCATGCTACATAAAAAACGATTAATTTACGGACTTCTGTACGAAAGGAACTGAATTCATAAATGAATCCGAAAACGACTCGTTCGTTGTAGACATCGTTTGCCAAAAATTCAGCATCATTATGGTATGACTTTTAAACAGCAAATATCCCATGGCGCTAATAAAAAAGTAGTTATGTTGTGTTACTGGAAGAAGATGCATGAGACAGAAAGTGTAGGGACCATGCAACCTACTTTTATCAATTAGCACATAAAAAGCGGATTGAAAGTTACGAACTACTCGATAGACATGTCACAACCCAACACTCGCAAAAGCACACTCTTCCATGCACAACCACGCTTACACTCACACACTTCACACACACAACACACCACACACACACACACTCACACACACACACACACACACAACACATACACACACCACACACACACACACCACACCTCTCTCTCTCTCTCTCGCTCTCTCAACAAACACTCTCTCTCACACACACACACGCACGCACGCATTAAACCACACACACACACACACACACACACACACACGCAACGCAACGCACGGCAGCACGCACGACACGCACACACACACTAAACACCTCACATGCACACACACACTGGTGACATCTTTACGACGGTCGGATGATTCTCTGGTGAAATGTCTAAGACTGTCATGATGAATGACACTGGTGACATGTCTACCAAACAGTACCTGATGAATCACCTGGTGAATCATCTAACGACAGTCCTGATGAATCACAATGGTGACCATGTCTACCGCTTCTGATAATCTCTGGTGACATGTCTTCCGACAGTCCTGATGAATCACCATGGTGACTTGTCTACCGACGTCCTGATGAATCACCTGGTGACATTTCATACCGACAGTCCTGATGAATCATCCTGGTGAATGTCTACCGACAGTCTGATGACTCACCTGGTGTACAATCTCTAAACGACTGTCATGATGAATCACCTGGTGACATGTCTACCAACAGTCACTGATGAATCACCTGGTGACATGTCTACCGGACTGTCTTGATGAATCCACATGATTGATTTTCCATCAGTCGTCATTGATGTATAACCTGGTGACATGGTTCGACATACTGTCATGATGAATCTGCCCTGTTGAGCGTGAACACATTGCTGACATTCAATATCTGTGGCAGATTAGGAATCCGCATACAACTTCCGCAAAATGTTAAGGAACGCCTTACAGAAATTGGCTGTTTATTGTGTTTTAATACAGACAGAGGAAAATCAGTTTACTCGAATGTTTCGCCCAGTCATTCAGCCACCTGTGGCCTACTATTTCATGAAAGGCCTTCACACGTCGTTGAACAATCAGTAAATAAAAAAAGAGACACCCCATTCGAAAAGTCAGCAGCAGTCAATAGTGGGTGTTGGCGGACCCTATTCTGAAGGCCACACTTGCTCTGCAACACGACTCCGCCGATTGGAATGAACAGGGTTTTACTGGGTCTGTGGCGGGATGGAATGCCATTGCCTGCTGCAGGGAAACTGGGTCAGCTGGGCACCTATCAGCGGCGCGGAGGGTTGGTTGTCAGCAACTTCGTCGTCTTCCCAGGACGTCCCACAGGTGCTCTATCGGTGCCGGTCTGGAGTGAGCGCGATGGCCATTCCATGCGTTTGGATCCCCTGCTGCTGGAAGAAGTCTAGTACCTCCGTGGGCTCGATCGCGGAGGGGCGTTGTCGTCCTTGGAGAGTCGCACCAGGACCATGCTGGAGAGCTGGGACTGCACTATGGGCGGACGATTCATCCCGATAACGCTGCCAGTCAATAATCCCTGGATGAAGTATCAGGGGGGTTCTGGCCATGGAGATGAAAAACCACCCACAACATCTTAACGTACCCACCTCCATATACAGGTCGACCTAACGAATGGGTGGCGGCAGTGAATCGTTCTTCCTTGTCTGCGCCAGGACTCGTTCCCTGCCAATCTTTGAATGAGAACAGGAAGTGACTCATCGCGGTAAAGTGGATCATCGACCACTGCGCTTGCATGTTCCAATGGCTGATGGAGGCGGCACCACGCCAGGCGGGCCTGTCGGTGACCCTGAGTCAGTGGTATTCGGATGGATGGCCGACACGAGACTGGAGGTCTAATTCAGGAAGGCGGTTTGCGGACAGTGGAACGCTGACCATTGAAATTTGATGCTTGCATGAGGCGACGTCTAAGCTTGGGTGGTGTGACTGTCACTGTTCCCGTAAAGTTGAACAGGTAGAGAAATCGGTCATTCCGTCGGACTGTGTGCAACGAGGACGTCCAGTGGTGCGCGCCCGTTCTTCCGTCATGCCTGTTGTCGCATACACGTTCATTGAGTCTGAGTGATTGACTGGGCGGACACCTGAAGACGTCTTCCCACCTCTCGTAAAGGACACACCCTCTGCTAGCCTACGCCAGAGCGCGCCCGCAGTCCACTGCCACTCAGTCGTCCTTCTTGGAGGCATGTCTGGTTGTGTCGTTTTTATGCTCCCTTGCTGATACCCATTTTGGTGCAGTTTGTGCGGATCAGTGCTCACAGTTGTCGTGCTTGCACGTGCAACTGCCGAATCGCTGCCACTTGCCCGTTTTTCCCCAGTTCAAATACTCTGATTACTCTCACAGAAAACTAACACACACACACAACACACAAACTCACACACACACACACACACACACACACACACCACACGCACACACCTCACACGCACGCACGGCACGCACGCACGCACGCACGCACGCAAGCACGCCGCCACGAACGCCCAGAGAGAGAGAGAGAGATGTGAGAGAGAGAGAGACGGTGAGATGAGAGAGAGATACAGAGAGAGAGGGACAGACTACAGAGAGACGAGAGAGAGGGGGTGAGAGGAGAGGAGAGAGAGACAGACAGACAGACAGACAGCCGATACAGAGAGTGAGGAAGTTACAAGAGAGAGAGAGAGGAGAGAGAGAGAGACCGAGAGAGAGAGAGAGAAGTGAGAGAGAGAGAGAGAGACTAGACAGACAGACAGACAGGACAGGACAGGACAGACAGACAGACAGAGAGGCACATATGCCATACACACACCATAGACCACAGACATACACCACACACATAATCACCACACACACTCACACCACACACACACACACAACACACACACACACAACACATGCACGCGCGCACCCACGCACAGAGAGAGAGAGATGGGAGAGAGAGAGAGAGGAGAGTGAGGGAGAGACAGAGCAGAGGACGAGGACAGGTTACACAGACGAGAGAGAGAGAACGAGAGAGAGAGGAAGAGAGGAGAGAGACGAGCGAGGAGAGAGAGAGAGACAGAGACAGAGACAGAGACAGAGGTCAGACAGGCAGACAGAGAGACAGAGTGTGGCGCATATGCACACACGCACTTTAGAAACACACATGCTCCCCCCACTCCCCCCCCCCCCCCCCCCCCCCACTACACACACACACATAGCAACGCGCGCGCGCACATCACACAAACACACAAACACTCTCACACACACACAACCACACTCACACACACACCACACACACAGATGCTTGCTCCGGACGCGCGCGACGACATTTACAAATTCTCTCTCTCTCTCTCTCTCTCTCTCTCTCTCTCTCTCTCTCTCTCTCTCTCTCTTCTCTCTCTCTCTTCTCTTGTTTTCCTCATCTCTCATCTCTCTCTCTCTCTCTCTCTCTCTCTCTCTTTCCTTCTCTCTTCTCTCTCTCTCTCTCTCTCTATCTCTCTCTCTCTCTCTTCTGTGTGTTGTGTGTGTTGTGTGTGTGTATGTGTGTGTCGTGTGCGTGTATGTGTGTGTGTGACACATTCTGTATGAATCGTCAAGCCGGAAAACGCGTGGCGCACGCTTTGTAGTGTGTGTGTGTGTGTGTGGTGTGTGGCGTTGCGTGCGTGCCGTGCGTGCGTGCGTGCGTTGCGGTGCTGTGCGTGGTGCGTGCGTGCGCGCGCTCGCAGCCGCATGCGCGCGCGCGCGCGCGCGTGTGTGGTGTGTGTGGTGTATGGTGTGTGTGCGTTGTGTGTGTGAGCAACCTACAATATTATACTCCCCAGCAAACAAGTTAAGGAACGCACCTACGTTTTTTGTACCTTCTTAAATGAAATGAGTAATAAAGGCCAGGCCGCCCATTTTGGAAAAAAATGCAGCAGAACGGTACTTGAACCATTGCTTCGACACAAACGGTATGTTTCCTGTACTACACCACTTGCCACTTCAATGACCTCGCCTGCGGCGGTCATTCGTGGCAAATGAGGAAATTGCACTGACCGTGGAAAAACAAGCACTGCTGACCCAGACGGGCCATGTGAGCGATTCGGCAGGTTGCACGTGCAAGCACTGAACAAACTGTGAACACTGATCCGCCACAAACGGCACAAAATGGGTATCAGAAAGGGCATTAAATAGACACACCTGTCAGCCCTCAAGAAGTCGACTGAGTGCAGTGGGACTGCGGGCGCGCTCTGGCGTGGCATAAGCAGAGGGGGTTGTCTTTACGAGAGGTGGGCAGAAGTCTTGAGTGATGGTGTCGCCTCTGTCATTCACAGACTCATTGTGATCGTTATGGCGACAAAAGGCAGGACTGGATATGTAGAACGGGCGGCGCACTGGACGTCCTCGTCAGCACCAGTCGGACGGGAGAGATTTCTCTACCTGTCAACGTTACGGGTCAGGGACAGTACAACACCTTGCTGAGACGTCGCCTTGCAAGCAAGCAATGGTCTCTTCAGCGTGTCCACTGTCCGCAACCGCCTTCATGGAATTTGACCTCTCCTGTCTCGTCGGCCAGCCATCCGTATTTCACATGACTCAGGGGTCTCCGACTGGCCCGACTGGCGTGGTGCCGCCTCCATTCAGCATCTGGAACAGGCTGCAGTGGTCGAGGATTCCGTTTTACCGATGAGTTCACGTTTCACGTGTTCTATTCAATGATGGCCAGGAGACGAGTCTGGCGCCAGACTAAGGAGAGAACGATTCACTGCCGCCACCATTCGTGGAGGTCGACGTTATGGAGGTGGTCGTAATGGATGTGGGGTGCCGGTTTTATATCCTTGGCAGAACCCCCCCTGTACGTCTTGCAGGGATCTCTTGACTGGTCAAGCGTTATCGGGATGAACGATCGTCACGCACCCATTGTGCAGCCAGCTCTCCAGGCCATGGGTCCTGGTGCGCTCTCCTAGGACGAAACGCCCCTCCAGCTTCGAGCCATCGTAGGTACGAGACGTCTTCCAGGCAGCAGGGGATCCAACACGCATGGTATGGCCATCGCGCTCTCCTGAACTCGGCACGATAGAGCACATATGGATCGTCCTGGGTTGAGAGTGCTGACAACCACCCTCGCCCGCTGATGTGACCAGCTGTCCCTGAGTTCCTGCAGCTGGAATGGTCATGGGACATCCCGCAACAGACCCTTACAATACCCTGGTTCTTTCCATGCGCGTCGGTTGCAGAGCATGTGTGGTCTCAGAATGGCGGCACACCCACTATTGACTGCGATGACTTTTCGAATGGGGGGTCTTCTTTTTTTATTATGATTGTTCAACGAAGTGGTGAATGGATTTCAATGATAATTGTAGCCACAGGTGGTCTGATTGACTGGCGAAACATTCGAGTAAATGTTTTCCTCTGTCTGTATTAAAAACACATTTAAACAGCAATTTCTTGTAAGCGTTCCTTAACTTGTTGCGGGAAGTGTATGCGGTTTCCTAATCTGCCACTGATATTGGAATGTCAAGAATGTGTTCACGCTCATACAGGGCAGATTCATCATGATGGTAGGTCGACATGTCACCAGGTGATTCATCATGACTGTCGGTGGAGATTTCATCGGTGATTCATCATGGACGTCGGTAGACTGGTCACCAGGTGATTCATCTGGATGTTGGTAGAACATTGTCTCAGGTGATTCATCTTGACTGTCGTTAGAGATGTCACCAGGTGATTTCATCAGGGGTCTGTCGGTAGACATGTACACCTGGTGATTCATCAGACTGTCGGTAGACATGTTACCAGGTGATTCTTCAAGACTGTCGGTAGACATGTCACCAGGTGATTCATCAGGTAAAAAAAAACTACTGTAGGTAGACATGTCACCAGGTGATTCATCAGGAATGTCGTTAGTGATGTCACAGGTGATTCATCAGGAATGTTGGTAGACATGTTCACCAGGTCAGTCATAATGTACTTGTCGGTAGTACATGTCACCAGGGGATTCATCAGGGACCGTCGGTAGTGATGTCACCAGGTGTGGTGTGTGCATGTGTGTGTGTGTGTGTGTGTGTTTGTGTGTGACTTGGTTTGTGTGTGTGTGTGTGCGTGCGTGCGTGCGTGCGTGCGTGCGTGCGTGTGTGTGTGTGTGTGTGTGTGTGTGTTGTGTGTGTGTGTGTGTATGCACGTGCGTGCGCTGTGTGTGCATGTGAGAGAGATGTTTGTGACGAGAGAGAGAGATGAGAGAGTGTGTGTGTGTGTGTGTGTGTGGTGTATGTGTGTTGTGTGTGTGTGTGTGTGTGTTGGTGTTTGTGTGTGTGTGTAAGTAAAGCTGGTGTGCATGGAAGTGTGCTTTGCGAGTGTTTGTGTTGTGACTTGTCTATGAGTGTAGTCGTACATTTCAATCGCTTTTTATGTGCTATTTGATTAAAAGTAGGTTGCATGGTCCTACACTTTCTGTCTATGCAGTATTCTTCCCAGTTACCAGTTTAACACAACTGTATCTCTTGCGCCATGGGATTGTGCCTGGTTTAAAAGTCTTACCATAAATGATGCGGAATGTTTGTCAACGATGTCTTCCCACGTACGAGTCGTTTTCGGTTGCTTTTTACATTTTTGAATGCAGTTCGTTCGTAAAGAAGTCCGTAAATTAATCGTTTTTGTCATGTGCTTGGGATCATTTGAATGCATTACTATTTAACATAGGAGATGTATGTACACACACACACACAACACACACATCTCACACACACAACACACACACACACCGTTGTGTGTGATGTGTGTGTTAGTGTGTGTGTGGGTGTGTGTATTCACACACAGTTGCACAAATATTTATGTTGTTTTTACCATCCATATTCCACCACATATTTCCTGTTCCTCGTGGCATGTCCAAGATGTTAAGCTAAGTTTTATTTCAGTACAGACGCAAATCTGATATTTTTTTTTTTTCATCCTAAGGAGAGTTTGTCTTTCGCTGTCATAGCGGTTTCTGCATCGATCAAAATAATGAATATAAAACACATGTGTCTTGACTTGAGTGATTTTCTTCATTGATGACAGCTAAATAGCAAGGGAAAAAACATAACAAAACAAAACAACCAATCAGGACACCCACTAAAGAAACCACCCCCAAAAAAAAACAAACAACTAACAACAACCCCCCCCCCCAACAAGCCACCCACCCAAAAACAACCAAACAAACAAAACCTGTCACAATCAGTCAAGTCAGTGTGTGATTACATCAGTTGATGTACGTTCTAGCTTCCATTGGATTTCTTTCGTTTTTCTGCCAATAATTAATTGTATACATTGAAGGATTATTTGACTGAGTTCATGGGCAGGATAAACTACAGCCAGGCCCCCCCACGTTCACTTTTCCTGAAATGGGACTTCCAGCCCAGCTGCCAGAAATCCACCAGTCCATGGGAAACCAGCACAAAAAAATCTGTTACTGGCGACTGATATTAATCGTTAAGCACTTTTCATGTCTTTCGAACGTTGGTGGTGTGTTTTTAAAACTTTTGCTTTGTATTGTCCAATAAATGAAAGGGCTTGTCCACATGAAATAAATGAAAACTAAACATAATTCAGGACGATTAATTAAAATAATCGAATAAGTTCTTCTTTTAATTTCTGTCTGGTAACTGGCAGTGGTAACAAGATACCCGTTTGGCCTACTTAAACTCACTGTGTGCACACCATTGGAAGTACAAGTTAACAAAGCTAGAAACCGGCCAGTCAACCAGACTAAGCAACATTGTTACAACCGCTGATTTTCTTTCAATCGTAAGGTGGCTGAAGGATAAGTGAGAACGATAAACGATCTTGTTGATCACAAGGCAAATGATTCAAAGCTGTCCACCTCACTGGACAACAGAGACCAGACAACCGGCCACCCTTACAGGTCACACTGATTTTCTTGTGTTGTCTTGATGGTGATTCCTGCAACGGCATCGTTCTTCAGCCACTCCAATGATTAGCAATGTAAAACCCATCAGAAAGTCTGACTAGGGATAAGGGTTCGTCCGAACACCACCAAAACACTTGATGTTTTTCTAAAATTCGTAGACACACAATCGAACAAAAAAAACAAACACCATTACCAATCTTACATGACGACTACGCCCACCAGCCAAGAGCAAACACGCGGTACGTCCATGATTGCAAACAGATCTTCACTTGACGAGAGGTCATCCTGGGGAGAGTTGCAGGTGGACTCAGGAAAATTATTATGGAATGTATTTCCTTGCAAACTGATTCGTAGTATATCTGTCGATATGATTTGCAATTGAGGAAAGGACTTTGTGTGATATTAGTGGCAAAATGTTTACTAATGGGACAACCAAACGCATACGGAGTTCAGTTAAATTTTGGCATGAACGAAAGCTGTCAGAGCTGATGCTCAGTGAATATGTAGTGATAGTTAAGTTCAGCACAATGTACGTGAGGATATGGCGACAGACCTACACCTTTGAACATGCAGAGATTGTGTATACAGCTCTATGAAAGACTGAGTAATTTTTGCTGGACAATATTAGTCAGTTCAGGATATATGGTGTTGACGGGTTGCTGGACAGTGAAGAGATTTCAAGTTCTGCAAATGAGCAATCGACGTCAAATTAAAACACGCTGCAGCTTGTTAACAACTGAGGTATAGAAGCCTCATGTTTAACAGATTGATAACAGGCAAGCTAATCAAGGTACAGTGTGCCAGAATCAGTTCTGTTAAGGTTAGTGGTTACTGTCACATCAGACAGTGTCAGTCCTGAACATCTGGCATTCAAGTTGCGGATGGAAACAGGGCTCTGGCTGAAAAGGCTGTCGACACAGTAGTGTGAGGCCCTGACAGAGACAGCGGACAGACACACGGCCTCACACGATAATTCATCATTCATACATTGGACAATGCGGCCACGCCATCACACAAATGGTCTTGGTGCACTCACAAGCTTGGATGACCTGCACCTAACGATATCCTGGACACTTTTATCTTCACTCGCCCTCTTCATCATGGATGATGTACTGTATACATCCCATTGCATCGTGTGTAGACAGGCAGTCAGTCGTTGAATTGGCTGGACAACGGATGTAGTAGGCTATCAGGACAGGACTCATTCAAACTCATTGCCTTTGAGGGTAAATCGCCTGTTACATTCGAACATGATTAGAGAGGAAACGGGAGTATGGGAGGCCTGGTTATGGAGGAAAGAAACCGTCTGGTATAAATTCACAGTCTCTTTCCATCTGATTCGTCAATGTACTGTGAGGTGTTTACGTCAACGCTCTTTTTCAAATAACACACACGGACCATTACCGAGGTAAATGTATTGGATACACTTTAGGGTGCTTCCGAAGGATTCATCAGTTCTATCTTGGCAATTTCATTTGTGAATCAAACACTTCGGTGTGTGTTAACAGTGAATCCATCACACACGGTAAATGGAGGATTAAAGTGATGTGATGAGAATCCAAGTGAGACGATGTCCAAAGAATGAGATGTTCATGAAGTGAAAAACAGATGCGAGAATGCTTTTTGCACGTGTTGAAGCGAGACCCACACAACAGAAATGATATGTTACCGGGGTGGGGTGGGAGGCCCCATCATCACAGACGTGGGGCCTGCATTTGGGTGGATACCGCCAGACTATCTGTTACTCAAAAGCATTTGGCGTGGGAGTACCGCAGGACTGTCTGTTACTCATAAGAATTGGCTTGAATGATAAGAAATGTCAATCAGTCAGATTTTGCTTGAATTTCACAGACTCCGCCCCAAGTCAACTCCCCAAAGTGTGTTATCTGCATTCATGATCCATAGTCCTCTAATGTTTAATCGTTCATCTAGCTAGTGATGAAGCACAGTCTTTCTCCCGTGTACGTTTGATCACAACTGACGTTTCGTCAGTTTCTGACAATCAGCTGAAAAGAATGATGAAAAATCCTCCTGTCATGACCCAGCCACAGCATGTGTGTACATACGTGGGCAAGGTCTGTCAGACGTATATAGCCCAACCACAGGGATCTCTTCTTAGTCGATTTTTTGTCAAGTATTTCAAGTGCGTCGTGAAAATCAGGCAGGCTATTTGGGGCAGGCTGGAGTGTGCCCTCCAGTGAAGTGCAGTAGTCACTGGCCAGTTTTGTCTTTTTTTAAATGTGGGAAATATCTGCACAAACCTGTAGCAGCGATCACCAGCGCCACCAGGCCCTCTCACTCAGCATGGATGAACGCACCACACTTTGCGTTTAGTCCCGTCCGTCTTCACACTTCCGCTTCAGGTTACTGTTCATGTGGTGAGCGATGGCGGGATAGTGATCAACGAAACTGTTCCATATGTCTGTGGGCAGAGCTGAAGAGTCTGGAGGCGTTAGGTAGAAAGGTTTAAGAAAATCTGAAGCAGCCTGTGCGATTTACACATGATTTTCTTCACACACAACGACCAGTTAGGTGGTGTTTTTATGCCATGGGCAAGCATAGGATATCATATGAAGACTTGACCAGTCTGGTTATTGTATCTTTCCCGCTTGTCGAATGACATTGACAGTTGGCTGGTTGCGACCCCCCCCCACAAATTCTTGAAACTATCATGATAGTGTGCAGAGGGGGAACCTTCAATTTCCAAGCACGCAAAATAAGAGTGATTTTGTTGGGACTGTTCTCATTGTAAAGTTCCAGAGGAGTTTTGACTTCATCACAACTTTCAATGACCTAGAATCTTAATTCAAATTGGAAGATGATTCATTACACACACACACACACACGCTCAGAGAGAGAGAGAGAGAGAGAGAGAGAGGTGAGAGAGAGAGAGGACGAGAGAGAGCGAGAGAGAGATCGGGAGAGAGAGGAGAGGAGAGAGATGGTGTGAGGGTTACTCGCTTAAAAGCTTTGCAGTTTTCTTAACTCATGCACATTGTCATCAATGTTGCTTTTTCGGCGCTTGCTCGTTTTACTTAACATAATTTAAAGAATTCTTGCCAACATTTTTTTTTTCTTTTTTTTATTCTCTTTCTTGAGTTTTCTCAGATATTGAACGTAAGTGCAAAAATGATGTTTAAACATATTGATCGATTTGCTACTGTTACTTTTTTGTAAGGACGAACGTGTTACCATGAAAAGTGGTATGTTTTATAGTTTAATAGTGTCTAACTGGCGGTCGTTGTCGGTGCGCGGGTGATGTTTTCGACTTTTGTCGAGAGGAACAACACCATAGTAAACAGTGGGTTTGTAATAGCTAACCTTGGATTGGGACGCCAGCACGTGATTGTGAGAGAAGCGTCACTGTTTTGTAGGACGGTGTGTTCCCGATATATTGGGCAGTATAGGAGTTGCAAGACTGGGGGAGGGAAAAGCGCTTGGCTTGGGCCACAGTCTTTAGTTTATTCTTGACTTTAGGGGGGTTGTAAAGAAAAAATAATTTTCCTTGGCTCAGGAGTGGCGCATTTGTGATTATGCGCAGACAGATGTCTTTTTGGGCTTTAGGGGGAAATGGATTCCTGGTTAGGAGATTGATTCCTATGGGTAAGTTGCCAGTTGGGGAATGATAAATACATAATGAGAGAAAATTATTAATGAGTGAAGGTATAAGATGATGCAATTGATTACAAAAAAATTAATTAACGAAAACGCGTTGGTGGTTGTAAAGGGAAAAAAAACATAAATCGGTTTTCTGAATCAAATTTTTTGTAAAGATTTCTCTTGTATCCTCAAATATAGTAGGATGGGTTTTGAATCCCATTCTGCAACGTGTTCTT
>CM031620.1:24651998-24664498 GCA_018398815.1 Conus ventricosus | reverse complement strand
CTGAGTTGTCTGGCAGTAGTTTCAGGACAAAGTTGTCTGGCAGTAGTTTCAGGACTGAGTTGTCTGGCAGTAGTTTCAGGACTAAGTTGTCTGGCAGTAGTTTCAGGACTGAGTTGTCTGGTAGTAGTTTCAGAACTAAGTTGTCTGGCAGTACTTTCAGGACTGAGTTGTCTGGCAGTAGTTTCAGGACTGAGTTGTCTGGCAGTAGTTTCAGGACTAAGTTGTCTGACACTAGTTTCAGGACTGAGTTGTCTGGCAATAGTTTCAGGACTGAGTTGTCTGGCAGTAGTTTCAGGACTAAGTTGTCTGGCAGTAGTTTCAGGACTGAGTTGTCTGGCAGTAGTTTCAGGACTAAGTTGTCTGGCAGTAGTTTCAGGACTGAGTTGTCTGGCAGTAGTTTCAGGACTAAGTTGTCTGGCAGTAGTTTCAGGACTGAGTTGTCTGGCAGTAGTTTCAGGACTGAGTTGTCTGGCAGTAGTTTCAGGACTGAGTTGTCTGACAGAAGTTTCAGGACTGAGTTGTCTGGCAATAGTTTCAGGACTGAGTTGTCTGACAGTAGTTTCAGGACTAAGTTGTCTGGCAGTAGTTTCAGGACTGTGTTGTCTGGCAGTAGTTTCAGGACTAAGTTGTCTGGCAGTAGTTTCAGGACTGAGTTGTCTGGCAGTAGTTTCAGGACTAAGTTGTCTGGCAGTAGTTTCAGGACTGAGTTGTCTGGCAGTAGTTTCAGGACTAAGTTGTCTGACAGTAGTTTCAGGACTAAGTTGTCTGGCAGTAGTTTCAGGACTAAGTTGTCTGGCAGTAGTTTCAGGACTAAGTTGTCTGGCAGTAGTTTCAGGACTGAGTTGTCTGGCAGTAGTTTCAGGACTAAGTTGTCTGGCAGTAGTTTCAGGACTGAGTTGTCTGGCAGTAGTTTCAGGACTAAGTTGTCTGGCAGTAGTTTCAGGACTGAGTTGTCTGGCAGTAGTTTCAGGACTGAGTTGTCTGGCAGTAGTTTCAGGACTGAGTTGTCTGGCATCGCCGAGTTAATGTGAGTATGAACATTTATAAAACCTCTCGAGAACTAAGAGTATATTGATCTTTCGATTTTCCTTTGTTTCCATGTTTCAAGACTGTGAAAAGTTCAAAACTACCAGTTCGCTAGCATGCTATCCGTGTCTGTTGAGCAATGGCGGACCGCCGTACGTGCGTGTGACATTTTTTGATATTTCGGAAAACATGTCACACGGAACGCGTCCGCCATCACAGGTTCTGCTCTTTAATGGCGTTACAAATCAGCTGAAAAAAAATCCATAATTTCTTTCATGAACAGGTTTAAAAAAAATCTTTCTTTAACATTTAAACACATTTTTGACCCCCCCAGTTCGAAAGACTGTCCGCCCCTTACATTAAAATTGTTTAGTTCAACTTTGTCCGGAGTTTGTATGCCTTCTACAAATCTATTTTCGAAAAGGGATACAACTCTGGTCAATCGCAATGGGTTTCAAAATGGCCGATTTTGGCAACATTGTTTGTGGTGAGAGAAACAAGAAAAACGTCATTTGTCGTCCCGCAGTGTCAGACCAGGGGAGGAGGAGGGTCTTCTTGGTAAGATGCATTGTTTGTTATGCTGCTTCAGTAGATTATCATTTTAGTTTACTTCATTACTCTGCTCAAAAACAATGATTCATGCAGTGCTGTGGAACTCAAGTGGAAGTGGAGCAAGCTGACGAATTCTACCGGAAATCATTCAGCTGAATCCCACTAGGGTCGAAATAATATAACGATTAATCAGATGCTATGACAAAGATGATTATACAGGCTTAAGATATGAAGAAAAAGGTTAGATCGTGTTAATCAAGAGATCGGCTTTCTTTTTCGTAGTTACAGTGTCACATTGCTGATATTTGAAACAGTCGTGAGCTAAGACTGCTTTTTACGACTACAAAAGCAAGTTGCCCGCTTTACTTTGGTAATTACAGGTAGAATCAACTGGGCCAAAATAAAAATGTATGTGCCAAAGAGGGGGAGGGTGTGTGTGTGTGCGTGTGCGTGTGTGAAGTGAAATAAGGTCAGACTGTGTTGTGAAATACCTTTACGCAACCGGGCGCGCGAGTAGATGATTTCTTTAATGCTTAGCCAACGATTTCAATTCTACTGAATAAAAGTGAACTCGACTGTGAACACAAAACAATAGACTGTCTTGTTGAGTTCGTATTTTGTTTTAGACATATCAGCGCATTCAGAGCCCACCCCCACCCCCTTCTCTCTCTCTCTCTCTCTCTCTCTCTCTCTCTCTCTCTCTCTCTCTCTCTCTCTCTCTCTCTCTCTCTCCTATCAAACATTCCTCCGATTACCTCAGACAACATTTCAAAGAATGATTTGACCCGTACTAAAAATCGGAAATTACGCATACAATGAACAGTACAGCTTTTATTTGCTTTCAGATGTTTATGACATGGATGTTTGCCGGTAGGTAAGAGAGCTTCCTGTTTTCAAGGATTGAAAACTTGACCGAATAGGAGCGGACAGGTGAAGAAATACAAAGTGATTGTTTAGAGAGAAGTGAAGTTGAGTGGATGAGATGTCGGTCGCATTATGCGAACGTTACTCCGACACATCCCTGCAGATCCCTGCAGATCATTGAAGGACTGCTCTCCAGATTGGCCATGATATGTCAGCTTGACGGGAGTTATCAAGCGTTTGCAATATGGTAAACGTAAACACTTGAATCGTTTCTCGTCAAACCATAACAAATCATCACAGTGGGAATGTTCACCTGCACTCAAGGATAGAGGAAGTAATCAGCCATGTCTTGGCATTGCTCACTTTCTGTTGAAGACGATGCCAGCGGAAGAACAACGAGTTGCTTGCTCGATACCAGTGAGAACAGCCACCCTGAGAGAGTTCTCCATTCAGTCTCGCTCTGACTGTTACTGTTACGTGTTGATGCCAGAGGACGAGGGATGTTCAGCGAAGACAAAGACGTTTTCTGTGCAAGTCGTCCACACCTCATGCTGGGGACCACAGTTATTCCGCGCGGGAAACAGTTCAGGGGCTATGGATCCCACGTTAGTTTCTAGCAACCCACTGTGACTGGAACGTCATTGGTGACACAGAGTTTTCTTTTCCACGGCAAACATACCATTGTCACGGGACGTGTGGCAGTGCGTTTGTACAAGTGATGACAGGAAGGACTATCTGGATTCCTACCGGAACTCCATGACCTGAAACAGGATACTGAGGGAAAAAAGCAGCCCCCAAATCATCAGGCCCGCGGCAATTTTCACCGGGCACAGTTTTGATGTGTGGCATTTTTGTCGTTTCTTCAGCGGCGAAACTTTGGTTTCAGACCACACTTCTCTGTCTTCTGTCCCTAACTGGCGTCCACACGGGCAGCCAGTGCGCCGGCCCTTCCTAGAATAGCTCAGGAACATTCCAGAATAGACCGTCATATAGGGTATTCAGAAAAATTCTGGAATCGTCTAACTCTTTAAAAAAAATGAAGGAAAAAAACAACCACAAAGCATATAAACATGCATAATGCACCAACTCACACTGCGCACAAACTGGCATGCGCAGACACATATGTTATTACCCATGAACACCATTACTGCATTACTGCAGTAAAATAGTTACAATTAAAAATGATATTATTATCCTGTAAGAGAGAGAGAGAGAGAGAGAGAGAGAGAGAAGAGAGAGAGAGAGAGAGAGAGAGAGAGAGAGCGTATGTAAATATTAATACTTACACACACACACGCACGCACGCACACATGGCCACGTGCAAGGAGACTTGGTATTTAATATGTTTTTTAATGATCGAAGGCCATGGTGTGTGATTTAGGCCGAAAAGACAGATGATGAGTGAAAAAGGGGAAGTAAGGAGATAAAAATAGGGAGAGACCAAGACAGACATAAGACATAAAACACTTAAAACCTTTGAATTTAAGTTCCGAGAGAGACAATATAGGACATGTAGATGTACCTTACCAAACACAGTTGAATTAATGCAGGGAGCACAATTCTTATAGTGAGTTTAACATGCGGCCCTGTACGACAACAGCAAAAAGTTGTGAATGTAATCGCAGATGGTAAATTGTTGCCAACATGACAGAATACCAGAATCAATCGAGGGGAAATCCAGTATGGATGCATCAAAGAAAACACGACGTTATGTCTATGACAGGAAAGAAACAAAGAAAAATATAAACGTTATACGTTTTACAAAAATCACAATACCACTCATCTAATTTTCGGCCATGTGGCCTTTTTCAAGAGAAAAAAACAAAAACAATGCAACTATGTGACGTCCATCTTGTTATACGTTTTGTTAAAAAAAAAACCCAACAAAAATGAACGAGCAATCACTTATCTTCAACCTCTTCAACGCAATATAGGCGTTGAATCTTAATCTTTATTCAACACCTATATTGTGCTGAAGAGATTGAAGATAAGTGATTGCTCGTTCATTTTTTCGCTGCAATAATTGTTTTGTATCTTGCCTGAAGAAGACCTAAGAGGTCGAAACGTGTCGTGTTTTGTCTTGTGATTCGTTTGTCTACGTTTTTTGGGCGACTGGCTGACATTTATTTCAAATTTCTTTGGATTTCCGCCTGCAGTCGTCTCACTTTGCAACTAGTTAAACATTATGTCCAAATCTGCCACGTCCAGCGGACTTCCACACTAGGTCTGAAGCTATCAGTGTCAGAGGGGACTGTAAGCAAACATCTACCAAAAAATGGGTCTGTTCCTTGTCATCCCCAGATTGCACCTGCCATGGACAGACAGACTGCTTCCAGCGTTAATGCGCATCACGAAACTGAATCATGTATCTTCTTGTCTACAGCTCTGTTTGGTAAAGCCCCTTTTTTCTTTGCAAGACGTGATTTAAGCACTTCTAATAATTTATCTTCTCGTGTTTTCCCTCGTCTTTGAGCAAACAAAGTCCACACAAAGAGGACTGGGTTGAGAGCAGACCTGAGCTGTATGACAAAGACAACAATGACGTCGTGGATGGCGTCTGCTGATGGGAAGTGAGATTGGATGACGGCAACAAGGCCAAACAAACACCAGCAGGTCGCTTCCATTATAGCAACTGTCTTGGTGATGTGGATTGAAGAAAACATTGATCTCTGAGTCAGAGTGAGTGCAGCTCTGTACCTTGGTATTCGTTTTAAAATGATGGATTGCCCGCATATAATAATTAAGGATATATTCAGATTGACGGTCACAATAACCGTCAACCACCTGAACCTCTGACCGCACTTGTCCAGATCACACAAAGCCAGCCGACACAGACCAGACTGATTGTCAAGGCCCATGTGGGCAATCCAGGAAGAAGAGGTACGCTTGCCAACAAGATTCCAGTAAACCACAACATTGTACAAACTGAAGCTGTCGAAAACGCCTTCAGTCTCCATGATGACTTGTGGAAACAAAGAGCGTTGAGCTGATCCAGAGTGATGAGCCAGATGAAAACCACTGGCAACTCCGTGGACACGATGAAAAAGAAGGCGTTTATCTTGCATGCCAAACTACTGGACCAGGCCTTTTCAAGCATGATGTACTCTCCCTGAAATAGTCTGTTTGCTACGGCAGTCATGGTAACGTGACATCCCATAAGTACGTGAGCAAAGTGTAGGTTTGCAGCTACTATTTTAAAGTATTTGTCAGTTACCCCTTTAGCTGAGGAAGAAACAATAAAAGAAATTGCATTCCCAATAACTCCAAATGCACCAGACAGCCAGAAGAAAGTCTCATATAATTCAGTCGGCAACAGGTCTTGGCATGAAGGGAGAACAGTAGACGGTGCAAAACATCGTTTACTCGTGTGCTCCACGATTACATTTTCACAACAAATCCTACAGTTTGACGTAAAAATTCTTTCAGTCTGTTGTAAACCTGAGTAGTTACTGAAATGAAGCTTTCCAAGTACGTTCCCTCTTATATCAAGTTCATATAATTGCGGATATTTTAAAAACCTATGGACCTGATATCTTCAATGGAACAAAAGGACAAATTCAAATATTTTGTATAAGGTAAATAGAGACACAGACACCTATTAAATTCATTAAGACGGGTTTCAGCAATGTCAGCTCGTCTCAAACCATAATGAACATAATTTAATAAACTGTTTGGTATTTGTGTGAGAGGATTATTTACTAGTTTCAACATTTTTAAATTCGGTAATTTCACAAAAAGAGACATATCCACGTGCTGTAAATCATTGTTTGACATATCAAGCGACTGCAAATTTGGAAACTTGATTCCAGAGACGTTTATAAGAGCACAGTTGGCTAGATTCAAGTGTATGAGATAAGTGTTTCTGGCGAAATCACTTGGTGACAGTTTAGTGCCTGGGACGTCTACATATCGAAGCTGAGCGAAACAGTCAGAAAGAAAAGGGGTAGTACACAGGAAAGAGTGACCTTGACACAGACAGCCTTCCGGACAGTCCCTGTCACACATCAGCTCATCATCCCGCTGTGGACACTGACCCCAGGTGATCTTCATGGACACACACTCTGGAAGCTCGACAATGGTAAAACCCAGGACACTTTAATCCTTCACAGTCTTCTTCATCTTCTCCATTTACACAGTCAGAGAACCCATTGCACCGGGTGTACACAGGGAGACAGTACAGCCACTCAGTATTGCAACGATAATGACTATCAGCACAGAACTCTTCACTTCTCATCACTCGCTGGGTAAAATACCCTGTCCCATCTAGGTTGATGGAATACTGCTGTAGTTTATCTTTCTTACCTGTCAGATCATAGAAAGTTAAATCTGGAGGAGAACTGATCTCGTCAGAATCGTCTATACAATCGGAATATTCATTAAATCGTTGGCTGTGCAGTATACTTTGACCGTTAAAGCAAAGAAAACCATCAGATGGTTGATGTTCACAAAATAGTTCATCACTACTATCAGGACAATCCTGTCTGAAGTCACACACTAGAGTATGGTGCAGCGTTGTGAAGTCATCATCACACCAAAACAGGACGTTTATTACCGGCACCGTATCTCCTAGGAGCTGCTGTCTGACCATTTTGTGGAAAACTCTCGTTCATGAAAGGGAACGTTTGTGCAGAGTTAGTTCTGTGGATGTCAAGATCACATGCCAAGAATGTATGTGCAACATCATTTTCCACACAAACAGATAAAGCTGCTTTGTGTTCGTCCGGATGGAGGTAGACAGTGTAACTGACTGAATGTAATATGTGAAGCCGAAACACCAGGTAGTTTTAACTGTATCTCACATAGTGCTGCGCGAGTTTTGGTTGTTATTCCCGAAAAATATAGAAATATCATGTCATGGAAAACCCTGTGGAGCACATTTCTCAAAGGCAAGATCATTGGATGCTGTTTAAAGTGGGTCATCATGTAAATCAGGGTGTTGCCAGACCATTTCCAAAACTTGCTGTACATAAATGGCACAGAATCCCAACCTGACGAACTGCCCAGGTATAGTCTAATGATAAGATACTTTTTGAAAATGTAAAGGAAATCGCCACGTTCCTTTTCCGACTTAATAGTAGCCAATACTCCGCCTATTTTTCCGCATTCATATAATTGCAGTGGGCGGTCTAAATACGTATCAAAACCAATTAGTTTCAAACATTTGTTTCGTGAAGCCACTAAGCCCTGACAGCCAGGACTGCTGAAGGGACAGTGCTCTGTTTCGTCCCGTCCATCGTCACATTCTGACTTCGCATTACAGTCCAGGTGTTGCTTAAACGTGACGTAATGACTTACGGAACAGTTACACAGTCCATTCGATAGCTTTCCTGGCTGGTATTTCATGTAGAGAATGGAGAAATGCAGCACGAGGTGGGGATGAGCGAAATAATCAAGGATCAGCCGAATTTGAAGACACGATGTTTCAATAATAAACGCTACTGTGGACGTTTCAACACATATGTGTGTAAGACTCTGGCCATTTGTATTTGACAGTTCACTAATCAACTGGAGTTGAGCACAGTGACCCAGGTAGGATGATAGCTGAACGCTCATTATGACAACATGTCTTAAAGGTATGTTTAATTGCTTTAAAAAATCTTTTTCCAGAATATGCTGTACTCAGGCCTAAGTACTATAATGCATCCTAAATGCACTGATCTATATTCAATAATGACGTCTCGACACTTTATTGCTTTCATATTTATCACAAATCTAGGAATATTCTCACTTTTAATGTAAATGTGGTTTTTGTATGATTGAAAAAACATGTGTTCAAGGCTATGTGTATTGCAAGACAGTCGTTGGGTAATACCACGAGATGAGGTCTTAAACTTGGTATCTGCAGATAACGAGAACTGCCAGTGATCCAAATGACACCAGTACTCCAGACGACGGACATACGCTCGTAGGCATATACAGCCATGCCCTGTGGCACCTCTACGTGCATTTGACAAAAAGCAGATTTTCCATACGTCCCGTACACCACACCCTGGTGTCCGGTAAACTCTGGCAATTTGTTTGGAGGCTGTGAACCATTGGCTCGGAGAAATGAATTTAAAGTTTTGTTTTGGCCCTCTATGAATTCTACCCCTGGACAAATGTCATTGAGTTGTGGACTACCGGACGTGTTGCTGGAGTAGGATTTGTCAATGATCGATGGGTGTGTGACGGTTTCATTACAGACAATTTCAGAACAGGTTCTAAAGCTGCAAACTTTCAAACACCAAACTTAAAGTCGAATGATGCAACCTATCACTTATATAAAAAACAACAAAAATATGTTCAGTTTTGTCTCATCTTGCAGGCCACTTTCGTGGCACTTCCACACCCCACTCCTTCGGTTCCACAGCAATAACCACCACCACCACCATCCGCATCCCACCTACCCAAAACCCCAACTCCATCCCACCTCACCCCTCTGACCCCTTCAGCCTGTAGCTTTGCAGCCCTGACACTGAGCGTCGACAGGAACAGGTAATGTCGATCATTCATGAGGCAACCTACCAGAGGATGCACTGCACCGATGCCTTGGGTGAGCACCACCAACACTGCCAGTGGACTAGGATTTTTATCTTTGGGGTTTCTCGGAGAATAGCCATTGTCTGCAAACTCGGCCACCACGATTCCCCAGTCCACACTGGTGATTTTGTTTTTGAATCCCAAACAGCGCTGGGGATGCAGGAGCAGCTTCTTTGCTCTGTACTGCAAATATGACGCCTCTGTAGTTAGACAAAGAGTGTTACAAAGACGTACCATACGCACCCTTGTGCACCCGTACCGCCTTGGAACACACACTTCAAGTACTCGAATCAAACTCAATTTGGCAAACATGTGATAGATGGACTAGCAGGAAGGGTAGAAAAATTAAGTCATTATCAACCAGTACAGGGAAGACGCAAGAGAGGCCGACCACGCACCACCTGGAGAAGATCAACGGAGGCGGAGACAACTCGACTGGGCTATTCCTGGGGCCAGCTGGAAGTCGCCGCCCGGGACAGGCAGAGATGGAAAAGGCTCGTGGATGACCTATGCTCCACTAGGAGCCAACGGGAATAAGTCAAGTAAGTCAACCAGTATCCTCCATTCACATGGCTCCAGCAGGAAGTTAGAGAAACAAAGTCATTATCAACCAGTATCCTCCGTTCACATGGCGTAGGTGATCAGTCACACCTCGTTTCTCAACTGTACTCAAGATAACAATCCTTCTGTCTCTCACACATTCGCGCATGCTCTACACACACACACACACACACACACACACACACACACACACGCACGCATGCACGCACGCACGCACGTACACACACACACACACACACACACACACACCACACACACACACACACACACACACACACACACACACACACACACACACACACACACACACACACACACACACACAGGTGCATGCGTGCACGTGCATGCAGAGCACACTCATCTCACCTCATAACCAGAGAGGAAGTGAGCTGTTAATCTCAATCATTCTACTTTTGTTTCCATGTCAGACTCTCACCCATGCAACTTCGACCACAACCTGTCTGACAAATCAGAGGAAAGTTCCCCTATTCATTAACAAATAAACGAAGTCCTCGTGGACTCAAAATGAATGTTTTCTCTTTCCATGTTCGCACCCACAGTGCCCCTAAGAAATGATTGATTTTTACAAAGTTTCCTGGTCTTCAAAAACTTATAACAGTTTCCTTTCCCGTCCCCAGTCTCTGCGACCTCTCATCAAGTTACAAAAATACAGATACAATGCATGTGCCCCTGTTGAAAAGAAAGAAAGAAAGAAAAAAAGCAAAAAACCCCAAAACAAACAAACAAACAAACAAACAAACAAACAAACAAACAAAAAAGGAACAAAAAGAGAACGAAAATAGATTACACCCTACTTTCTCTATGGGGCAAAAAGAAAACATATTAATCATCATATTTTTTTTAATCTAAAGAATATTTATCTTTATCACTTTTTCTCTCTTTTTGTTTTGCTTATCTGAGGATTCGTCACTATGGACCAGCCATGGCCATTAACTCATAATCACATGAGACATCTCTTTGGGAATAAAAAAAAGAAAGAAGCTATGAGGCATCCATCCTCACGGAGCCTCGTTGTCTGTTTATCGCCATGGGCCGGTCTTTCCTCTCTGCTTCAACTACCCATCCTGCATGTCACAAGTCAATCACCCTGAGCTATCTGTTCAACCACCCATCCTGCATGTCACAAGTCAATCACCCTGAGCTATCTGTTCAACCACCCATCCTGCATGTCACAAGTCAATCACCCTGAGCTATCTGTTCAACCACCCATCCTGCATGTCACAAGTCAATCACCCTGAGCTATCTGTTCAACCACCCATCCTGCATGTCACAAGTCAATCACCCTGAGCTATCTGTTCAACTACCCATCCTGCATGCAACAAATCAATCACCCTGAGCTATCTGTTCAACTACCCATCCTGCATGCAACAAGTCAATCACCTGAGCTATCTGTTCAACCACCCATCCTGCATTCAACAAATCAATCACCCTGAGCTATCTGTTCAACTACCCACCCTGCATTCAACAAATCAATCACCCTGAGCTATCTGTTCAACTACCCATCCTGCATGCAAAAATCAATCACCCTGAGCTATCTGTTCAACTACCCATCCTGCATGTCACAAGTCAATCACCTGAGCTATCTGTTCAACTACCCATCCTGCATGCAACAAATCAATCACCCTGAGCTATCTGTTCAACTATCCATCCTGCATGTCACAAGTCAATCACCCTGAGCTATCTGTTCAACTACCCATCCTGCATGCAACAAATCAATCACCCTGAGCTATCTGTTCAACTACCCATCCTGCATGTCACAGGTCAATCACCCTGAGCTATCTGTTCAACTACCCATCCTGCATGCAACAAATCAATCACCCTGAGCTATCTGTTCAACTACCCAACCTGCATGTCACAAGTCAATCACCCTGAGCTATCTGTTCAACTACCCATCCTGCATGCAACAAATCAATCACCCTGAGCTATCTGTTCAACTACCCATCCTGCATGCAACAAATCAATCACCCTGAGCTATCTGTTCAACCACCCATCCTGCATTCAACAAATCAATCACCCTGAGCTATCTGTTCAACTACCCATCCTGCATGCAACAAATCAATCACCCTGAGCTATCTGTTCAACTACCCATCCTGCATGCAACAAATCAATCACCCTGAGCTATCTGTTCAACTACCCATCCTGCATGTCACAAGTCAATCACCCTGAGCTATCTGTTCAACTATCCATCCTGCATGCAACAAATCAATCCCTGAGCTATCTGTTAAACTACCCATCCTGCATGCAACAAATCAATCACCCTGAGCTATCTGTTCAACTACCCATCCTGCATGCAACAAATCAATCACCCTGAGCTATGTGTTCAACTATCCATCCTGCATGCAACAAATCAATCACCCTGAGCTATCTGTTCAACTATCCATCCTGCATGCAACAAATCAATCACCCTGAGCTATCTGTTCAACTCGCAGCGCGCATGCGTACTGCACAGCTCACGTGAACGGATACCCCCAGCACGAGACTCTATAACCCCTCCTTTTCTTTTTAGATAGTTTCCAAATACAATCCATGTTTCCTGTTAACACACTCCCCCCTCCCCGCCCCCCGCCCCAATAAACCACCAGGAACTTGAATACAGTTTCTGACAACCCCCTCCAGTGAAAAGAGGTTGTCTTTAAGATACGTTTTTCAACTTTCCAAATAGGGGTGATGGTGAAATTCTGCAAAAGTATGTTTGGACAAAAATGTCAATTCTGCGTCAAGCAGTTTTCAGTAAGATGAACACATGACAAAGCATGAACTCAGTGCCCCACGGCAATACCATCTGAACAAGCCCAAGACTCCTGCTCTTCAAGGTCTGTTTACAAAGCAACTTCAGCTGATTGAGTATTTAGCGCCCACTTCGTGCTCCGAGGTCCTAGTGGTTAAAATGTCCTTCCTTTCTCTACCGGGAAGGTTCGTACTCGAGAGGGTCCTCACTATCGTAGGTGCCATCTATC
>CM031620.1:24619498-24646998 GCA_018398815.1 Conus ventricosus | reverse complement strand
AATCATTTTATATCGGAATTAACAAATCGATATTTACAGCAGAATTAACAGCGATACTCCTGGCTTTAAATTACCTTTTAAACTTTCCAAAAACAATATTTCAAATTCTGTTCTGTGTTGATTCTAAATCAGCTCTTCAGGCATTAAAAGTTTTTCAACTGCACACAAGACCTGAAATGATCATAGAGATAAGTTGTAAGATACACATGTTAATTGCAAGAGGAACCCATGTAGCTTTTTGTTGGATTCCTTCACATTGTTCTTTTCATTATAATGAAAAAGTAGACAGGGCAGCTAAACGTGGAGCCAAAAATAGTTTTGATTCAGAACTGTTTGATTTCCCCTTATCAGTACATGAACAGTGTAACTTGGTTAAGTCGCATATCTGGAAAGCTTTTGAATATAGTATGGTAGATCACGTATATAAAGAACAGTTTGATATTAAAAGAATCAAAGAGAATTATAATCTTAATAGAAAATTACTCTCATTAATGCACAGGTGGAAACTTAATGCATTTAAACAAAATATGTAAAGAACATAGTTTGCGTATGTGGAAACAAGATTACTCCAGTTCATATTGTTTCATGCAATGATATGATAAAAATCATTCCAGTATTGAAGCAAAATACTGTGCAGGCCATTTTTCAGTCACCAGCTTTAACGTACGAATTCTTTGTACACTTAGAACGCACCCCTATTGGAAAATACTTATAATATTCTTTATTAACTTTATTTGCGGGGGATAAGAAAGGAAGGAGGGTGGGTGGGGTGGATAAAATGGTCGGGGGGAGGGGGGGGGAGCAAAGGATTTTTTGTTTTGTTTTGTTTGTTTGTTTTTCTTTTTTCTTTAATACTGTCATCCGTTTTGACTTTAATTGATTAGTTAGTTGTTGGTTATAAGTATTTTGTTTCATGTTAATCTTCTCTTATGACTTGTGTAAAGATATTCACACACTTACACATCCATAACTCTCTCACTCACACACACAGGCACACACACACACAGGCACACACACACACACACACACACACACACACACACACACACACACACACACACACACACACACACACACACACACACACACACACTCGCGTGCACGCGCACCATACATATACACATACACACATTATGTGCACGCTCGCAATTACTTCCGTACACATTCACTTTTTTTTTTTTTTTTTTTTTTTTGGTCTAATATCACGAATAGTGGATAGACGTTAAATGAAGGACACACACACACACACACACACACACACACACACACACACACACACACACACACACACACACACACGTTCATGCATGCACGTGCACCCACGTTTTTCTACATGAATGCAAAGCGTCTGCACGCACACAGTGGACCACCTGTAAGGTTCCAGTGTCAGCCATGTCCCACCGGAATAACTTGTAAAGTTCCAGTGTCAGCCATGTCCCACCGGAATAACTTGTAAGGTTCCAGTGTCACGAATGTCCCACCAGAATAACTTGTAAGGTTCCAGTGTCACGAATGTCCCACCGGAATAACTTGTAAGGTTCCAGTGTCACGAATGTCCCACCGGAATAAATCGGTAGAGAGCCAGACTCCTGATCCTGGAGTTGTGGATTCCAGTCTCCGCTAAGGCGTTTCGGCACATAGGGATTTTTTTCTTCAGAATTACACATTGGTTCTGTCTACTTCCTCAAAAGTCCTTCGAATCAGACTGTAAACCGAGGTTCCGTGCATACCATATTGCACACACGTAAATCCTCATCACCAACTTACGGAAAAAAGGCCAGTTTGGCCGTTGGTATGGATGACAGGGATACACGTAGCATGCAATCGAAAAAAATGAAAATATGAACGACAATCTGATTGACTGAGAGACTGACTGACGTGGAACTCTACTGAATGTAGCGCCAGCAGGCAGCTCTTCAGTCGGCTTACCCAGGTAGGCAGCCCGTTGTGTAAAGGAAAGTGTGGATTGTAAAGAACATACAACTTGGTCTAAAACTAAGGATAGGTGCTGTATAAGTATTTATTACAATGATGATGTTCTTGTTGTTGTTGATGATGATGATGATCATGAAGATGATGACGATGACGATGATGATAATGATGATGACAATGATGATGATGATGATGATGATGATGATGGTCATGTTGCATTCGCTAAAGGCTGTCAGAATGAAGGGATTCAGATAGCGAAATGTTCTCGCACGAGAAGCACTAAACCTACCACTTTTGTGCGACAGTCCACTTGCTACGTAACAGTGAAATTGATGTGTATTGCTTGTGAAGTATGCCACGCCCATCGGTCAGTTTACTCATGAACATGACCCTACATGTGTCTTGTGTTTGGCCCATCAACTCACCAGGACTCAGTGCTCACAGTAATAACACTGGCGACACTGCCCACACTGCGTAGGGGATGATTTTCATGGCACTGGTTTACAGCTCTGTCCGTTTCTTTTCTGTAGTCAGTATCATCATCATGAGTCATGAGTCCTGTCAGTCCACAATCATCTGCGAACTTGGCCAGTGGTCAATGGTGAGAAGTCTGTACCGTGTATTGTGGTCACGATCCGTTCAAGTGTCTGCATTCAGCTGAATGGTGAGAGGTCTGTACTGTGTGTTGCACCAGTGTCAGCAAATGAAACAATATGAAAATTGTTTTACAACAGGGACAGTTACTAAACGAAATCTGAAAATCTATAAAATAGTCGGAATAAACGAGTCCCATCTGCATGAACCTCTCTATTTAAAGGTATGGCTGGGTAGAATGTAAAGTAAGAAAGGACGTGAAGTTCATTCGAGGGCCTGGTTTCAGTGGATGGTGATAGACTGTATGAAAAGGGAACAAAGAAAACCACTGTCACCTCAGCCACACCTCTGGCCCTCCAGCAGTCATTAGGACCGCACGGCAGAGATCATTCAAACCAGTGACAGCCTTCACTCGAACAACGACAATGTAGTTTTTTCCCCAAAAAATGAAGGATATTTTGCACCAGCAAAATTTAATTTGAAAAGGTGGCTGAAATCTGGGAAAGATGTACTGCAGAAAGCAGAAAACAGACCTGTTCCGGAACAATAAATCAGGAAGATAACGTCGCTTTCCATTGCCAGAAGCTCTCTTAGCTCAGTTTAGGGGTCAAGATCGTTGCGTAATGTGTATCTGCATCATTCGGTAAGTCAAAAACACCACAATCCCAGACTTGCGGGTCAAAGTCGATCGATACTGATATACGTGAAGTCGAACTGTTTGTGAAATGTGCTTGCATAACAAAACCCCGTTTCACGTCCATGTCTTGGCATTTTGCAGCAAAATAAACCTGTTCTGGAAACAAACAAAAAACAACAACAACAACAACAACAACAACAGGGAAAGGTAAAGTGTGTCTTTTGGTTGTGAATACACTTGTCTTTCTCCATTTAGGAGGCCAAAGCAAATGGATCTACAGACTCATATATTTGATTTGAAGAGGGGCTCGCCAGGATAATGATGGGACTATCGACTATATGTATTACATGCGCACTGTTTTACACCGATAAGTTGGCATTTTCTCCCTCTGGTTGAAGAGTTAAGCGGACTGATGGGTCTGAATTGCTTTGGGCGTCCTAACCAGAGCCCTTTGTCCTTTGAAAACGGCGGGGCCACTCTCATCGAACGTAAGCTCGGACATAGATTACCTGTATTTCAGATTGTCAAATGTTCTTTATTTCTATGCATTTCTTCACATGTCTTCGACGCCTATCGTTTTGTTTAGTTTTATCGTTTATCAATGAAAAAGAACAATCTTTTGTGTGTGTGTGTGTGTGTGTGTGTGTGTGTGTGTGTGTGTGTGTGTGTGTGTGTGTGTGTGTGTGTGTGTATGTGTGTGTGTGTGTGTGTGTGTGTGTGTGTGTGTGTGTGTGTGTGTGTGTGTGTGTGTGTGTGTATACATGTGTGTGTGTGTGTGTTCAGTCGTTAGTTTGTATTTTTAATTTCATTCCAGATAGTACTCAAAAGTACAGAAAAAATAAGCATAAGAAAGAAACACAAATCTTAATCATGCTGCAAACTTATACCGTACAAAACATACATAAAAATAGAAACCTAATGGAGAAAGAGAGAGAGAGGAGAGGAGAGGAGGAGAGAGAGAGAGAGAGAGAGAGAGAGAGAGAAAGAGAGAGAGAGAGAGAGAGAGAGAGAGAGAGAGAGAGAGAGAGAGAGAGAGAGAGAGAGAGAGAGAGAGAGAGAGAGGTGAGCCAACTGTTTAGATCATGGTTAAGGGTGGCGTGCACGCCTGATATATATGAAAGCTCTGCACAATTCCCATGGGCCGGTGTATATAAGCATCCAAACACGGGTACAGTTACAACCAAAATAGTTTGAAAATACAAAACAACATGCACTCAAAATCCAGCGTGTGTCTGCAAACAGCAAAATCTTTATACACAAAAGTTTTACGAGCTACGTATTCTTCGGTATTGTATCTGCATTTTAGCTCATGGATGCATACTTGTAATGCATGAAGATTCTTTTCAACCTCACGAGTACAAATAGTGCTTGGTAAATATTAAAATGAAACAGAAAATAGAATCAGTCGGCATATCTTTATCAAATCCAGGAATGACAAGAGGTTTGGATGTCTACAAGCTAAATACATTCAGACATTTTTCTTTAATTAAATCAGTGTTTTTCCAAAATGGTTGAATGATTATACAGTGCCAAAGCATGTTTTATATGCTGTCCTTAAATATGTTACAAAGTACAAAGATCACTGCTTAGAACACGCATTTGATTCAGTACAAACGTTAATCCCAAGACATCTGTGTAGTATTCTAAATCGATTGGAACCATTTTACTTTTACATCAGAAGTGTCATTAACAAGTAGAAAAATCGTTTTTGAAACACATGATATTCTATGAGTCTGTCGTATAGTTTTGATACTTTAAAATAGACATTGACTTTTTGAAATATAAATGCATGTCTAGACATTTATGGTTTTTCATCTGTGATCTTTGTTTTTCCACTACATTCAGTTACTGCTGCTTTGAAACCAGAAAAGGTTTAATAATCTAAAAAAAGTATACTAACGTTGTACTTTTGCTAAAATTGTTTATTAGAAAAAAGTGGCCACCTGTTAGCAAAAACATGTGCTGTACAAAATATTCTTTGCTGATCCACGCTTTTCCCTTCCGACCACTTTTTCCCAACCTGTATTCTACGATTCCACAACATTGGTTCTGCAAGAAGTTCACCAGAATCCTTACAGTCAGTTTTGTAAAAAAAACCAACAACAACAAAACTGTATAGGCATTGAGTGCCCTTGCCCAAAATACGTTCAAGTCCGAAAAAGACAAAAGGTTCTTCTGATCCATATTTTTCAACACTGCTCAGAAGATGTAATAAGGTGGGTCACCAACACTGCTCAGAAGATGTAATAAGGTGGGTCACCAACACTGCTCAGAAGATGTAATAAGGTGGGTCACCAACACTGCTCAGAAGATGTAATAAGGTGGGTCACCAACACTGCTCAGAAGATGTAATAAGGTGGGTCACCAACACTGCTCAGAAGATGTAATAAGGTGGGTCACCAACACTGCTCAGAAGATGTAATAAGGTGGGTCACCAACACTGCTCAGAAGATGTAATAAGGTGGGTCACCAACACTGCTCAGAAGATGTAATAAGGTGGGTCACCAACACTGCTCAGAAGATGTAATAAGGTGGGTCACCAACACTGCTCAGAAGATGTAATAAGGTGGGTCACCAACACTGCTCAGAAGATGTAATAAGGTGGGTCACCAACACTGCTCAGAAGATGTAATAAGGTGGGTCACCTTGTCTCCATCCTCGTTTAATGTGAACAGCTTTTAAACTTGTCCGTTATCAAGGACACACTTGTCCGTTATCAAGAACACACGATTTAATATTCTTGTAAACGCTGTCTATCATTCACACGCACCTTGTTGAAATCCAAATGCCGCTTGTACTTTAGACATTAAATCCCAGCGAATCAAATGAAATGCTTTTTCGAAAATGATGTTCAATAGGAGCCGTAGTAAGGTGTGCTCTTCTAAATACGCAGCTGTTTCATAACTAAGCCGAATATTGTCTTTTTGCATCTATTCTCAACGAAACCTGTTTGACCTTAGTTGAAAAGATTGAGTACCACATTTTTCAAATAGTTGGCGATGTATGATGATCCTACTTTACATACAACATTTAACAATGGGATTGGCCTCCACTTCCAATGAAGTATCTTGGTTTATGTCTCCTGCACCAAGAGGTAACTAGTCCCATTGTGAGGTCTATCAAAGCCATTCCCTTTCGAAGGCAATGTCATCTCACGCGCTCTCTCCCCTACTAAGGTGTCTCTGAAGACGGCAGTGACGTCAGTTATCAAACCCTCCAGACATTACGAGGATATGAGAAAGCCTCGTACTGTCCCATTCGGTCACTGCACTGGAGGTTCGAATCTATTAATAATTCGATTTTCTGTGTTAGTGTTTGTTCGTTCATTTTTGTCATTTATATGTGGAAATCAAATTATGCATCCCCCTCCCTCTCTGTCTCTCTGTGAGCGTACATGCATATCTCAGTGCGCGCGCACACGTGTGCGTGTATGTGTGTGTGTGTGTGTGTGTGTGTGTGTGTGTGTGTGTGTGTGTGTGTGTGTGTGTGTGTGTGGTGTGTGGTGTGTGTGTGTGTGTGTGTGTGTGTGTGTGTGTGTGTGTGTGTGTGTGTGGTGTGTGTGTATGCCTTGACTATGATAGTGAAAAGTACGACAAAAAATAAATAATGTTTGCGAAAGCGACATCGGACATTTTGGTTATGCTGTTTGAGACACCTGAGGTTTTGATAATGTCATTCATCTTCACAGTTGGACATGGAACACACAGCAGTTTTGGAAAAGTTGGATAGGAAAAACACTGGGGCTGCTATTGTCTTTCCTTGTTAATGTTGGACATGGAAAACATGGGGTTTTGATAATCTCATTTATAATAATGAAAAATCAGGCATGGAAAACATGATGTTTTGATAATCTCATTCATCATACAAGGTGGACAAGCAAAACAAGGAGTTTTGATAATGTCATTTATCTTTTAAGTTGGACTTGGAAACATGGATGTCATTCATCATTAAAGTTGGACATGGAAAACATAGGGTTTTGATAATGTGATGTATTATTAAAATTGGACGTGGAAAACATGGGGGTTGACAATATAATTCACTATTAAAGTTGGACATGGAAAACATGGAGTTTTGATAGTGTCGTTCATGATTAAATTTGGACACACTGTTGGTCTTAAGCGCGCTGTGTAGCTTGCTTCCGTTTGAATGAATCTTAAACTCGTCATTACTTTAGATCTTTTTTTTTTTGCGTGGACAGAACTTGATAATTCAAGCTGTTGGTTTTCTGTTGCCTCTGAATGAAGTTTTCGGAGTTGTACAGGTCTGGCCGTGTAAGACAGCTTTTAGTTGGCCTAATTTGTAGACTGGACAATTTCAAGTTCAGACTATGGTTAAGGCCGTATAAAGGGCTGTCGAATCTGAAAACGAAGCTGCCTTTATATCCGATTTTGACATTGATAATGATGTATTTCGGGAAATTGCTACGTATAAAAATCAACAGAAGCAATGGATAACATCTGACTACGCCCTACAACTAGACCATAAAAGGCAATGCTGGAAACCGCCTCTTGTGGGTTGCTTCATGCAGGAGTATTGGATTGTGACTGGGTCACCATGAACTGCCGGTCCTTAAGCTGTTGCAGGGCATGGCTGGGTGTGGCTGCTACAGGTGATCCAGAATAATCTACGTGGGATATTGCTACTAAGGTTGTACAGGGTGAAGAGGGGCAGGAAATGAAGAAAAAATATGGCAATTCAGAATAATCTGTGTGGGTGTAATGCCACTGATATGGTTGGAATGACCAGGCAGGAAATGAAGAAAAAATATGGCAATTCAGAATAATCTGTGTGGGTGTAATGCCACTGATATGGTTGGAATGACCAGGCAGGAAATGAAGAAGAAAATATGGCAATTCAGAATAATCTGTGTGGGTGTTAATGCCACTGATATGGTTGGAATGACCAGCAGGAAATGAAGAAAAAATATGGCAATTCAGAATAATCTGTGTGGGTGTAATGCCACTGATATGGTTGGAATGACCAGGCAGGAAATGAAGAAAAAAATATGGCAATTCAGAATAATCTGTGTGGGTGTAATGCCACTGATATGGTTGGAATGACCAGGCAGGAAATGAAGAAAAAATATGGCAATTCAGAATAATCTGTGTGGGTGTAATGCCACTGATATGGTTGGAATGACCAGGCAGGAAATGAAGAAAAAATATGGCAATTCAGAATAATCTGTGTGGGTGTAATGCCACTGATATGGTTGGAATGACCAGGCAGGAAATGAAGAAAAAATATGGCAATTCAGAATAATCTGTGTGGGTGTAATGCCACTGATATGGTTGGAATGACCAGGCAGGAAATGAAGAAAAAATATGGCAATTCAGAATAATCTGTGTGGGTGTAATGCCACTGATATGGTTGGAATGACCAGGCAGGAAATGAAGAAAAAAATATGGCAATTCAGAATAATCTGTGTGGGTGTAATGCCACTGATATGGTTGGAATGACCAGGCAGAAATGAAGAAGAAAAAAACATGGCCACTTTGAATAAAGATGTACAGGGGCACCCGAGTGATCTATTTAGCAGTCTTACTACTGATACGCTTTGGATGGCAAGGCAGAAAGTAACAAAATATGTAACTACTTTAAATAAACACCAAAGGCTGACAATACGTCAGTCCACCTCAAAATACTTAGCACCCGGTAAAAGCTTCATTTTGGTAACACAAAGGCCTGAAGAAGCAGGATCCGAGGAAATCAGATCGATCCCAGCGACAGATCAGCCGTGCGTGCTGATAGCGTGCAGTGAAGGTCGCTCTGGTCCGCTGTCAACATTACTTGTTCCATCTTCCACCACGAAGGTTTTGTTTTTTGTTTCACACACACACACACACACACACACACACACACACACACACACACACACACCACACTACAACACACAACACACAAACATATTTTGTGGATACAATTACAAATTACAATACAACCCAGACAACAACACAAATAAAAGCAAGAAAAATAGGAAAAGAAAAATCATATGGTATAACCCCCCATACGACGGGAAACTCAAAACAAACATAGGGAAAGAATTCTTCAAAATCCTAACAACTTCATTTCCAAAAGAACACAAACTGTCCAAAATATTTAACAAAAACACTGTCAAACTATCGTACTCATGTATGCCCAACCTCAAAAACCTGATTGACGCATCCAACAAAATGAAAATCAACACAGCAAAGAAGGGTGAAGAAAGGAAATCTTGCAATTGCACCAGAAAAGAGCAGTGCCCACTAGACAATAAATGTCTTCACAACAACATTGTATACCAGGCTACTGTGACATCAGAAAATGAAAAAGAAACATATATAGGGATCACTGAAAACCACTTCAAAACCAGATATGCAAACCACAAACAGTCATTTAATAAAGAAAAATATAAAAACCAAACAGAACTGAGCAAATATATCTGGAAACTTAAAGACGCAAAAACAAGCTACAATATATCCTGGAAAATCATAAAAAGAGCAACACCATACAGCAATGTTTCAAAAAGGTGCAATCTATGTTTAACTGAAAAATGGTTAATACTATGCAAACCACACTTAGCAACTTTAAACACCAAAACAGAAATAGTAAACAACTGCAGGCATAAATGGAAATCGTTGTTAGTGAACACATCTAAAACAAAAACCTGAAAGCCCCCAAAAAACACGTGCAGCCAACCCGCACGTGCAAACAACCGCAAACGTGAGCCCACACGCTAAAAAACATCGGCGGTGGGCAAACCAAAAACATCCTGATGACAGCGCAACGCGCTCGAAACAAATTTGTAGATTGATCATTTTAATACCTTATTTTAACAATATATATATATATATATATATATATATATATATATATATATATATATATATATATATATATATATATATATTCAATTATAAACGAAGCTTGCTCTTATGTCTTAGATTGAAGAAATAGGGGGAGATAAGCATTCATATCTGCAGTGGCAGATCGTCTCCCATTGGAGATCGTCTCCCCCTTGGAGACTATAAGCTTTCTGAAGGCTCATTTTGAGAAGCATTTATTTTATTTTTCCCAATTCACCCACACAAGCACATACTGTTAGTTAGGCAGAATAATCTGCCACTGCAGATATGAATGCTTATCTCCCCCTATTTCTTCAATCTAAGACATAAGAGCAAGCTTTGTTTATAATTGAATATTTCTTGCAGTAATTGCAACACCAAGCTGCTCTGTAAGTTGCTAGAATGGTGCGGTACTTATCCGTGGAATTTATCAGTTTATTGTATATATATATATATATATATATATATATATATATTGTGTTAAACACCGGAGAAGGTAAAATACATGAAAAAAGACTGTGGGTTTCATTCTTGCATATCAATATCTGTGCTCGTTCGTGCGTACGTGAGTTATGGAACTTTCTCAAGTGAGTGGCCGCATAGTCTGAGCGTTTACATTCTTACCTTTTCATTTTTAAACATATTCAGTCTAGTGTTACATTCAAAATTATTCTTGCTCTCTTTGTTGCGTGCTCTGGTTTGTTCTTGTAGTCCCTTTTTCATTTATGCAGGAATTCCACTCGATGATGGAGATATTGTGTTTGCCAATAAGGAAGTGTTCCTCATCGGTAAGTAACCAGTATCTGGTTATATGGCGTGATGAGCTCTTCATAGAGCAAACAGCTTTCATTCGTTGGCCATACTGACCTGCACTTTGTAAAAAAAAAAAAGAGAAACAAACAGAGTGTCCACACGATGACTTCCTCTTCAATGCAAGCTTATCATTAAAAGCGATGCATGTGAACTGGGGCGGATTTGGATGTTTGCTCCCCTCCCTTTCTGGACGTTCCGGCATCTGTGCTCAGGTTTTATTACTGGTTCCGTTCTGCATGTCCTCTCTAGGCTTGTAGAGAGGCGTCTTGTGTCTTAAAGCTTGAGATGCTATCTTTTTTCTGTGTGTGTGTGTGTGTGTGTGTGTGTGTGTGTTGTGTGTGTGTGTGTTGTGTGTGTGTGTTGTAATGCAACGTATGTGCCCGTTTGAATACCTTATCAATGGAGGTTTTCCATGACAACTTGTGTAAGAAACAGTCTCTGATGATGTGACAGCCCTGACAAAGCCCTTTCGGTCAGCTGGGCTATATTCAGCATGAATTGAATCGGATCATGGCAAAACACATGGGCATTTCGAATGATTGTCGTCAAAATTCCAGCCGATTTTCATTACATGTGAATCCTAAAAGCGCACTGGTGAATTCGGTAAAGAGTATGGTTCATTTTTTCCTTGGATAATTGTTAGTAGCGTTGGTATTCGTATTTGCGTCAAATGATTTAAAAAAACCCGCTTTCTTTGAAACCTATATGTCTGAACCTAAACCTCGTTTCACGGAGGTGTCCTCTGACGATCGGACTATCAGTAACTACTAAGACAACCAATGGTGATCGATGAACCCATCCATTAACCTGCTAAGATGTTCACCAAGCAGTGAGAGTGACCCTTCTGGCACAATCGTCATTGCCAGGCTACTCCAGTGTCACTCTGGGGAGTTGATGCTGCCCTCACCAGCCCTGCATCCTTGGCCATGGAGTAGAAGAGGGATTCTTTGTTGTCCAGCAGGTTTTCTGGGGAGTCGAACTCCTTGACCTGACCTTCATCAAGGACCATGATCCTGGAACACAACACCAGAGTCACAATTACTTCCAGTACGTCGAAGAACAGACTGCAGTCATGTACAACTCCTACATACGCAGTAACAAAGTTCAGCACAACTGTGTTCTTGAAGACATTTTGAGAGAACTGTTTTCCTGGACAAGCAGAACTGTTTTTTCAGGACAGATTCATGTGCGGCATGTCTTCTGGACCTTTCCGGAACAGCCGTCAATAAGACTGACGCCAGCAGAGCTGTTTCAAAGGACAAATGCTACCAGAACTGTCTTCCATGACAAAGAACAGCAGAGCTGTTTCTCCTTGACAGAATGCAGCAGCGCTGTGTCCAAGGGCCAAGTCCAGCAGACAAACGCCTGCAGAACTTCCTTCGAGGGAAAATTCGAGCAGATCTGCCCCCTAGGACAATTTCAAATCATGACTGCTAATGGCTGGGATTTTACTGGGAGAACATCCCTGCTGAACTTCGCCCCTTAGAAACACATAGGAACACACCGATCCTAGTTATAGTAACCATTCTTTATACAAACAGCAGACACAGGGATACGTTTGTTGTAAGATTTTAGAAATATTTGTCGAGACAATGAAGTGAAGCATTACTATCAGGGATAACGCCCCACTTTTATCTCCGGATTGTTCTTAATGAAATAAAAGCATTTTTTTGTAAGTTGTTCAGTGAAGTGTGTGACTTACAGCACACACACACACGCACACACACACACACACAACCACACACACACACACACACACACACACACACACACACAACACTTACACACACACACACTTACACACACACACACACACACACACACACACACACACCACACGCACACACACACACACACACACACACACAGAGGGGGGGGGGGGGGGGGGCTGACCTGTCATAGTCCATGATGGTGTTGATGCGGTGGGCGACAGTGATGATGGTGCAGCCGTGGAAGGCCAGACGGATGGTGTTCTGGATCACACAGTCTGTCTCCATGTCCACAGCAGCCGTGGCCTCGTCCAGCACCAGCACCTTGGTGTGACGTAACATGGTTCTGGCCAGGCACACCAGCTGCCGCTGGCCCACACTGAGGGCACAACCAGCCATCTCGGTACGGTGAGCACGGTATTCATTTTGTGACCACACTTACGTTACTTCTACACTAGTGCCTCCTCCAAACAACCCTGATGTTTTCTTCACACATTGTATCTTCTTCCCAGACTCCCACACACTCTCACTAATAGCAATGCCTTAGGTTTTATTCCTCCTTCCCAAACGAACCAGCGGTTTTGCCCCTTCCCATCCCCTCATATTGACCTCATGTTCTGTTATCCCTCCTTCCCTTCCTTTGATTTCAGGTTCTGTCCCTTCTCACCTTACTGACCTTTGGGTCGCTCTATCCTCCCTTCACTGACCTCAGGTTCTGTCCCTCACTGACCTCAGGTTCTGTCCCTCCTCCCCTCACTGACCTCAGGTTCTGTCCCTCCTCCCCTCACTGACCTCAGGTTCTGTCCCTCACTGACCTCAGGTTCTGTCCCTCACTGACCTCAGGTTCTGTCCCTCCTCCCCTCACTGACCTCAGGTTCTGTCCCTCCTCCCCTCACTGACCTCAGGTTCTGTCCCTCCTCCCCTCACTGACCTCAGGTTCTGTCCCTCCTCCCCACACTGACCTCAGGTTCTGTCCCTCCTCCCCTCACTGACCTCAGGTTCTGTCCCTCCTCCCCTCACTGACCTCAGGTTCTGTCCCTCCTCCCCTCACTGACCTCAGGTTCTGTCCCTCCTCCCCTCACTGACCTCAGCTTCTGTCCCTCACTGACCTCAGGTTCTGTCCCTCACTGACCTCAGGTTCTGTTCCTCACTGACCTCAGGTTCTGTCCCTCCTCCCTCACCGACCTCTGGTTCTGTCCTTCCTCCCCTCACTGACCTCAGGTTCTGTCCCTCACTGACCTCAGGTTCTGTCCCTCCTCCCCTCACTAACCTCAGGTTCTGACCCTCTTCCCTTCACTAACCTCAGGTTCTGTCTCTCGTCCCCTCACTGACCTCAGGTTCTGTCCCTACTCCCCTCACTGACCTCAGGTTCTGTCCCTCACTGACCTCAGGTTCTGTCCCTCACTGACCTCAGGTTCTGTCCCTCCTCCCCTCACTGACCTCAGGTTCTGTCCCTCACTGACCTCAGGTTCTGTTCCTCACTGACCTCAGGTTCTGTCCCTCCTCCCCTCACTGACCTCAGGTTCTGTCCCTACTCCCCTCACTGACCTCAGCGTTCTGTCCCTCACTGACCTCAGGTTCTGTCCCTCACTGACCTCAGGTTTGTCTCCTCCCTCACTGACCTCAGGTTCTGTCCCTCACTGACCTCAGGTTCTGTCCCTACCTCCCCTCACTGACCTCAGGTTCTGTCCCTCTTCCCCTCACTAACCTCAGGTTCTGTCCCTCACTAACCTCAGGTTCTGTCCCTCACTGACCTCAGGTTCTGTCCTCCCCTCACTAACCTTAGGTTCTGTCCCCACTGACTCGTGTCCCTCACTAACCTCAGGTTCTGTCCTCACTGACCTCAGGTTCTGTCCTCACTGACCTCAGGTTCTGTTCCCTCACTGACCTCAGGTTCTGTCCCTCACTGACCTCAGGTTCTGTCCCTCACTGACCTCAGGTTCTGTCCCTCACTGACCTCAGGTTCTGTCTCCTCACTAGATCCTCGATGGTTCTGTCCCTCCTACCCAGGTTCTGTCCTCACTGACTCAGTCTGTCCCTTCACTGACCTCAGGTTCTGTCCCTTCACTGACCTCAGTTCTGTCCACACTGACATCAGGTTCTGTCCCTCCTCCCTCACTGACCTCAGGTTCTGTCCCCACTGACCTCAGTTCTGTCCTTCACTGACCTCAGGTTCTGTCCCACACTGACATCAGGTTCTGTCCCTCCTCCCCTCCTGACCTCAGGTTCTGTCCCTCACTGATCTCAGGTTCTGTCCCTCCTCCCCTCACTAAACCTCTGGTTTCTGTCCTTCCTCCCCTCACTGACCTCAGGTTCTGTCCCTCCTCCCTCACTGACCTCAGGTTCTGTCCCCCCTCCCTCACTGACCTCAGGTTCTGTCCCTCCTCCCCTCACTGACCTCAGATTCTGTCCCTCCTCCCCTCACTGACCTCAGGTTCTGTCCCTCACTGACCTCAGGTTCTGTCCCCTTTTCCCCTCACTGACCTCTGGTTCTGTCCCTCCTCCCCTCACTGACCTCAGGTTCTGTCCCTCACTGACCTCAGGTTCTGTCCCTCCTCCCCTCACTGACCTCAGGTTCTGTCCCTCACTGACCTCAGGTTCTGTCCCTCACTGACCTCAGGTTCCTGTCCCTCACTGACCTCAGGTTCTGTCCCTTACTGACCTCAGGTTCGTCCCTCACTGACCTCAGGTTCTGTCCCTCACTGACCTCAGGTTCTGTCCCTTACTGCCCTCAGGTTCTGTCCCTCATCTGACCTCAGGTTCTGTCCCTCCTCCCCTCACTGACCTCAGGTTCTGTCCCCTCCCCTCACTGACCTCAGGTTCTGTCCTCACCTCCCCTCACTGACCTCAGGTTCTGTCCTCTCCCCTCACTGACCTCAGGTTCTGTCACTCATCCCTCACTGACCTCAGGTTCTGTCCCTCCTCCCCTCACTGACCTCAGGTTCTGTCCCTCCTCCCCTCACTGACCTCAGGTTTCTGTCTCCCCCCTCACTGACCTCAGGTTCAGTCCTCCTCCCCTCACTGACCTCAGTTCTGTCACTCATCCCCTGACTGACCTCAGGTTCTGTCCTCCTCCCCTCACTGACCTCAGGTTCTGCCCCTCCTCCGGTCCCCTCACTGACATCAGGTTCTGTCCCTCCTCCCTCACTGACCTCAGGTTCTGTCCCTCCTCTCCTCTCTGACCTCAGGTTCGGGTCCCTCACTGACCTCAAGTTGTCCCTCACTGACCTCAGGTTCTGCCCCCTCACTGACCTCAGGTTCTTTCCCCTCACTGACCTCAGGTTGTGTTCCCTCTTGATCTCAGGTTCTGTCCCTCACTGACCTCAAGGCTCGTCCCTCACTGACCTGAGGTTCTGTCCCTCATTGACCTCAGGTTCTGTCCCTCACTGACCTCAGGTTCTGTCCCTCATTGACATCTGGTTCTGTCCCTCCTCCCCTCACTGACCTCATTTTCTTTCCCCTCACTGACCTCAGGTTGTGTTCCCTCATTGACTCAGGTTCTGTCCCTCACTGACCTCAGGTTCTTCCCTCACTGACCTCAGGTTCTGTCCCTCAATGACCTCAGGTTCTGTCTCCTCACTGATCTCAGGTTCTGTCCCTCAATGATCTCAGGTTCTGTCCCTCACTGATCTCAGGTTCTGTCCCTCACTCACCCCAGGTTCTGTCCCTCACTGACCTCAGGTTCTGTCCCACACTGACCTCAGGTTCTGTCCCACACTGACCTCAGGTTCTGTCCCACCACTGACATCAGGTTCTGTCCCTCCTCTCCTCACTGACCTCAGATTATGTCCCCTCACTGACCTCAGGTTCTGTCCCTTCACTGACCTCAGGTTCTGTCCCTCACTGACCTCAGGTTCTGTCCCTTCACTGATCTCAGGTTCTGTCCCTCACTGACCTCAGGTTCTGTCCCTCACTGACCTCAGGTTCTGTCCCTCCACCCCTCACTGACCTCAGGTTCTGTCCTCCTTCCTCACTGACCTCAGGTTCTGTCCCTCACTGACCTCAGGTTCTGTCCCTCCTCCCCTCACTGACCTCAGGTTCTGTCCCTCACTGACCTCAGTTTCTGTCCCTCCTCCCCACACTGACCTCAGGTTCTGTCCCTCCTCCCCACACTGACCTCAGGTTCTGACCCTCCTCCCCTCACTGACCAAGGTTCTGTCCCTCACTGACCTCAGTTTCTGTCCCTCCTCCCACACTGACCTCAGGTTCTGTCCCTCCTCCCCACACTGACCTCAGGTTCTGTTCCTCCTCCCCACACTGACCTCAGGTTCTGTCCCTCCTCCCCTCACTGACCTCATGTTCTGTCCCTCACTGACCTCATGACCTCAGGTTCTGTCCCTCACTGAACCTCAGGTTCTGTACCTCCTCCCCTCACTGACCTCAGGTTCTGTCCCTCCTCCCCTCACTGACCTCAGTTCTGTCCCTTCTCCCCTACTGACCTCAGGTTCTGTCCCTCCTCCCTCACTGACCTCAGGTTCTGTCCATCCTCCCCTCACTGACCTTTCAGGTTCTGTCCCTCACTAACCTCAGGTTCTGTCCCTCCTCCCCTCACTAACCTCAGGTTCTGTCCATCCTCCCCTCACTGACCTCGGGTTTTCTGTCCCTCACTGACATCGGGTTCTGTCACTCTACTTAACCTCAGGTTCTGTCCCTCCTCCCCTCACTAACCTCAGGTTCTGTCCCTCCTCCCCACACTGACCTCAGGTTCTGTCCCTCACTGACCTCACTGACCTCAGGTTCTATCCCTCACTGACCTCGTTCTGTCCCTCACTGACCTCAGGTTATGTCCTCCCCCCACACTGACCTCAGGTTCTGTCCCTCCTCCCCTCACTGACCTCAGAGTCTGTCCCTCCTCCCCCACACTGACCTCAGGTTCTGTCCCTCCTCCCCTTACTGACCTCAGGTTCTGTCCCTCCTCCCCCTCACTGACCTCAGGTTCTGTCCCCTGACTGACCTTAGTTCTGTCCCCCCTCCCCTCACTGACCTCAGGTTCTGTCCCTCACTGACCTCAGGTTCTGTCCCTCCTCCCCACACTGACCTCAGGTTCTGTCCCTCCTCCCCTCATTGACCTCAGGTTCTGTCCCTCACTGACCTCAGGTTCCGTCCCTCCTCCCCTCACTGACCTCAGTTCTGTCCTTACTGACCTCAGGTTCTGTCCCTCACTGACCTCAGGTTCTGTCCCTCCTCCCACACTGACCTCAGGTTCTGTCCCTCCTCCCCTCACTGACCTCAGGTTCTGTCCCTCCTCCATCACTGACCTTAGGTTCTGTCCCCTCCTCCCCCCTCACTGACCTCAGGTTCTGTCCCTCACTGACCTCAGGTTCTGTCCCTCCTCCCCTCACTGACCTCTGGTTCTGTCCCTCACTGACCTCAGGTTTTTGTCCCTCCTCCCTCACTGACCTCAGGTTCTGTCCCTCCTCCCCTCACTGACCTCAGTTTCTGTCACTCATCCCCTCACTGACCTCGGGTTCTGTCCCTCCTCCCCTCACTGACCTCAGGTTCTGTCCCTCACTGACCTCAGGTTCTGTCCTTCCTCCCTCACTGACATTAGGTTCTGTCCCTCCTCCCCTCACTGACCTCAGGTTCTGTCCCTCCTCCCATCACTGACCTCAGGTTCTGTCCCTCCTCCCCTCACTGACCTCAGGTTCTGTTCCTCACTGACCTTAGGTTCTGTCCCTCCTCTCCTCACTGACCTCAGGTTCTGTTCTTCCTCCCTTCACTGACCTCAGGTTCTGTCCTCCTCCCCACACTGACCTCAGGTTCTGTTCCTCCTCCCCTCACTGACCTCAGGTTCTGTTCCTCCCTATCCCCACACTGACCTCAGGTTCTGTTCCTCACTGACCTCAGGTTCTGTCCCTCCTCCCCACACTGACCTCAGGTTCTGTCCCTCACTGACCTCAGGTTCTGTCCCTCCTCCCTCACTGACCTCAGGGTCTGTTCCTCACTGACCTCAGGTTCTGTCCCTCCTCCCTCACTGACCTCAGGTTCTGTCCTCCTCCCCTCACTGACCTCAGGTTCTGTCCTCCTCCCTCACTGACCTCAGGTTCTGTCCTCCTCCCGTCACTGACCTCAGGTTCTGTCCCTCCCTTCTCACTGACCTTAGGTTCAGTCCCTCACTGACCTCAGGTTCTGTCCCTCACTAACCTTAGGTTCAGTCCTCACTGACCTCAGGTTCTGTCCCTCCTCTCCTCACTGACCTCAGGTTTTTCCTCACTGACCTCAGGTTCTGTCCCTCACTGACCTCAGGTTCTGTCCTCACACTGACCTCAGGTTCTGTCCCTCACTGACCTCAGGTTCTGTCCCTCACTGACCTCAGGTTCTGTCCCTCACACTGACCTCAGGTTCTGTCCCTCACTGACCTCAGGTTCTGTCCCTCACTGACCTCAGGTTCTGTCTCTCCTCTCCCTCACTGACCTCAGGTTCTGTCCCTCCTCCCTCACTGACCTCAGGTTTTTTTCCTCACTGACCTCAGGTTCTGTCCCTCACTGACCTCAGGTTCTGTCCCTCACACTGACCTCAGGTTCTGTCCCTCACCTGACCTCAGGTTCTGTCCCTCACTGACCTCAGGTTCTGTCCCTCACTGACCTCAGGTTCTGTCCCTCACTGACCTCAGGTTCTGTCCACTCACTGACATCAGGTTTGGTCCCCTCATTGACCTCAGGTTCTCTCTCTCCTCCCCTCACTGACCTCAGGCTCTGTCCACTCGCTGACTTAAATTTCCGTCCTCACTCACCTCAGGTTCTGTCCTTCCTCCCCACACTCATGGTGAAGACCGTCAGGCAGACTTGAGACGAAGGCCTTGAGGTGAGCTCTCTCTAGAGCCTGCCAGATCTGCTGGTCGCTGTGATGCTCTAAGGGATCCAGGTTGAACCGCAGGGACCCAGAGAACAGCACTGGATCCTGTATAACATATGATGACCATACTTCTTTATTACCTGCATACAAAATCGTATAGCGTTTATTCAACACTGAACAAAACGACTTGGTTTTGTCTTCTGCGTAGTTTATTATAAGCACACATTTGCAGCTCAGGATGCTTGACTCGATAACAAAATAAACGCATTTCAAAATGGTTTGTATGAGGAGGCTTTTGAAAACGGTCACGCAGATGCGTTAATAAACCAGCATAACATTTAGTACTCAGTATTCGTCTAAAAAACAAGGTCAGCAAGAATCTTTTTAAATGAGTCTGGTTTAAGTCGTGAAGAACCGACAGTCCTCAACAATGATGGAAGAAAACAACGATGTATTTGGATTAAACAGGAAGACTGATGGAGAAGGAACTGTCTCGTTTTAAAACAAAAGGCAAATTTCTTGTATTGACTGTGGCCTACAGCACAATTCACGGTCTTTCTCTCGCACATTCTTCGACTTTCAAGCGCACACTAACACACACACACACACACACACACACACACACACACACACACACACACACACACACACACACACACACATGCATGCATGCATCCATGCATGGACACAGACAAACAGTCATACAAACGCACACACACACACACACACACACACACACACACACACACACACACACACACGCGCGCGCGCGCGCGCGCGCTCAGACGCAAACGCACATGCATGGACACAGACAGACGGAGAGACGGAAACAGAGAGACAGACATTCACATATAGAGACATAGACCGACGGACAGACAGACAGACACACACACACACACACACACACACATGCATGCATGCATGCAGATGGACACAGACAGACAGACACACACACACAACCACACACCACGCACGCACACACACACGCCACACACACACACACACACACACACACAACACACACACACACACACACACACACACACACACACACACACACACACACACACACTCACGCACGCGCGCGCGCGCACACACACACCCACACACACACAACACACACACACACACACACACACACGAGTTCACACAACACACCACACACAACCCCCACCACACACACCACACACACACCACACACACACACGCACACACGCACACACACACACGCGCGCGCACACCACACACACACCTGAGGCAAAGGCGATCTGACATCAGATCGTGCAAACCGATGTCAGCGATGTTGACGCCGTCAATGATGATGACTCCCCCACTGCCTCCACCATCCGGAACAGCGCCAACGTCAGAGACGACTTGCCCGCCCCCGTCCGCCCACCACACCCACCTAGGGGGGCAAAGGATCACCATGGTGACGTAAGAAATTACTATAAGCAAGATATATATCATGTTTAAGTCCCCCAGCCACTTGTCGCATGGGCACTGGACTGTCCGAGTCTGGGCATGTGTAGGTCATGACGGATTTAGCCGTCCATCAACACAATAAGGTGCCCGTTTACTGCTCGGCTTTGACGGCTTGAAAACTCTCTTGTCGAACCATGGTACCTGTTCAATGAAACTTGACACATATTGTGTTCCTGTGTCATTATTTTTCCTTCTCAAAGCGAATCAGCTAGGTATTACAGGTACGGCATACGACGAATCGGATAGGTACAGAGGGGAAAGGTGAGGGAGCCCAGAGAAAGGTGCGAGTGGCACCCAGAGAAATACTGTCCCAAACTGCCGAATTAACCGGCTGGGAGCGACCCTGCACCACATTTGGAAGCCTGCGCGGTGTTCACATACGCGCACGCACAGGGCATTCCATTAACACGTCAAGGGACATAACTGCTCCCTGGCAGATGCCATTGTTTAATGGCCACTGTATGTGACACGACAGAACCTTCACGTTAGCGTCCCCGTGGGTGTATCAGCCCATATTTCATGACTGCAGAGCCCACCGGCGAAAGACGCCACCGTCGAGCAACTGCCTTGTGCATCCCGCAGCCTCATTCATTGCTGTTCCGCTGACAGGTGCTGACAGCACAACGCCAGACACGGCCAAGCGCAGACTTCCAAGGGTAGTGCTCCAAGCCAGTTGCTTCGGCATCTAAGCGCAGCACTTATCTGGTCGCCACTCGCACCTTCGGGTGCATCTTTTTTTTCTTGCAGTGAGGTATGTAACATCTGAATGTAGTGCGATCGAAGATGTGTTGTGTTGTGCAGTGTATACCTTTTTTCCTAAGCACGATGTTTGCGGTGATGTGTTGTTATGTAACACCTGAATGTAGTATGATCCGAGGTGTGCGGTGCATTGTGTACCTTTAACTAAGCACGATGTTTGCAGTGATGTGTTGTATGTAACACTTGAATGTAGTATGATCCGAGGTGTGTTGTGCAGTGTGTACCTTAAAGCAAGCACGATGCTTGCAGTGATGTGTTGTATGTAACACCTGATTGCAGTGTGATCCGAGATGTGTTGTGCAGTGTGTACTTTTAAGAAGCACGATGGTGGCGGTGATGCGTTGTATGTATAGCCTGAATGTAGTGTGATCCAAGGTGCGTTTCTGCTGTGTGTTTTTTTTCCCCAGGTATGATGTTGGCGGTGATGTGTTGTGTGTAACCCCTGAACATAGTGTGATCCAAGGTGTGTTGTGCGTTGTGTACTTTTTCTAGACCGATGTTGGTGGTGATGTGTTGTATGTACACCTGTATGTAATATGATCCAAGGTGTGTTGTGCGGTGTGTACCTTTTCCCAGGTAGATGTTGGCGGTGATGGTTGTATGTAAACCTGAATGTAGTATGATCCAAGGTGTGTTGTGCGGTGTGTCCCTTTTCCCGGTAAGATGCTGGCGGTGATGTGACGGGGGAACCGGTTTCAGGCCAGGTCTGTAACGAGTGTGGTAGTTGTGCAGCACGATCTCTCCTTATGGGCCACCTAGGTAACGGTCGTTTGTCTGGCACCACCCCACTCTGCCTGTGTCGTCAGTACCAAGACGGTCGGGTAAAACACAAATGGACACTGTAAGGAGGGGGGAGGTCAGATTGCTGGGGCCAGTTCATAGGCAAAACACTATGGACATTGTGAAAAGATGAAGACTAAATTTAGCTGGGTCAGGCGAACTGTGAGGTAAAGGGGGAAAAAGACATCGGGGGACGGGAGGGGGGGGGGGGGGGGGGTGGTGGGCGGGCGAAGGGGGGGGGGGAGGCTGGTGGAAGACATCCCCAAGGACTGTGTTTAAAACTGTGACAATGACGATGAAAAGAACAAGGATGAGAGTAACGTCACTCTTGATGAGATGACATCATGGCTGTGATAGTAATGGTTGTATGGCGATTGTCGTACACTGTGGACATTGATAACAATTTCCAGAATAACGATATTGCTGTGCTGCTGTGTGAGTTGGGGGAAAGAAATTGATGACGAAAATGAAAATGGTTTGGCCAAAGCTGATCACAGGCCATTATCAAAGTTCTCAAAAAGTCTTCACCCGGGGAAAAAAAGACACACAGGTTAATGGTGGGTGTGATGAGCTGGATGAAGTAAGGTGATGAGGTGATGGTGACTGTGATAACAATGATGCCCAATGGTGATGGGGACAACGATGATGCATCTCACGGCTGTGCAGGCTTGGTCTTATCTTAGTGACCACTTGTTTTTACAAACCATTTTATACATTGAACAGAATTTTTTTAGATAAATATTTTATCTCCCGGCTTAAAGATAAGGGCTATTCCACTTTGGCAAAGTGATGTTTACCCCCACCACATGTGACACAAAATGCATCCTCACTGAAACACTTTTCTGCTGCAATGAATCAACAATAACGGGGAAAACCGCAAGTAAACGAAACAAGTCTGACACCTTCCCTTTCCTACATTTCGTTTCCCTTCCGTTGCAAAATGAAATGTCTATTCAAAAACGATAATCACTGTGAAAGGCGTTAAACAACAGTTAGGTCACAACATTACTGGACAACACTTAGGCAAATAATTATAGCACTGGCACTGTCTGTGCGCAGACATGGCTGCAGGCCGCCTGAAGTTCTAACGAATGACGAGTTTGAATTAACCTGTCCTTATCATGGAAATTGCGTAATGTTTCAATTGGGAGTCCATACCAGCAAAAATAAGCTTTATCCCCTGTAAGAAGAGACTACACTGTCATGAAATGCACCGTCCTCCTGCGATAAGATTCCAAACAATAAAGCACAGACGTACGAAAGCCTGGTAGGGGCTCATAATAGACCGAGATGGAAACGACTTGAAACAAGTAAGCAAACAACATGCATGTTTCACCTTCCCTGTTCTTCCCTTCTAAAACACCTTCATATACTAGTACAATAACTCGCACGCGGAAACTTTTTCTCCAATTTCTGATCTGACGCTTTGTCCCAATTATGATTTATCTCTTCATGATGTCTGTGAGTGATTCCCAGTAAACCGTAACGGACCTTAACGACCGAAAAGACATGCAATTTACACAGCATTTTCAGCCATGCTCAATAACGGTTATATCATGATTAACGATGTTAAACTACGATTTGAAAACTAATGTATGACTATTTAAACGCTGTAAGCGGCCACGAATGAAAGAACATGATTATTACAGAGCTGTTGTAACAGTGACTCATGTCACTTAACCCTAAATGGACAATGGGGCTTCCTCCTATGTTTGGCTGCACCCGCCTGCATTAAACCCTTGCCTAAAAGTTCCTGAAATTTGTTTCTTTGATCCGACATCTACCACAATACTACTGTTACCACTGCTATTCAGTAGCATCGGAGCCGGAAGGGGGCAAGATGGCGTCGCTCCTCCACCCCCTATCCCCCTCTTTACACAAATTTGAGACCCAAATATAGACGGCACGCTATGGCGCGGCACCACCATCCCCGGCCCCGTCTCCCTCCCCACCCACTCATACCCTCCAGTTTGACAGGAATTTTGAAGATAAGAGAACACCCCTCTACAAATTTGGAAAAGGAGTCTCCACCCTTCCCCTCCCCTAACTTGATAAGTATTGGAAGAGAATCCCCCCCCCCCTCCCCGCCCTCCACCTTTTATTTATGAAACTTTGGGAAACAAGGTCCCCTCTTTTCCTTCCTTCTCCTACACGAAAAAAAAATAATGAAGACTTCACCATTTAAAAAAAAATCAGGATGGCACCCTAATATACTGACTTCCATAAAAAACGCGAAAATTTGAAAGGCTATTTTTCGGGTGAAAAGGGGTGAATATACAATATTGAACCATTGTGGCAAGTTGTTTGGGTCCAAGACTCACGTGCAGTGAAAAAATTGTGTGAGCAACACATCATTCCCGGCATTGGAGGGTCAACAAAAATGGCAAACTGGTTGCTGCATGTGAGGCACGTGCACACCATGCAGAGCAAAGTTAACCAGCGACAAGTACGCAGGCATGCAGCCTTTATAAAGCCGCGCTACAAGGTTCAGGTAACGACTTGCCGTCTGAGCGCTACAGAGATGCCAAGACTACGAGCAGAGGAACGCAATCGTGCCCTAGGCCATCTGGAGGCTGGTGTGGATGCCAGGCAGGTCGCCAACATCTTTAACGTCCACATCTCAACCATCTGTCGTCTGCAGCACCGCATGCGAGTCACTGGTACCACTGATGATCGTCCCCGGCCAGGCCGTCCTTGGGTCACCACACCAAGAGAGGATCGCCATCTTGTTCGAACCCATCTGCGAGACAGGCGGTAAACAGCCGCTAACACTGCTCGACAGGTGCCTGGGAATCTCCAGCAACGAATCAGCCTCAACAATATGCGGTGGCATCTTCAGGAGAACGGGCTGGCATGTAGGCGTCCTCACAGAGGTCCGGTACTGACACCAAGACACCGGCAGGACAGGCTGCAGTGGGCACAAGCCCGAATCAACTGGCACAGGCAGCAGTGGGGACGCATGCTGTTCTCAGATGAGAGCAGTTTTTGTATTGACATGGCTGACGGTCGTGTCAGAATATGGCGTCGACCTGGTGAACGCTATGCTGACTCCTGTGTGGTAGAGCGGAACCCCTGGGGAGGCCCGAACGTTATGATATGGGGTGCAATTGGCATTAACCACGCCATAGGACCAGTCATCTTTCAGAACATTGGTCCTGGTCGCGGACAGGGTGTCAATGCACAGCGCTACATCAACCAGGTGCTCAGACCCCATGTCGATCCTTTTTTTGCGCAACGCCCAAACTGGACATTCCAACAGGACAATGTAAGACCAAACACCGCCAGGGCCACCCAGCAGTTTCTTCAGCATAACAACGTCAATGTGCTGCCCTGGCCAGCCCTCAGTCCCGATTTAAACCCAATAGAACATTTTTGGGATGAACTTGGCAGACGGTTGGACCTCCTGCGTCCACGACCAGCAACAGCGGCTCAACTTCACCAGGCCATCGTCCATGTGTGGGCTGGTGTGCCAAGGGGACGCATCAACCACCTGGTCCACTCAATGAGCCACAGGTGTCAAGCAGTTGTCCATGCAAATGGTGGCCACACACGGTATTAGGACTTCAAGCTGGTTTGTCACGTGACCTTGGATTTTCCACACAAAGACATATTGCTGATGACATTTTCACACATTACCGGTGTAATGAATCAAATCACGTTGAATTCTCGCTTCCACTCTGTACAATTGTGACCAATAAAATTCACCCCCAACCTTCAGCTTGTTTTGTTTTCGCGTTTTTTTATGGAAGTCAGTATATGTCTTCCGACGTTTTTCGCTGCAGCTGCAGCTGCTGCTACGACAACAACAAGAAGAACAATTACAACAACAACAGCAGCAGCAGCAGCAACAACAACACACAAAACGGGGCCCTAGGTGTCTGACCTCAGTGTCCACAGTGGAGTACTCCTGGAGCCTTTCCACGGAGACGATGTTCGTTTCATAGTCACTGGCCTTTTTCACCATGAAAGCGATGGTTCCTGACACCTGAACACATACACACATATCACCACATTCACAAGCACTCTGTTAACAGCAGGCAGGAGTTCTCCCTCATCTTTTTATTGCTAGGATTTTCTGTTTTTTGGCTGGCCGCTTGGCCTAAGAGCTTCATGTGGTTTTGTTTGTTTAACTGCTTTTCGGCGCTTTGTGTTGGTATTAAATGATGCCATTTCAACATGCTATGAAAATCTTTAGCAATAAAAACATTTCCGATTTTCTTTAAAAGGAAAAGGAAAGTTGTCTTGTTGTGTTTGTTCCATCCCTTTTTAGATTAATTTTCCGTTATGTGTTATTATTGCAGTAAAAGAGTGTAAATAACGTGTGTTGTGAAGTGCTTACTTGCTTCGCTCTCTTGTTTTATGGGAATCTCGTCATCGATTGAATCCTAGAATTCTCTAGGTCCTAGCGTCACACCAAGTCGTACTTAGGCCCCACTCTGGAAGTTTGCTGCACCAAGCACCAAGCTGGTGTAGATCTGGTTAGCAGTTTAGATGTAAAAGCCAAAACCAGACATGGCTGTCTGCCCTATTCTCTAAGAGGGTTTGTGTATTGCAAAAATATGAATATATCACTCTAAATATAGTTTATCTGTCCTTAATTTCAGATTTTTGGTTAGTAATCATGGTTACTTCTTTATACTGTTTGTGGCCTTCTTCGACTTTCGACCGTGCGTTTGCAGTTGTTTCTATGGAAATTGGAAAGTTTTGTTGAACATTTAAACTCATAATCCATTTCTGGTTTGACCTAAGATACTGTTCAACTTTCGTCATGCGGTTTAGTAATGATGGCATCCGCATGTCTTGAGAGACAATGGTGCTGCGCCGTGGATTAGTCAGTTGTGGAACTGCAGCGCCTGCTGTGGCTGAAGAGCCCGATCATTGAGCGGCAGACTCTGTTGCAGCTGCTGCAGGCGAAGTCTCGATCATGAGTGTCTGTAGGTGCTGACGCAATTCTTTGCCGTCTGCGGCGTCTCCGTTCTTCCCACTGGGCCTCTCAACTCTGCTTGTTTGATGCCGGCCTTGATGGTGGACCGCCAGCTGACCCGGTCTGAATCTGCTGTCTCCAGGTCTGCTGGGTCGAGGCTACCTGCCCTCATGTCGCGTTTGCCTACATCCTTTTAGCGAAGGGCGGGTTTAGTGAAATTGTACTAGGTTTTTTTTACACCTTTTTCTTCAACT
>CM031620.1:24559498-24614498 GCA_018398815.1 Conus ventricosus | reverse complement strand
GTCTACCTGAAACAGTCCATGAACCATCACACGCCACACAGCGGTAACAGGCTGTCTGAGGCTGTCTACCTGAAACAGTCCTTAACCATCACAACGTCACACAGGGCTGGTCTGAGGCTGTCACCTGAAACAGTCCATAACCATCACACGTCACACAGCGGTAACAGGCTGTCTGAGGCTGTCCACCTGAAACAGTCCATGAACCATCAAGTCACAATGGTAACAGGGCTGGCTGTCTACCTAAACAGTCCACAACCAATCAATTCAAGGTAACAGGGATGAGGTACCACCTAAACTATCCCATAATCACATAGCGGAAGAGGCTGTCTGAGCTGGACACACTACAGACTTCCCATCGATACATGCAAGGAAGAGGCTGTCTACCAGGAATCACTTACTACAGGACTGACTATCCCCTATCACATAGCAGGAAGAGGCTGTCTACCTGGAACACACTACAGACTATCCCATATTACATAGCAGGAAGAGACTGTCTACCTGGAACACTCTACAGACTATCCCATATCACACAGCAGGAAGAGGCTGTCTACATGGAACACACTACAGACTATCCCATATTACATAGCAGGAAGAGACTGTCTACTGGAACACTCTACAGACTATCCCATTCACATCAGCAGGAAGAGGCTGTCTACATGGAACACTCTATGGACTATCCCATTTCATAGCAGGAAGAGATGTCTAGCTGGAACACTCTACAGACTATCCCATATCACATAGCAGGAAGAGGCTGGGCTACATGGAACACTCTACAGACTATCCCATATAATAGCAGGAAGAGACTGTCTACCTGGAACACTCTACAGACTATCCCATATCACATAGCAGGAAGAGGCTGTCTACATGGAACACTCTAGGGACTATCCCATATCATATAGCAGGAAGAAGCTGTCTAGCGGAAACACTTTTACAGACTATCCCATATCAACAGCAGGAAGAGGCTGTCTACATGGAACCCCTCTACAGGCTATCCCATATCACATAGCAGGAAGAGGTGTCTACCTGGAACACTCTACAGGCTATCCCATATCACATAGCAGGAAGAGGCTGTCTACCTGGAACACTTACAGGCTATCCATATCACATAGCAGGAAGAGACTGTCTACCTGGAACACTACAGACTATCCCATTTTCATATAGCAGGAAGAGGCTGTCTACCTGGAACACTATACAGTCTATTCCATATCACATAGCAGGAGGAGGCTGTCTACTGGAACACTACAGACTATCCCATATCACATAGCAGGAAGAGGCTGTCTACTGGAACACACTACAGACTATCCATATCACATAGCAGGAGGAGGCTGTCTACCTGGAACACTACAGACTATCCCATATCACATGCAGGTAGAGGCTGTCTACCTGGAAACTTACAGACTATCCCATTTTCACATAGCAGGAGGAGGCTGTCTACCTGGAACACTAACAGACTATCCATCACATAGCAGGAGGAGGCTGTCTACCTGGAACACTACAGACTATCCCATTCACATAGCAGGAAGAGGCCGTCTACCTGGAACACTCTACAGACTATCCCATGTCACATAGCAGGAAGAGGCTGTCTCCTGGAACACTGCACATCATTACATATCAAGTAGCAGGAGGAGACTGTCTACCTGGAACACTCTACAGACTATCCCACATATCATAGCAGGAAAAAGCTGTCTACTGGAACACTGTACAGACTATCCACATTACATAGCAGAAAAAGCTGTCTACCTGGAACACATACAGACTATCCCACATTACATAGCAGGAAAGGCTGTCTACCTGGAACACTCTACAGACTATCCCACATTAATAGCAGGAAAAGGCTGTCTACCTGGAACACACTACAGACTATCCCACATTACATAGCAGGAAAAAGCTGTCTACCTGGAAACACTCTACAGACTATCCCACATTACATAGCAGGAAAAGGCTGTCTACCTGGAACACACTACAGACTATCCCACATTACATAGCAGGAAAAGGCTGTCTACCTGGAATACTACAGACTATCCCACATTACATAGCAGGAAAAGGCTGTCTACCTGGAACACTCTACTGACCATCACAAGTCACACAGCGATAAGAGGCTATCTGCCTAGAACAGTCTACAGACTATCACACGTCACAAAGCCGTGTGCGGCTGTCTATCTGGAAAAAGTCTACGGACTATCCTACGTCACATAATCATAAGACACTGCCTTCCTGAGACACTCTAGAGACCATTGTACATCCACACAGCACCACGTGTCCTGTCTTCAGTGACACTGCTACACTTTTCTGGAATAAAACGAATGATCTGGATGTCCATTTTGTCGTGCGCACTAGCAGCATTCTGCAGAGGAGGGTGTGTGTTTTAATTCTGTTTGTTGACGGGTATCCAGAGTAAGTCAGCAAGCTTTGATTTTCACTGTACTACGATTTCTTTTTAAAGTACATCTTAATGTACCCTGAGGCAATGTTCATAAGAATGGAGATGCACGCGTCCAGTTTCCCACAACACGCATATACAAGATCACAATGCAAAACAACTAATAGTTAAAAGAAATGGAACCCGGCGACCGTCCCAGGTGTTAAACATTAAAGTACGCAAGAGGATAGCACACGTACATCGTTAGGACAGTATATTTTCAGATAGGTAAATTCACAACAAATATTTACAACAGCACCGGAAACTTGAGTTACATATAATTTCTTTTCAAAGCATTTGTTTTACTGGTTCAGTTCCCAAAAGAGTTCGTACTAATGGGGAAAAAATTAACAACAAGATGTGTTCGGATCCCGCGTCCAGTGCCAAACTACAGAACCAACCAGCCAGGAGCAATCCCGGACCATCTTTGGAAGCCTGCACTGTGTTTACATAGGGTGCAGTCACGCACACAGAATCCCATTGAGACGTCGAGGGACAAAGTTGTTCCCTGGCAGATGCCATCGTGTGACACCGGATGCGACACAACAGACCCCCATGGAGGGTTAGGGTTAAGTTTAAGAGTTATAGAGAGAGCTGGATTAGAATTCAATTTTTTTTCTTTCGTTGCAATCTTGTGTGTGCATGTTGTGGACCACGACATATACTATCACGACACCCCCGCCAATCAGTAACACATGCCACATGTGAAAAAGGTCTCATGGCAAACCCTCAGTATTCTGAAGGTAAATCCATGTTCTACAAACCGGTTCTGAACCCGATTGTTGTGATGATGACTGTACAGACTCACCACTTCTATGTCCCTGGAGACCCTGTTCATGACACGGCCCATGGGAGTGGTGTCAAAGAACGCCATGGGAGCACGGAACAGTCGCTGGATGAGGGTGTCATGCACCTTCCGTCCTGCACACACCATGCGTGTCCAGTACAGGTAGTTGAAGACCATCAGCAGCAACACTGCACACATAAACATCTGTTCAAACACACTCATTGACCGGCTTGAACTGTCAACATTTTGCGGAAAAAACAACCACCACCTTACAAACACGCTTTGGCTGTGTTGTTAGTTTTCTGGTATTAACAAATAATTCTTCGTATATGTTTGGCATAGAGTGACTGTATGTGAACATTAAGAAAAGAGTTTGGACAGATTCTAGCAAGGAAACAGATGCTATTTGGGTAGTTATCAGTACTGATACGTTCTTGTAATAAAAAAAAAATGACAGGGATTATTTACCATATCTTAATCATCGACGTTGGTGGAAGTTCCCTTGTAATTTGGGGTTCTGTAATTATCAACATGACATGCATTTTTGTGTTCTTGATTGTGATCGCAGTACAGTAAGCCATTTATTTCTCGAAATGCTTTTGAAAGCAAGCAGCAGGAACATTCTATTCGGGAGCTGAAAAGACAGTCTGACTTGAGGCTTGGGGTCTAGGGGTCCAGATACAGACACACATTTAGGCGTGGCATTAACAGCAATAAAGACTCACCAGTAGAACAAGCAAAGGAGCACGTGGTTTTAATTAAGCGCTGAAAAGTAATTGACTATGGTGAACACGACGCGTTTTTGTTGAGTAGTAAACAACGAGTGAATCTGTTAACTGCGTTGTCGAAAAGTAACCCTTGTAAGGTGCAGCTTAATTGGGACTAAAAATATCTAAATAAATATCTTAATAGCTCATAGCACTTTGCAGTTTCGACCTCTTAGGTCTTTTTCAGTTTTGACAAAACACGACGCGTTTCGACCTCTTAGCTCTTCTTCAGTCAAAACTGAAGAAGACCTAAGAGGTCGAAACGCGTCGTGTCTTGTCTTGTGATTCGTTTGTCCACGTTTTTCTTGGCGGTTCGCTAACATTTATTTAAGATTAGCTAAAAATAGCATATCACAGCGACCGGTCAAAGACATTACTCAAAATGTGTTTTTAGGTAATAGGAGAAACTCCTGGCTCCATGCAGTACTTGTAACAAATGTCATCGCGTGAACATGAACGTATATAAGCTTACGGTGTTTGTACCCGTGCACATGTGGCAAGAATCACTGACTCTGACAAGGAAGTACAACATATACGTTTTAGAACGTTGTTTAATGGGGGGGAAACGTAAGAACAAAGAACAAGAGAGAGAGAGAGAGAGAGAGAGAGAGAGAGAGAGAGAGAGAGAGAGAGAGAGAGAGAGAGAGAGAGAGAGAGAGAGAGAGAAGAGAGAGAGGCAAACACACTGGCGAAGAAACAATCATGTCACAGACAGTAGATCACTCACACTGAAGCACTCCTGTCAGTCCGTAATACATCAGATAGTCGTGATTGGTCTCAATGAAGTCCTCCGACCCCCACATGGACTGGTTGTTGAGCAAGGGGTCGTCCGTCCATTGGCTCAGCAAAAAGCTGGCCCCCACGCTGGCAGCCTGGAAAGCCGCAAAGCTGAGCAAGGCCACGGTGAAGAGGAGTGGGCCTGCAGCTTTCAGGTACATCCAGTACACTCTCCATGACACCTGCAGTGGCACACCTTTCCTCGTTTTGCGTCAGACACTCGGAAGAAAGGCTGTAGCTGATTAATGCCAGTAAGATGAGAACTTTATCGATGGCAAGGAAAGAAAAATAGTAGGCTACAGCTTAACAATGTTGATACACGGAGGAAAAATGACATTCTTACTACGCTATCATCTTCCTGTAGCATGCGATCGTCCTGATGCCGCGCCGACTCCATCAGTATTCGCAGATCTCTACAGATCCATGTCCTCCTCATTCGAGCATGGAGGAGAAGTTGCTGCTAGTCAAGTCATACACGTCGACCACAGAGGCACTTATAGAATGGAAAAGATATATGCCTAGACAAAATACATGGGTAAATAGAAATGCTATTGAACCCCACTTTTATCTAGTGCCCCCTCCTCCCGCTTCCATGCCTCTACCTTTCCCATCTTTCCTGCTTTCGAAACCACACACACACACACACACACACACACACACACACACACACACACACACACACACACACACCACGCACACATACCACACACACACACACACACACGCACACATACATACACACACACACACACACACACACACACACACACACACACACACACACACACACACACACATACACGCACACACACACTCACACGCTGACACACTGCTCTGACAATGGGAAGAAGAGGAAATGGTTATACACGGATACATTGCACATAATTTGGTATAACAAAATTGAAGGCTGGCTGAAATAGATTTGAAGAATTACCTGCCAGAATGGCATACGTGCATTCTGCTCAGTAACACTTCATATGGTGCCTGTCAAAGACTGACAATGATTTAACACACGACACACTCATGTAGTTTGTTTCTAAGACAGGGTGTCCAATCAGCTAAAGCTCAATTGTCCCCATCGTTGTGCTCTGTGTCTGGTCATCAATAAATCTAAGCACTCACATTCACAAGAAAGCTAGGAAAGTGACATACTCACCTTGATAACCGAAGGAAATTGAAAGAGGCGCATTAATTACAATTCAAGGACACAAAAAGTGACTCGGTCATAGAGTAGGACACTCACCAGTACCTAACAGGAACTGTATGTGACACAGCATTAGTCCTAACTGGGCAAGAAGACAGAAAGGAAAAAAAAAACCCGAAGGAAAACAAGAAAGCAGAAAAAGAGAGAAAGAATGCGAAAGAGATAGAAAGACACATAAGACACAAACAGATGATGATGCTAACAACGAAGACGACGACAACAATGACGACGATGATGGTAGAAGAGTACCTGTCCTGATTCCATCTTCTCCTCAGTAGTGAGCTTTCCCTCTTCATTTTTCATGTGCATCTTCTCTGCCTCCAGCTCCTCCTTCACACTGTTGCTGATGTTTCTGCAGACATAGAGGAAGTGGCGAGTGCTTTCTTTTTTCTCAGGACCTAATCTTAGGTCTGCTTGTACTGGGCATATCCTAAACACTGCGTTTATCACAGCTACCCTACCTTGCATTCAACATGTTTCTTGCTGAATGCATGTGTGTGTGTGTGTGTGTGTGTGTGTGTGTGTGTGTGTGTGTGTGTGTGTGTGTAAATGTGCGTGTGCGCGCGTGCGCCTGTGTGTGTGTGTGTGTGTGTGTGTGTGTGTGTGTGTGTGTGTGTGTGTGTGTGTGTGTGTTGCATATGTGTGTGTGTGTGTGTGTGTGTGTGTGTGTGTGTGTGTGTGGTGCGTGCGTGCGTGCGTGTGCGTGGGTGCGTGCGTGCGTGCGTGCGTGCTGTGCGTGCGTGCGTGCGTGCGTGCGTGGTGTTGCTTGCCCTGATTTGTTATTTCCTTACTTTGTTGCCCCCCTTTTCAACTGTCTCCTCTTTCGTATCCTCTCAGTGCATCAGTTTTCTGTTGCACATAAAGATTACCGAGTATACAGCAACACTGAAGTCCGTCCCATGGAAGCCCCTGCACCAGCAGTCCACAGGAAGCAACTAGTGATACATAATGGTGATAAATCCAAGGGCATGCGAAAGGGGGATACCATGTCTTTCAGGTGGTGTTCATGGATGCTCGTGACTTAGCCTATTACCCAGGACACGTCCTACTAAGCCTTCCACTGATGACAGTAACAGGAAGGGGGGGGGGGGGGGGGGGGGGCACATACAACCATGGAATTGTAGCATTTATTTTATCAACGAGCAAATAAGATTAGGCAGACGATGTTATGAACATCTATTTTGATCTGAAACTATATCCCAGCATTGTACTCTACGCTTCATTTCGTCATACAACCATGGAATTGTAGCATTTATTTTATCAACGAGCAAATAAGATTAGGCAGACGATGTTATGAAAATCCATTTTGATCTGAAACTATATCCCAGCATTGTACTCTACGCTTCATTTTGTACCACGTCTCGTCGACAGCGGAGCTTGAATGACGCAGACGCGAGCAGAAAATTTGAGTAACTCTTTGAGAGACGCATTCACAAAATGAAAGAAACTCAACTGTGTGGTTTGGACTTCCCATTTAAATCCAGAACTACTCATCAATTCTGCCTAGTTGTCAGCTGAGGCTTCGGAGCACTGACCTCCCTGGGCCTCAAGCAATGTTAATCATTGCACCGCGGCGAATAGTGGTTGACTTAAGAGTAAGCCTAAGTTTGTGTAAAGCACATATCCATTTACTTACAGACAAAAGAAAAAAAAACCCTGATCTACTCATTCGTACTTTTACAGTAAATATAAACAAAGGGGAAATACAACCATTGCCAGGAATGAGACAGAAGTCAAAGTTGGTGAACTGCTACCGGAGCTGAAGAAAAGTCAGATAATGTAGAATCACACATGATCTGCGGCTAAATAACATCACCAATAAATGACGAAACATTTAAACTCGTACTTGAGCTAAACAAGATCAGCAACAGTTATGCAATGTAGTATCACACTGAAACTGAGCAAAACAACATCACCAACGGTTGTATCAAATTGCTCCTGTAACAAAACACCACAACCAACGGTCGTTTATAAATTGATAACGGTGCAAAATACCATCACAAATGGCCGTAAGAAATTGATACTGGAGAAACATACCACCACCAATTGTAGTATCGAATTTATACCGGAGCACAACATCACAAATAGTTATATCAAATGGATACGGGAACAAAACAACATCACCAATGGTTGTGTCAAATTGATACTTGAGCATAAGACCATTAGCAATGGTCTAAGAAGTAGCATCATACTGGTACAGAGGGATAAAGAAGATTTACAACAGCTTTTACCTGCCATCAATCACATGGAGAGGCTTCTTTCCAGTTTAACCACCTATCTGAAGAAAAGTATCTTGCATTAAATACGGAACTAGGTTCTGTCTGATACAAGTTACTTCAAAACCTAACTTTAGCACACCCTCATGCTCTCTCGCAGGTCTTTTTTTTTTTTTTTTTAATGTTTCAGGGCATCTTGCAACAGCAACAGACGCTGCCTAACGTCATTTCGCATGCAGAAATTCTCAAGAGTTGTCGCTCTTTGGTGATAGCCTCAGGCATGGTTAAATTCCGCAAGTGCAGTAACAACTCCAGAACTTCGTCTCCAGATTCTTTTCCACCTTCTTTCTTTCTTTCTTCTTTTTTTCCAGTTCGTGTCATGTTCGTCGTATTTTCGCAAGCGACTAAATCTGAATTACCCAAGATGCCGAATAAAAGTAAGCAAATGTATTGACTTTACACGTTTTTGCGTCGTCGTCCTTACCTCCCTGATGTAGTCGCCATCTGACGTCACTGATCACCTCTCCAGTATTCTTTTCATCGCCAAAACGAATAATACAAATCGTTTGACTTTTTTTGGTATATTTCTAAAAGTTAGTGCTGTGTTCTTATCATAAATTAGGATAGAGTTTGTTTGAACTTACGCCAGACATCAAATGACAAACAAAGCACAAGACAGACAGAGCATAACCCTTGTCTTCTTAGGCGAAAAAATAACACATTTAACATGTGGACAGTACAAACAACGAAAAACGAAAAAAGAATGAAAAATGACTCATCGTTCTTGTCCATGTGTTTGGTGGGCGGAAATGACATGCGGCCAGGGGATTATGGGAGAGGAAACGGAAGGGGGGGGGGGGGGGTTGCGTCAGGGGAGTGTGTGTGTGTGATATATAGGTTGTGTGTCCAGTTTATTGGGATGGTGTGATATCTTTGTGATGGTGTGGTAATGGTGGATTGATAATAATGGAAAGGGAAAAAAAAAAAAAAAAAAAAAAAAAAAAAGGGGGGGTGGTGGGGATTTAAGGGAAGGATAATACAAAACTAAGATTAAATAGATGGAGGTTGCTGTAACTACTGTATGAAGTGAGTGAAGGGATGTGGTGGTGGTGTATGTAAGTGTGTGTGTATGTGTGTGTGTATGTGTGTGTGTTGGTAGGGGATTTTGCCAACTGGTGTGGAAGAGGTGAGTATGTGTGTTTGGTTATTGTTGGATATTGATGCCTTGGGGGTGTAGTGTGCCCAGTTTGGCAATGAGATGGGATTCTTGAGTTGTGCGTTCAACTCAAGAATCCCATCTCATTGCCAAACTGGGCACACTACACCCCCAAGGCATCAATATCCAACAATAACCAAACACACATACTCACCTCTTCCACACCAGTTGGCAAAATCCCCTACCAACACACACACATACACACACACATACACACACACTTACATACACCACCACCACATCCCCTTCACTCACTTCATACAGTAGTTACAGCAACCCTCCATCTATTTAATCTTAGTTTTGTATTATCCTTCCCCTTAAATCCCCCACCCACCCCCTTTTTTTTTTTTTTTTTTTCCCCCCCCTTACCATTATTATCAATCCACCATTACCACAACCATCACAAAGATATCACACCATCCCAATAAACTGGACACACAACCCTATCATATCACACACACACACCTCCCCTGACGCAACCCCCCCCCCCCCCTTCCGTTTCCTCTCCATAATCCCCTGCCGCATGTCATTTCCGCCCACCAAACACATGGACAAGAACGGATGAGTCATTTTTCATTCTTTTTCGTTTTCGTTGTTTGTACTGTCCCACATGTTAAATGTGATTATTTTTCGCCTGAAGAAGACCCAAGTGGTTGAAATGCATCGTGTCTTGTCTTGTGCTTTGTTTGTCATTTGATGTCATTGGCGGTAAGTTCTAAACAAACTCTATTCCTAATCTTGCTTCGTTCGCCGCCGTCAGTCACTCCATTTTGAAATAAAACTTATCATAAGAGTTAGAACACACCTTTATATTTCATGATCATTCAATGATTTATGTCAGATACTTCAACAAACGCATAAAAACAAATTGGTGTATACACAATTTCTGACTCTAAGACACTCGTGAACAACTCACTTTCCGGGTCTTCATCTTCATCGTCCTCCTCATCACTGTTGTTGTCAGTGAGGTGAGTTTTGAGGAACTGGGCAAAAGGGCCGTCGGTCATCATCAGCTGTGTGTAGGAACCTCTGGCGGAAATCCTGCCGTTGCTCAACACAATGATTTCATCCACCAGGGGGAGCCAGTGCACCCCGTGTGTCACCAGCACACGTGTCTGACGTCATAAGGAAAACATTTATAAGGGTGTGACCAGTTTTATTCAAATAAGGCGAAGAAAAAGTCAGTGCATTGCAATTCAGATGAGATTTAGGTATGTTAGGTAATTAATATGTGATGCCACATTATACTGTCAAATACAATACATAAAAGGTTTGCTCTCGTAATTGGCGACTTGATGGGATTTGTCAAGAGTTAGACAAATAGTGAAAGTGAATATTTGAACTGTTTCAAACTAAGCCTTGAAAATCTATCAAAGTGAGCATTTTCACCTGTAATCAAGGATAAAGGAAATAGCCAGCCAAATCTTTACATTGCTTAACTCTTCTTGAACACGACATCAGCAGTATCATCAAAGGAGTCGGCTGTTCAATAATACGAGTTGAATCACTTCACCCGATGTCGCTCTCCACTCGACCTTTTAGTGAGTACTGAACACATTAACCGACACCAGGAGCCTTTGAACGGAGTCCATGAAGAGATTTTGGTGAAGACAAAAAACAACAACAACGTTTTCTGTTGAAGTCGTCTGCTTCCTCTCTGTGGAATAGACCTTTTTTCGAAAAACGAAATCACCGGAAAAGAACGCTTACCCTTTCATTGCAAACAGCGTCAGCTTTTTCCAGTTTAGGGATCAAGATAATTACACAATTTGTCCATGCGTCATTTGGTAAATAAACGTCACATTAATCCCAAGACATATAAATCAGAATCAACAGATGATATTAACGATAAATGAAATCGAACTGTTTGTAACACAGTGTCTGCGTTATACCATTTATATCCATGTTTTGGCATTATCTCTTTCTGACTGAACTGTTATACTGACTGATGGGGCAAAGTAGACCTTTTCAGAAAATAAAGATCAGGTGAAAACAACGCATGTCTTTCCATTGCAAATAAAGTGACCTTTCCTCAGTCTTTGGGCTGACCAAATAGATCTAGAAAGTCAAATATTTGATTTGAAACACATGCCAGAATAACGATTGTCTACGTCACAGTTTGTCCATGCGTCATTTGGTAAATAACATCCATATTTTGGCATATTCTCTTTCTGATTGAACTGTTAAACTAACTGATGGGGCCACATTGTTTATGGCGTGCCACATTGTTTACAAAGTGCAATTTGTCCTATGAAAACAGTAGGGTCACCTCTCGCTGAACGCGAGCTCTAACACAGATTATTTCCCTTCTAAATTTTCGAACATTGTCTATTGGGAAGGGCATGCTATGTAATGCGCACATCATGTATTTAGTCGCATCTTTTCCCTTTTTTAAACTACACATCTTGCAGACAATCCCAGACAAAAGCCAAGGGCTGTGGTTAGGACTTTAGTCATTAGCAGCCCTCTGTGTGCAGAATACTCTCAGTATTACATGGAAAAGCGATTATATGCCTATTGCTAGTAAAGATTTTATTACTTTTGTTAACGTCAGAATTCTGGCAGTCCCATAAGCTATGCCACTGTTTCTGTCCACGGCGCTGGTGTTATAAACAAATAAGGAAAAACAAAAGTGGTGATTCAATCTGTACAGCAATTTTTTTTTTTGCGAAATAAGCCCAGACTGTAGTTAAAGACGTGCAGACCTATTTTCAACAAAATATTGCCAGTCTCCAGAGCAGACCATTGACAATGCTATTGATACATGACTTCAAATACAATATCACAAGATCATTTCTATTGTCTTCAGTGGCACCACGCAGCTGTACCATCACTGATGTTGATCGTTCTAGTACACCCCAACAACAACCACAAGCCTTCCCAAAGCCTAAAATCACAAAGCAACTTCCCTACTATATTTCTGCCATTTATATTCAGAGCCTTCACACTGGGAAAATGACAGATACGGTTTAAATAAATATGTACAGTAGTTATCTCAAAGTTAGCTGACTTTAGAGCAAATGTTTAAAAGTCAAGGCCTGTTGTCATTTGACACATATCATTTAGAAACTGAAGAGTTAACATGCACAGTAATATTCTGAGAGTGAATTTCACTTCACATCGGTCCTGACCTTCTTCTGTAACAGCCCTTTGGGCCCAATGACGTCATTGAAGAGCGCCTTGCCCACGTGACTGTCCACGGCAGACAGGGGGTCATCCAGCAGGTAAACGTCACTGTCACTGTACACAGCACGTGCCAGGCTCACGCGCTGCTTCTGACCGCCGCTCAGGTTGATGCCCTGCAAGTCACAGAGAGGACGACACTCTCCATGGGTCTGTGAGGATCGAGGCCTTGTTTTTGAAGCAGAATACAGGAATGAGACAGTGCCAGTTTTTTTTTTAATCGAACAGGCAAATAAATCCATTCACCGATATTCAATAAACCAGCATGTTCACCAGAGCTTATATGTCATTAATTATAGGGCACTGATGTACAGACATGTCATGATTCGTTACAGGAAACAAACTGATGCACTATGTTGAATAACCTGTGCATGTTGAATGAACAGTTAATTTGCAGTATTGTGTCTACATCAAACATAATGCACATGCACCGTGTCTGCATTGGTGTGACGATTGTCACCATCATCGTCCTTAACAATTGAGATCAGTTCTCCAGTGGCATCGTTGAGAAATGTGTTTGTCTTCCCATCATTGTCTTCATGATCTGTGTCGTCTGTCCTCATCACCATCCTCATGACGCCACCAAGATATTTTCCGCCCCTTAGATCGTCAGTAATTTTGTTGCGATGACATCGGTCTGTCTCCTGTTGCTCTGATTGTGAAAATGTCGCCGTGTTTTCTCCCCAGGCTGTTGTTATTTTCACCATATAACTCATTTGAATTACAATGAACGTTTTCCCTAGGAACTAGTATTCTCTTACTCATTACCCTGCCATACCAGTCTCCCCCCCCCCCCCCCCCCCCATTCATTCACTAGCCCTCTCTTGTGGCCCTTGTTTTCCCTTAAAATATCTTAATTTTAGTACTTCTCCTTCGCATAGGTTGATATCGTCTCTCACTTTCCATTCTCTCTAATCCTGTCATAATCATCACCATGAAAACATCCTTCTCAGTCTGTTCGTCACTGTCGTTAATGTCATCACCATAAATTCATCCTGACTATGTTGTCCTAGTCTCAGTGACATCTATCATGACGTCACCACACTACCTTCTCTCCTATCTCTGTCATGTCTCCAGCTGCCAGAATTTGGAGATCTCGTTCCAGCTGGCAGGCTGCGAGCACCGTGTGGTACCTGTCCTGACGGTACGCCCTGCTGAACAGGATGTTGTCCCTCACTGTGGCGTTCTGGATCCACGCCTGCTGAGCCACGTAGGCCACAGAACCCTGAAATATAGACACAGAGCCCTGGAAATATAGACATAGAACCCTGGACATGTATACACAGAGCCCTGGAAATATAGACACAGAGCCCTGGACATATAGAAACACAAACCCTGGCATACAGAGACACAGACCTGGGACATATGACACAGAGCCGTGGACAAACGGAGACACAGAACTCTGAACATACAGACACAGAGCCCTGGACATAAGACACAGAACCCTGGACATACGACACAGAGCCCTGGACATATTGACACAGAACCCTGGACATATTGACACAGACCCTGGACATATAGAGACACAGAACCTGGACATAAGACACAGAGCCCTGGACATATTGAACACAGAACCTGACATAAACACAGAACCTGGACATATAAGAACACAGAACCTGAACATAAGACAGAGCCCTGGACATATTGACACAGAACCCTGGACATATTGACACAGAACCCTGGACATATAAACACAGAACCCTGACATATAGACACAGAACCCTGGAATATAGACAAGAGCCCTGGACATAAGACACAGAACCCTGGAATATAGACAAGAACCTGGACATGTAGAGACACAGAACCCTGGACATATAAAGACACAGAACCCTGGACATATAGACACAGACCCTGGACATATAGAGAAAAGAACCCGACTGTGAACAGACTTTGACATATAAGACACAGAACCCTGATTGACACTAAACGGGACTCAAAGTACAGAACCCTGGACACATAGAGACACAGAGCCCTGACATATAGCACAAAACCCTGGACATATAAGACACAGAACCCTGGACATATAGAACACAGAACCCTGGCCATATAGAGACACAGAACCCTGGACATATAGAGACACAGAACCCTGGACATATAAGACACAGAACCCTGGACATATAGACACAGAACCCTGGACATGTAGAGACACAGAACCCTGGACATGTAGAGACACAGAACCATGGACATATAGAGACACAGAACCCTGGACATATAGAGACACTGAAACCGGACATACAAAGGTACAGAACCCGGGAAACATTAGAGACACAGACCCTGGACATTAGACACAAAAACCCTGGACATATAGAGACACAGAACCCTGGACATATAGAGACACAGAACCCTGGACATATAGAGACACAGGGGTGCCGAACCCTGGACATATAGAGACACAGAACCCTGGACATATAGAGACACAGAACCCTGGACATATAGAGACAGAGCCCTGGACATATAGACACAGGTCTTGGACACGCACACGCACACAAATATGCGTAAAAGATAGCATAGAAAAGAGATATTGGGGAGCTGAAGAGTCAAAAAGAGAGAGAGAGAGAGAGAGAGAGAGAGAGAGAGAGAGGAGAGAGAGAGAGAAGAGAGAGAGAGAGAGAGAGGATATAAATATCATACAGAAAACTTCTGTAAATTTCTAGGCATACGGTCAAACGGGAAAGAAGTTATGATTGTACCCAAGCATAATCACGGTACTAACGTCTTGAGTACACATTGAGACAAAAGTTGTACTGGTACAATTTTTCCTCAAGCACACAGGCGCACGGATACAAAGACTAGTCGATGTCCAAACCTTACATTTTGAACACACAAACACACAACTGTTGAAGTGGCGTATCATGTATGGGCGTTAAGGATATCAATGTACAGATGTGAATTTCAAGCGCATACAGACCAATCAGAAAGTGCGTAGGGTCCCACGTACACACAGACATAGAGATGAAATAATGGGTGGAGTTACCATCGTACATAGACAGATCAGTTGAAATGTATGGGTGGCAGGTACTGTTGGACATACAGGTAACATAGCGTTGGATCACAGTGTAGACAGATACACGGAGAAAAGATTTGGGGTTACAAGTGCAGTCGGTCCTTTAAACAATAACTGGTAGGATTACACGTGTGGACAGACATACTGATAAATCTGTGGTTTAGAAGTGCATTCAGATCTACAAACAAAATTGGTGGAATTAAAGGTGTTAAGATCATACATGGGATTACAGGTGCATTTTGACCTATCACCAAAATTCATGGGGTTAAAGGTGCAGACAGACATACAGGCAAAATGTGGATGTGTGGTGTGTGTGTGTGTACCTTGATGGTGACTCGTCCTGAGTGTTTGTCCATCTGACCCAGCAGACAGTTGATGAAGGAGGATTTGCCAGCCCCCACCTGTCCCACCACTGCCACCAGTTTTCCATCCTCTATCTCCACGTCTATCCTGTCATCATCATCATCATCATCATCATCATCATCATCATCATCATCATCATCATCACCATTACCACTGCCACCAGTTTTCCCTCTCTATCTCCACGTCTATCCTGTCATCCAAACGTCTCATCATCATCATCATCATATCATCATCATATCATCATCATCATCTCAGTCCATCGTCGTCGTCGTCGTCAGTCGTCGTCGTCGTCGTCGTCATCGTCATCTCATCCGTCACACACATCATCCCGCAGCAGCCAGCACGCAGTCATCATCACCATCGTCAACGTCATCGTCACCGCCATCATTACCCCCGCCAGCAGGTTTTTTTTTACCATCCTGTATCTCCACGTCTATCCTATCATCATCATCATCATCATCATCATCATCATCATCATCATCATCATCATCATCATCCATCATCACCATCATCATCTTCTTCTTCTTCTTTTTCCTCTCCTTCTTCTTTTTCATCGCCATCACCATCGTCATCACCACCATTACTACACCTGCTATATTTATCAGTATTACCAGTTCACCCTCCCCTCTTTTGATGCCTATACTGCCATCAACATCATCATCATCATCATCATTATCATCATCGACATCATCATTATCATCTCATCATCATCATCTCATCATCATCATCATCATCACATCATCATCATCATCATCATCATCATCATCATCACCAACCTCGTCGTTAACTTGTTCCTTTGCTTTACCTATGATAATGTTGCTCATGAGTTGAATACACATTCCACGGAATCCTCACATTATCAGTAGCATTCAACATTTAAATGACGTAGCAGGGAGCCGAGCTTATCATTTGGTAGCCTTTCAACTATGAACAGCTACATCGCCAGGAACTGTGCTCAAGTTCCAGGTGGCTTCACTTGTTTATTTATTGGGGGAGTGTGTCGACGGCAAACGGATTGGTTGTGCAGGCTATCAAAAAAAAGAAGGATTTAGAGTCTTGTGCCTGCGATCACCTGTTCAAGAACACCGTGTAGCATGTATATATACTGAGCGGTGAACAAAGAGCTATGGGAGATTTGCTACCTGTGGGGTGTTTTGTTAATACAGACAGAGGAAGGCTGGTCGAGGGCGCCGTTGTTACTGAGAGGCATGGTGGAAAAAAAAAAAGAAAGGTGAGAAAAAAGGAAGGTAAATGTTCTTTAGATAAAGAATAATATGATGGTTAACATATTTTTCTTCTTCTGCAGGAACTTTCTCCCAAGTTAGAATAGGGCTATAGTCTTTTTGTGCGGAAGGGCACAGGCACAGTTTGTGGTTTGGTTTGTGAGAGGACGAGAAGTCGCAGAGACTAGAACTTGATGAAGACATCGTCTAGGTCTGTGAGGACCAGAAAGCTTTGTTTATGGAAATAATTATTTTTTGCATATGGCAATGTGTATGCGAACTTGAAAAAACACATTTTTTTTTAATAAATCCATGAGGAAATGTTTGAAAAATCTGTATAACTAATTTTTTTTAAAGAACAAAGAATTAGTATGTGGGCTAAAGAGTGTAAGAAATGTAGCTGGTAATGAAAAAGGGGCATTCTCTTCTGATTGGTAGTTTGTCGACATTGTGTGAGCGAGAGTATGACATACCTACATACCCATCATACCTTCAGTTGGCCATATTCGTGAAAAATGGTACATGGTCAACACCTTAAAATGAAACACGTCATGCTATTACAACAATCAAAGCCTGAAGTTCTGTTATCATCTTATCCTCAATTCTTCGACCAGATATTTATTGATACTGACAATGATTATTCTATCACTTAATGATGTAAACTTAATGAAATGAAAGATCTCTGTCTATCCGTTGTTGGATGTTGAGTGGAAGTCAATTAGAGAAAGGAATGAGATATAGAATATATCCATTATTGACAGCAACGAAAAAGGAAAAGCCAATACGTCTGCACACAAACAGTAATGTTGTGGAGAGAGAGAGACAGAGGGAGAGAGAAAGAGAGAGAGAGAGAGAGAGACAGACAGACAGACAGAGACAGAGAGAGAGAGAGAGAGAGAGAGAGAGAGAGAGAGAGGAGGGGGGGGGGGAGGGAGAGAGGGAGGGGGAAGGGAGGGAGAGTGGTTGGAGCATATTTGGGGTGGGGGGGAAGTGAATTTGTACAGATTGCGCAGTTTATTTATCAGTCAAAGAAAAAAAGAAAAAAAAACCGAGAAGAAAGAACAGATGAACAGACAGTCAGACGAACTGAAAGACAGACGGTGTGAATAAAGGGCATACTGTTTGAGGGTTGGGGGAGCCTTGCCCCAAGAAAAAGCTGCCTGGTCCACTTTCACTGCGAACGCTGCACAGCATACATTGTGTCATCGTCTTCATCATCATCATCATCATTTTCTTTCTCTTGCACCCCTTCTTCCTTCACACACACACACACACACACACACACACACACACACACACACACACACACACACACACACACACACACACACACGTATATGTATATGTAAATATAGGTATGGATGTATATAGTCATCATCTATCTATCCGTCCATTCATTCATCCGTCAGTCCGCTGTCCGTCCATCCGTCTGTCCGTCTGTCCGCCTGTCTGTCTACCTGCTCGACTGCCTGCCTAATTACCTACCTTCCTGCCTGCCTGCCTACGTATCTGTGTTTTCCACTTAAAACAATACTTCCTTGTAACAAGCAGTGTATTACAGAAGTCATTAAAATGTTACGAAGCTGCTTTTTTACCTCTTGGACAAGACATTATCAGTAAATATCAGCAAGCTTACTGCATGTATTTATGTAATAATTTTCATTGACTCTGATACGGATTCAGTTCTTAAAATCATAGGTAAAAGGATCATCGTTGTTGATTTGAAATTGATCATGAGCGTCAAACTATGGTTTCTTAATAACATAGTCAGTAGAACATAACTATTTCAAAGCAGCTGTAAGTAGAATGAATTATTGTCAGTATAAAACTGCGTCTCGGACCAAATGTTGCATATTTTTTACCTGAACATGTAATGCACAACTCAGCATTTCATATTCAAACTACATAGAACATGCTTATAGAATTAAAAGAAATGTCCAGAATACTTCACATCAAAGTGCAATGTTGGATTCTGACAGAAATCAAGATACTTTTCTTCAGTCCATGTCCAACATTTGTAGACGGAGCGCTTTTGACTGCTGGGCATTTTTATAACAGCACTGGGTTTCTTGAACTGCCAGACAAAGTTTAAACTTTGCAAACAGCTTGGCAAAGTTAGCATCTCGCAAGATACCCAAACCGCACAGAATATTCTTTTCACTAAGAAACGATCATTTAGTTTGGTTTATCAAGTTTCGTGCAATTTCTTTTTGGATACAAATTCTACTCTCTCTCTCTCTCTCTCTCTCTCTCTCTCTCTCTCTCTCTCTCTCTCTCTCTCTCTCTCTCTTCTCTCTCTCTTCCCCTCTCTCTCTCTCTCTCTCTCTTCTCTCTCTCTCTCTCTCTCTCTCTCTCTCTCTCTCTACGTGACTGAGTGACACTGGTGACAGCATCTTCGTCCATTTCTTCTGCACAGAGGAATTTGTTGAGTCTCTTCATTGACACATAGGCCTGTAAATAAGAAAACAAACGAGAGTAAGATAGTCACATTTCTTTTACATGTCAGGCATGAAGATATGAGAGAGAGAGAGGAGAGAGGAGAGAGAGAGAGAGGAGGAGAGAGAGAGAGAGAGAGAGAGACAGAGAGAGAGGAGACAGAGACAGAGACAGAGAGAGTTTACATGGCATCTGAGTGGTACTGGGGTTGAGAAACAGAGAGAATGAGGAGAAGGGTGAGAGGCTGGAGATAAAAAACCCAAAAGACAACCAGGTGATCAGGGGGAAAACAAAACGAACAAAAACCTCGTGTACTAGAAAAAGTCAAAACACACTTTTCCGACCATCCCGGTTTTAGACTGCAGCCTTTCCTTCTTAGAGTTGAAAGAGCTGAGAGCCAGTGTATTTGTTTGAAGGGTGTTGTAGGCGGGGTGGATGGGGCTTTTTCTTTCAGAACCTTCTGCTATCCAGCTCTATGGTGTTTCCTAAATAGGGTATCTCTCTCCAGCAGGTCACCAGGATCCGGTAGCAAGCCTAATAAGCTTTTCACAGAGCGAAACAAAGTCAGTTTCTGGTCTGCTTACCTCCCCTTTGGAGGAGCAATAAACAAACAGAGCACTCGTTAGAGAAGACTTACTTCTTATCCCTTCTTCCGCTGCGGTCTGTCTTCTAAAAGCAAATATCTAAACTGTGATTAATTTTGATAACTGTTCCACTATTCACTCTAAAACCTATAAAACTGGTCTCAAGTTTTATCATGTTTTCTTTTTTTTGCATGCCCTGCATTAAAAAGGTCTTCAAGCTTGTAGGGGTGGTGTCCACTGTCTTAAACCTGGGGTATTGTTCGATCCTTGTGGAATTTAATCCCTGTTCAATGGGTCCCATGGGGTTTTACACTTCCTCCTTTTTTCAAAGACAAAATTCAGTCCGTCATCTGACTGAAATTTTATTTTCCTCTTCAATTAGTGCTCATATTTGGAGACAATTTTTCACGCAGGAGGAAACATTCAGTTTTTGGAGTTTCCTTTTCGCTAACTGTGAAGTGCCTCAGCACTTGATCAGGATCCATCGGCAAGCCTGATGATCTCTTCACAGAGTGAAACAGTTGTCATTTCCTGGTGCTGCTGGCCTTCCCCTTTTGGGGGAACCAGTACAACTAAACGGGCACTCCCTTTGCGAAGGATTGATTCTCGTGTCTCCTTCCAGTCTAAACGCAAGTCTGTGTCTCAAAGTTGAGGTATTTCAGCCAGGCGAATTCAGCGAGAAAGACTATTAAGAGAGCAGCATGAGAGTGGATGCGATGCTATCCTGACCGAGCGGAAGGGGACATGAGTGGCTCAAGAGAGGTGATACGGGGCCGGGAGGATTTGGGAATACTTCATCTGGTCACGAGATATACTGGAACAGGACTCTTTTAGAGGAGGTAGAAAAGAATTCACAGACACATGCAAGGGTCCATCATCACAGTTAAAGATAAGGAATGCAAAAGTCCTCATTTTTGTGTTTTATGGAAAACATACGACTATCCAAATGCACTCTGTTTCTTGTTTGAGGGGATGGGCATCACACACTGTTTTTGTTGCGCATCGAAATTCTTCAGTGGAAAGGAAGACGACTACTATTTTTGTTGTTCTTGTGACTTAGGATGGTATGTATCTCAGCAGCTGTGTGATCTGTTGGTTATCGGATGACATTCATGGTGATGATGATGACTTGTTTGTTTTGGTCAGTATTTTCAAAGAGAACACGATCTGACCTGCACAGTGAGATTAAGCATGGTCGACATGATTGTCCATGGGGACGCGGAGAATGTTGAAGAGCGACAGGGTGACGAAGGCCTTGCCAGGATCCAGGAAGCTGTCTGGCTGAGACAACACAAACGTGGCGAACGTCACCAACGTCACCTGCACATAACACACAACACATGAGACAACAGGAAGGTGGCGAACGTTGCCAACGTGACCTGCACATAACACACAATACATGGGACACGCACAGGTGGCGAACGTTTCCAACGTCACCTGCACATAACACACATACATGAGACAACGCACAGGTGACGAACGTTGCAACGACTTTAAAATTCTCTGTCCATTGTCTTCTGTGCGCTAGGCGCTAACACGGTTTCCATTAGCCTACATCAAACGCCAGCGAGTCAACCGAAGGAAGAACGTGAGAGGGGGGGGCTTGAGGGTGAGGGTTAGAGACTAAAACATGACGTAGATTGATAATCCTAATTGCAGTTTGGAAGACAAAGAGAGAGGGAGAGAGAGAGAAAGAGTGGGAAGGGGGAGGGAGAATTAGAAAAGGGGGGTGGGGGTGGGGGGAGTTATGAGGATAGTGTGGCTGGACAATTGTCACCTCACAGAACAGGAGAGGGAGGTTGTTGGAAAATATGTAATGAATGGACCATGATGGCCGAGAATTTTGAAAAGAAGTGAACAGAAGGAAGAAGAAATAGGCATACCTATACATTCAGACATTTTCCCAAGTTGATTCCTGCTTGCAGTATAAAATTGTGTGACAAGTTATACTAAAAATGAAAGGTGTTAGTACACCAATCTGTTCAGGAACGTTCATTTACCGATAGGCAGAGGAATGAGGCACCGAACATGTAAAGATGAGAAACCTGCAGCCCTGCCAGTGATTGAAATCTGCCCAAAGCGATGAATATGGCCGCTATTACTGTGTATACATCTGTAACCATCCAGAGAGATTCCAGATCCTATTGTATTTCTACAACAACTGAAGGCATGGTTTTTGCATCTACACGTGCACTACCTTGGACAAACATCTGTCTATGCCCAGAGCAATGATGATTGTAATGTCAGTTTTCTCTTCAAAACGGAAGTTCATAATCCCACAAACCTCATCCCTTCCGCCTTTTCTACAGTCACACATGCAGACACACACACACACGCACACACACACACACACACACACACACACACACCACACACACACACACACACACACACACACACGCGCGCGCGCGCGCGCGCGCAAGCACACGACGCACACACACACACACACACACACACACACACACACACACACACACACACACACACACACACACACACACACACACACACACACACGCACGCACATTCACACAAAGACACAGCCAGAGACAGACAGACAGACAGATTGACAGACAGACAGACGACAGATAGACGGACGAACACACACACACACACACACCACACACACACACACACACACACACACACACACACACACACACATTTGTCAGGCACGTAATTAGCGACTTCTTAAAGGGGTTCTCACCCATTTTTACAAATCTATTTTGACCAAATACACGGTTTTGGTATGTGGTCGTATTGCGAAACCCAGCCCCGAATCAGCCGCCTGTGCTCTCATCTTGCAGTGAGAGCAGCATTTCCTGCGGACCGGAAAGCGAGAGGCTGAAACAGGAACGAGAGCCTCGATTTCAAATAAAAGGGAGGTTTCCCGATTGATGACGTAGAAAAGCCAAGTCACTCTTCGTGTTCGGCTGAAGTGAGATGGGGCGAATGTGTGCTGTGTCTGGTTGCGGAATTTCATCAGGAAATAAGCAAAGAGTAAGCGTTCATGCTTTTCCAGGTGCTTCCAGCCAGTTTAGGCGATTGTGGATAAATGCTGTCGCCACAACGAGGAAAGATTTTGTTCTTCGGGACAGTTATCATGGCATTTGTTGTCGTCACTTTGAAGAGCAGTTTCCAAGACCAACATACCTGGAAGGTAAAGGTGGAAGCTGGAATTCGGTCCAAAGACAGCTGAAAGAGGATGCTGTGCCAACTATTATAACAGAAAATGTATTAAAGCACTCTCTGTTCATTCGCCGGCTGCAAGTGCAAACCTCAAATGCAACAGTGACACGGATTCTGTCAGGATCAAGAGAGCCAAACTCAGAGACGTAAAGGAGGTAAGGTTTGTGGAATGAGTGGTTGATCTTTTTGTGTTTCATTTCATTCTCAGTGCATGGTTGGTTGTAAAGATAGTTGTTGGTTTTTGTAGAGTGTTGGCATCAAACTGAAACATACATTGTTACTTTCTTTTTTTTTTTCTTTTTTTTTTAACCTTTTTTTTTAATTTGCATTCCAACATGTATATATACAAGGAAGACAATGTGTACATAAAGAAATAAATAAAGAAAGAAATCTCCCCAAACAATGTGAATTCACAAATTCATGCAAACATTATCTAATACGACAAGAGAGAGAGAGAGAGAGAGAGAAGAGAGGAGAGAGAGAGAGAGAGAGAGAGAGAGAGAGAGAGAGAGAGATGTATCAAGAAATATCATGCTGACAGGGATGTTTTCACATCATTATGTTTGGCAAAATATTGAAATCAGGCCTCTAATAATGCACAAAAAGTGTTCATTTACACACTTCATCTTACACTTTTAAATCTATTAGTGCAACTTAACTTGTTTTTGAAAGAAAAGAAAGAGAAAAGGGTATAAATGTTAAACAGTATCCATCAATGGTCTGTATGCCAGCCATCTGGTCAAAAATCTGCATGGTTTAATTTCAAATATGCAATATGTTCCTCAATTTTGTATCTAAATTTTAATTTGTTTATGAATACTTGTATTTGTGGCAGGGTGTTGTTTATTTTACAAACGTATATGTAATACTTCGCAAATAGTATTATAAAGTAAAAGACGGTGTCACCCACAATCGTATTGTCATAGCCAAATAGTACGAGTACTTCTGTCAAAAGGACATTTTCAGCATTCAAACATTTTTCTTTCATTAACCCAATGACAGTATTCCAAAAAACTTGTACATGGTGACATTTCCAAAACATATGGTCAATGCTATCTTTGGATGTGCTGCAAAAACTACAGTTATTACTTTCAACAATTCCAATCTCCTTTAAAACAACATTTGTGCATAAACACCTGTGTAATATTTTCAGTTGAAACCACTGCAGCCTTACATCACGTATCTTATGCGCGTGCAAAATAACAGGATTTCCAATCATTTTGAATCAACAATTTCATGTCCCATTTATCACAACATTTTGGCTTAGGATTATTCGCAATGATGATATCATAATACAACTTGGAGCCTTTATTTATAGCGAAAAGATGTTTAAAGCACAATGATGAGTTTATGTACTTGTCGTTTTTTATAGTGATACCAGACGTTTTTATATAGTCCATTATAGTCGATTTAAAGCCAGCAAAAGTGACAAAATCAATATTTACATTATATTTTTCTGTAAAAAGTGTATGCGGCAAAAACTTTCCTTTGTCATCAAAAAAGTGGGCGAGACAGTTGATATCTTTGCTGCTTAGTTTTTTCGATACAATGCACTTCTTTCCGATATGAAATTGCTTATTATGGCATAATGGTTCGGCAAGAAGTTCAGTGGAGTTTTGGGGGAACATTTGTAATAAAAAACTTTATACGCATCAAGAACTTCAGCCCAAAACTGATTATACTTAGTGAATTTGGAAACGAATTCTGGACCATATGTTTTCATAAGCGACCACTTAGGAAAGTTAAACAACAGAATATTTCGCCATCTATGAGTTGACATTGTTACTTTCAGTCACATATGCCAGAGTCATAGTGGCAGTCAGTCAGTCACATTGCCTGCTGTCACTGAAACTATTGCATGTTTGTGATTAATTTTTTCCCCTGCTGTTGCTGTTTCCAACAAAACTGAAGGTATGATTCTTATTAACAAGAAAGTGTCCATGTCCACAAATAACAGCCTGTTGGACTCCAGTGAATAATAGTTTGGGTTTTTATTTTTCAGAACATTGCTGAACATCGGGAACCCCTGCAAGTTCAAGTTTCTGCCCAACAACCATATGCTTAAATAAGTGAATTATTCATCAGTATTTGGATACAGGATGGTGACAGTGTGCATTTTAAGATATATGCAGGTGTGGTATGTCTGTATGTTATAAACTGCCCTGGTGAGTAAGAGAATAATGAGCTTAGATCTACAGCTTAGATCTGATGTACGGCACGTCACGCATCAACTTTTAAAATAACAGCCAGAATCTTTGACTGCAATATATTGTAAAAGACCCCTCAGATTCTAATTGTCATTGTGGAACTTCAGGATTTAAGTGGAGGGAGTGAGATTGAAAATGAAGAATGTAAAAAACAGTGTGTGTGTTGTGTGTGTGGGGGGGGGGGGGGGGGGGGGGGGGGAACTGAAAGTGAACAGCTATTAAAAAGATTTCTACAGCAGGGAAGAGAATTAGTGTGATGATGCAGTAGCTGACAAACTCCTGTTGAAAGGAAAAGGCATTATCTGATAGATCTAAACAACTGAAGGAAAATGTGGTGTATCACATAATCATTTTAAAGTTATTTACTTACTACGGTAATTATGTGTGTGTGTGTGTGTGTGTGTGTGTGTGTGTGTGTGGTGTGTGAAGAGATGCATGTATGTGCATGTGTATATAATGTAATATCTATGTCGTGCGTATGTGTGTACATGTGCATAATATGGTCAACCTGTAAAAATAATGTCGAACTGCCAGAAAAGAAACACAAGCGTCTGATGGCGAGGGAGGTGGTACTGTACAAGGAGCTGTAGGTTCAAACTGGTACGGCTGAACTCCATACACTTCAGTGAAAATTTCACGTTCCATGTCCTCTTCGTTGGAACTTGACTCGTAGCTGGGAGCATCTGCCATTATCGCCGGAAAATAGTTCAGTTTTACGTCCTCATAGCGAAAGCTTTTAGGGACATGTCTTTCATTCACGGTAGTCTTGGCATTTATACGTCACTTGCGGAATCCCCGACTCTCGTCTCTTTCCGTACTGTGCTCGGCAATCTCCGTGGCGAGTCACGATTTGGCTACTTGCACGACCCGAAACACGGATAGAAGTGAGTTCCAGAAGAAAAGTAACACATACATCGAAACACGCTCGATCATACTTTTTGAACAACCCAAACATGCTTTCTAGGGGTGAGGACCCCTTTAAAATGTCCATACAAAGAATACCCATCTGATAATTTACCACCTGACCATGAACAAATGACAACAACAACAAAAATGGAAAGAAGAAAGCAGCACTAACCAGGAAGGGGGCGATGCTCCAACAGACGCCGACACACGCGTTCAAAATGGCAATCTTCATCAGGTAGGCTATCTCCTTGTAACGTACCTCGCACACCCGCTTCTCAAAAGACGGTTCCCAGGCGTACATTTTCAGCACCTAGATCAGGGACACACACACACACACACACACACACACACACCACACACACACACACACACACACGTGTGCCAAAAATCGAAAATTTATCAAAACAAATGCATTTGGGCTCCAAATTTGATTGAATAAACTTCGGGGACAGAAACACACATGCTCCGACATTGGCTGACCATGTTCTTCTAGGCACTATCTCTATCGTGCTGTGGCACGCACTCGCTGCTTTTGCGTCACGATGCGCGCACACAATGTATATGATACTGATGCCACATCTTTTAATTTTCTGACAGACAAGTAGTCCTGGATCCACTGAATCCTCAAGAAACCACTGTATTTTTTTGCTGTTGTGATTTTTCAGTTGAATGAAAGAATGTTGCACAGCCCAGATGATGCAGGAGGACATTTCTCCGCTAAAATATCCCAGTGATTGGCCGTGTGTAGCTAAACGTTGACTGGGACCATGGGTAAAGGCAGGAAGGCTGGAACAGACTGCAGTCTTACTGACAACAAGCCTGACTGCAAGGCAAAGAACATGGTGCAGAGTAGCGCCTATCTAATTCACAATACGAAATAATGTAACTTGTTACCACTATGTCCTTCTCAGCATCACAAATGATGGATTCTCCTGTCGTGTACGGCGCATGAGTAGGCAGGCAGGTCATCTGCTGACGTGGGTCCTCATGTGGGAATGAAGAGCAATTCTTGAGGCACAACGTCGTCTTCCACAGACGCTGCATGGAATGGAGTCCTGCAAGGTTGGGCCCCGTTTTCTCCTAGTCCTCCTTTCCTGGATGGCAGCTGCTCTGTTGCGCTCAAATGTCTTTGTGTCCTGGGTACACTGTCGCTTTCACTGTGCTCTGTCAAGGGCGACATCTTCCCAGGAAGCAGTGTCGATGTTGCAGCTTCTGAGGCTGGCCTTCAAGGTGTCTTTGTATCTCTTGAGAGGCCTTCCTTGGTCACATTGTCCTTCCTTCAGTTGTCCATAGAGCAGCATCTTTGGAATTCTGCTGTTCTCCATACGGACAATGTGTCCTGTCCATCGGAGCTATCTTTTCGATGAGTGTACACTCAATGCTGGGTAAGCCACACTTCCTCAGGACCTGTAGGTTGGATACTTAGTCTTGCCATTTGATGCTGCAGATCTTTCACAAATAACAGGCATACAAAAAAAATTCCCCCGCTGATGATCATTTGGTGATGACTGTGCAGTATCTTTTTTCCATTTTCTGACGTTTGAAGAAACATGGTCGAAAATTGTCTTTATTGCTTCCTATAGAGGATTAAATAAGCATTAATGAACATCTCCTTTCGTGCATTCACGAGCATTATGGCTCATGGATAAATGTGTTCGTTCGTTCGTTCATTGTTTTTACGTCTTTTCACCATAAGTGATATTAGACCATATATGTGTATAAATATGGAATAATGTGTATATGCTGAGGGATGATAAGTAAGACAAGGGTCAATACACTATAAGTAGTTCTGGTTACATTCAGCAGAATCGACAGATCAACACATATGCTGCTCTCGAAAAATGCTAATGAAAAACGGATCAGTAAGTGTGTAAACTGAAGCTCAATGTGTTTTTGAAATTAATGAATTTGAAAGCAGTCAAACCACTACACATAATTACACAAGGACAAGCTTCATGTATACATACATTATTATGTGCATCACTGCACAGACAGGTCCATGACCAGAAGAAAGAATAGGACGTAAAATCGATGAGAACAAAACAAACAAACAAATAGATAAACAAACAAGAAGGCATACAAAAACGACAATGAGAGAAAAGGTCAAACAAACTAAGTGCGCTAGACAGTTCTGTGGCACAAATCTCACTTTGATACCATTTAAGATCTCGTTGAAAAGCTTGACTCGGATGTCCTTGAACTTCAAGTTCTGCTCCTGAAACTTGCTCTGGAACCTGCCACGTAGGCGTTCAACGGGATCAGAGAAAACCAGGATGAGGAACCGGCCAACGCAGAAAGCCCAATGTAGAAATAGAGAAGAGTGAGGGCGGCGATGATGAGGGCAGGCGTGGTGAGGCTGAAGTATATTCCTATCATGAACTCCTGCATGCGCTGTGTATCCACGGACATCAGGTTGAAATGTCGCCCTGGCCGTACTGCTTTCTGCTCTCATTGCTGATGCACATAGCCTGCACAGAAACACATATCACTCTTATGTGCTCAATGGAGGGAGCAATAGTTCAACGGGGAGCAGAAAGACAGTACTGATATTCAGATTCAGATGGTTTGTAGGACAAAGCCAACTGGCCTTACACAAACCGAAAGGAAGATGGGATAAAATGCTCATTGTGCAGCGAGGCATAATGTGAAAAAGGAAACCTGTACGTGTAGTAAATACATTAAAAATGGTCACAATGTAGGGCAAAGTGTTGGGAAATCATTGTTGCATTAATGACCTTTGTAACATGAAGTATATGCTCATCACATGTAGGTTTTTTAGCCTTCACAATCCTGATAGACTGCTCAAACATGTTCACGGTAATACATTAACAAAGGAATTTCTTTTGAAGTGTGTTTCTCGTTCCAGCCACTATAAGCATTTAAGCGAATGTACTCTTAGAAACTGCTGCGCGGCAAGTTGTGACTTTGTGAAACGATTTTTTTTTTTCTATCTTTTTCATGTGTGTGAGCAGAGCAATCATGTCAGTGAGTCAGGGTGGCGATAGTTTCAATACACACCGCTTGAAGTGAACAAAAGGGAACAACTGATCAATTCACTGCCTTAAAACCAACAAAACATTTGCTGGCGTCTCAGGTGTCATATATCTCTCCCTTCCTTGTGTAAACCCAAACAAGAAGGACAAAATTTGCCTTTGTTGCCTAACCGTCTGAGCAACTGACCTTTTTGTAGATAGCAGCCACAAGCACTGTCTTGAAGTGCATGCCACTCTGCCAGGCCCTGTACATGGCAGCGGCATAGAAAATGATTTGAAGACCCCTGATGCCATGAGAGCCAGAGCCAGCACGTAGCCCAGCCACTCCCGTTCCGACAGGACCCGACTCCAGCAGACTGATCAGTTCCCTGTCACATACAGTCATCGTCAGGTCAACATGTACTGAGTCATACTGATACTCCCTTCAGTCATCGTCAGGTCAACATGTACTGAGTCATATGATCAGCTCCCTGTCACATACAGTCATGTCAGGTCAACATGTACTGAGTCATACTGATCAGCTCCCTGTCACATACAGTCATCGTCAGGTCAACATGTACTGAGTCATACTGATCAGCTCCCAGTACATACAGTCATTGTCAGGTCAACATGTACTGAGTCATATGATCAGCTCCCTGCCACATACAGTCATCGTCAGGTCAACATGTACTGAGTCATACTGATCAGCTCCCTGCCACAACAGTCATCGTCAGGTCAACATGTACTGAGTCATACTGATCAGCTCCTGCCACATACAGTCATCGTCAGGTCAGCATGTATCTGAGTCATACTGATGAGCTCCCTGTCACATTACAGTCATCGTCAGGTCAACATGTACTGAGTCATACTGATCAGCTCCTGCCACATACAGTCATCGTCAGGTCAACATGTACTGAGTCATACGATGAGCTCCCATGTCACATACAGTCATCGTCAGGTCAACATGTACTGAGTCATTACTGATCAGCTCCTGCCACATACAGTCATTGTCAGGTCAACATGTACTGAGTCATACTGATCAGCTCCCTGCCACATACAGTCATTGTCAGGTCAACTGTACTGAGTCATACTGATCAGCTCCTGTCAGTCATCGTCAGGTCAAATGTACTGAGTCATACTGATCAGCTCCTGTACATACAGTCATCGTCAGGTCAACATGTACTGAGTCATACTGATCACTCCCTGCCACATACAGTATCGTCAGGTCAACATGTACTGAGTCATACTGATCAGCTCCCTGTCACATACAGTCATCGTCAGGTCAACATGTACTGAGTCATACTGATCAGCTCCTGCCACATACAGTTATTGTCAGGTCACATGTACTGAGTCATACTGATGAGCTCCTGTCACATACAGTCATCGTCAGGTCAACATGTACTGAGTCATACTGATCAGCTCCCTGTCAGTTATGTCAGGTCAACATGTACTGATTCATACTGATCAGCTCCCTGTCACATACAGTCATCGCCAGGTCACATGTACTGAGTCATACTGATCACTCCCTGTCAGTCATCAGTCGGTCAACATGTACTGAGTCATACTGATCAGCTCCCTGTCACATACAGTCATCGTCAGGTCAACATGTACTGAGTCATACTGATCAGCTCCCTGTCACATACAGTCATCGTCAGGTCAACATGTACTGAGTCATACTGATCAGCTCCCTGTCACATACAGTCATCGTCAGGTCAACATGTACTGAGTCATACGATCAGCTCCCTGTCACATACAGTCATGTCAGGTCAACATGTACTATGAGTCATACTGATCAGCTCCTGTCACATACAGTCATCGTCAGGTCAACATGTACTGAGTCATACTGATCAGCTTCTCTGTCACATACAGTCATCGTCAGGTCAACATGTACTGAGTTATACTGATAGCTCCCTGTTACATACAGTCATCGTCTAGGTCAACATGTACTGAGTCATATGATCAGCTCCCTGCATACAGTCATCGTCAGGTCAACATGTACTGAGTCATTACTGATCACCCCCCTGTTACATACAGTCATCGTCAGGTCAACATGTACTGAGTCATACTGATCAGCTCCCTGTTACATACAGTCATCGTCAGGTCAGCATGTACTGAGTCATACTGATCAGCTCCTGTCACATACAGTCATCGTCAGGTCAACATGTACTGAGTCATACTGATCAGCTCCCTGTCAGTCATCGTCAGGTCAACATGTACTGAGTCATTACTGATGAGCTCCCTGTCACATACAGTCATCGTCAGGTCAACATGTACTGAGTCATACTGATCAGCTCCCTGTCACATACAGTCATCGTCAGGGCACATGTATGAGTCATACTGACCTTCTCTCTGTCACATACAGTTCATCATCAGGTCAACATGTACTGAGTCATACTGATCAGCTCCTGTCCACATACAGTCATTCGTCAGGTCACATGTACTGAGTCATACTGATCTGCTCTCTGTCACATACGTTATTGTCAGGCACATGCGTGACAATGTTAGGCTTTTCGTTCCATTCAAATTACTTCTAAGATATGTTCCTTGATGGGCTATACAGGTGATGCAGATATAAAAAACATTACTACACACACACACAACAACACACATCACACAACAAACATACCATACTACGCACACTCCCCAACACACACCATCAACAACATCACACACACACACTCACACACACATCACGTGAGTGTTATTTGCGCTGAGTGTATTAGCACGTGTATTAGTGTCTCATATCCACTTATTACAGCTCTCTCAAAACTGAGTGAAAGACTTCAAGTGGATTTCTGCAAAACTGGCAGATGAATCTATGCCAGTCTCGTCTGTGCAGCAGTGAGATCTGACACATTGACGATAAGCAGTGGGCAAAGTGCGAGGACTCACCGAAGTGGATCTTCAGCAACTTAACTATCAAACAGTTCTGTCTGCGACTGGATCACTGGGTTGTGGTCCTTGCTGGGACTCTGAGCCACTTAACATACAAACACGAGTTCCTGTCTTGCGATGACTGGATTCGTTGTTTCTCGTGCCTGGTCTCTCTGGTCTGTCAGCACCAGGAACGAGATGTTATCACTGTAGTCATCGAGGCCGAGCGACCAACAGTACTGCCTGCATAAAGATCAGGGTGGTCAGGACCAACCATGACATTCACTGCTAAGCACGAGGCGTGGTGTCAGACAGCGAAAATCGTGATGGTATTGCTTAGTGCACTATAGTTGATGTATATTCGTCAGGTTAACAACACCAATGTTATCTTGCACATCATACTCGCAATATGACATCATCGACACCCCAAACATCACATCTCTGGGAATGGGATGTCACGCATTCGTTTCTTTCCTAACACGACTGAGAACAAGAAATACAATTTCTATGCTACTTATAATTAATCATGAACAATCAATCACACACAATGAATAAATCAACACATTAAAAGTTCAATACTTCCTAATCCCGGGTTATAATGAAATGACTTCTTACCTGGCCAGGTTTTCACACACACAACCACGCTTTCACACCACACCACAGTTCTGAAAAAGTCTCTTCACGTCTTCTTCCGCACTGCTTGATGGTGATGCCCTTGGTTGACTGGCTCCAGGCTTCAGACTGGGTCTTCGTGGTCGTCTCTGGGATCTCGACGTCGAACTCTTCTTCTTCTTCGTCTTCTTCACCCACCTCTGGGTTCAAATTCAGTTTGTCTGTCTTCACCCACCTCTGGGCTTCAAACTTAGTTTCCTTCTCTTCCAGCTTGTCTTTAACTCTAAGACCTTGCTGTCTCTTCTATCTCCAGACCACGTCTCTCTCGACCCTTTCTCTGTCCTGCTCACTCCTCTCCTCTCTCTCTCTCTCTGTGCCTTCTCTCTCTCTCTCTCTCCTGGTGTTGTCTCTCGACACGTTGTTCTCCCTCAGTTTATATAGGGAGGGAAACAAAGGATTCCCCTTCGGGCCATGCCTTTGTCCACGCTGCTTCTCAAACCCCTAGTTCACAAGTACCCTGAATTCGCCACTCGCTACATTCCACACACATCAGCATTTACACACACCCCTACCTAATTGATTAGCAAACACACACTTAGCCCCAGATGGACATCGAAAATTCCCGCCGACTTCGGTGGTCAGTTAACACAGTAATTATCTTAAGGAGGGTTACTACAACCTCCACACACATTCAGCCAGCCTGACAATAGAACCAACACGTGACCCTCGGCAATACCATCCGAACGAATCCAAGACTCCTGCTCTTCACTGACTGTGTACACAAGAACCTCAGCTGACTGAGCATTTAGAGCTCACTTGGAGCGCCGAGGTCGTAGTGGTTACATCCCTTTCCCCTTTCGCCACCGGCAGGTCCGAACTCTCTCCTAGGTGTTGTTTGTCATCTGACCACTTCGGCCGTGTGCGGTGGGTAAGGTACCCTGGTTAATTGGTCAATTACCTATTTGTATACCACATACAATGTCCCTTTGTCTCCAAGCGTCTAATGCCTTTTGAGAGGTTTCACGCTCCTTGACAAATTCCCCCCACTCGAAGACAATGCCCTGCATTGGCTAAAACTTAACATTCAAGGAGATGAAACTCATAATTTTCCCATTTAAAACCAGTGCTAATATCGGCCTCTCATAAGCCTACTTACACCAGAGAACGCACGCAAGATTTGTCTTGCAACAAAAATTATAGAGAAAAATCAATACATACACACTATCAAAGCAAATATCAACATAAAATCTGAAATCTCCACCAGCTCAAAGTCGTGGTGGCCATATAACCATTATGTTTCTACGGAAATTCTCTCCCCTTCAATTCATACACGTGGCCTGCAACCAGCCACGTCACGCATACGCTACACTGCACAAGACCACGCACACACTACATATTTACAGTGCCGGCTTTTCGCCCAACCATTTTATTTTGGCCTACGGTCCCCGTCACTCTTTCTTCACTCTCTAACCCACGTTGTCGTACCGCGCGACATGTGTTGCAATGCGCACAGAAACGCCTGATATCACCAAGGATACCGGGCCAGTAGTACTCTCGCGTCACTGCCTTTTGTGAGGCCTTCTTACCGAGATGGCCCGAGGCTGACGTCACATGTTTCTCGGACATCACCGCCTTTCTGCGTTGCCTAGGAACGACAACCTGCTTTTCGTTTTTCCCGAACGCGAATGAGTAAAAGTTCGGTACAATATTGCCGTTGTCTAACTCGAACCCAATTGTACCCTCTTTAACATTTTCTTCTGCCCTCTGTGAGCAAAACCAATCAGTTTTCTGAGCGAGTAATCGCCTTTTGTTCTGCCCCTAAGTGAGTGGGGTAGGTCTCACTGGACACGCTCCAATGCTTTCTGGAGTGTTTGACTGCCTGAGGCGTTTCCCTCACGTGATTCCTTTTCCCTGATTCAACACAGAAATCCCAGTCTGGGTCTCCGTACCCACGTGCTCCAGGGATGTTTCCGATTACCAAATCATACGGCGGCTTCGGAACAGCCAAAGCCTGTACACTTCCACTATAGAATGGTGTAGCAATAAACACCTGGGCCGTTCTGAATTATGCTACTGTTCCATCTATTTGTCTACACCTCGTGTTTTACCTGTGAATTGTCCCTTCTCAACCAGGGACTCTTTCACCATTACGCCAGTGCACCAGAGTCTCTAATGACATTAACCACATTGTCCCCTACTCTGCCTTTGTGCACATCCATGTTATCGCCTGAATCTGTGAACACACAGCACAATCCAGACAAAATAACACTGTCATCTTGTTCATCTTTTCTATCTGCCTCTCTCTTGGCCTGATCCTCATTGCTGCTGCCTTCTGTGACTTGAATATACAATCCCTAGCCAAGTGCCCTGTCTTATTGCACAGAAAACAGGTACGCTCATTCCTAGCCACGTGGCTATTGTTTTTCAACCTTGTTTGCTCACGTGACGCTGTGGGCCTACGGGTGTGTACTACTGACTCATTGCGTGAGTCATGTGCTGGCCTGCTATCCTCTGAATATGCTTCCAGCTTTCCTCTTGTTCAGGCAAATCACGCCTCGCTTCCCGGTATGTCTCAGCGTCTCAAGTACCTCAGCTATTGTGGTTGCACCTTTTCCTTAATGTGGATTGTGAGGCCCGTCCCACAACCATCGAGTATCTGTTCTTTCATTACCAGTGTCTTGAGGCCTTCAAAATCACTGTCTACTCCACTAAGTTCTACCCACTTGTTGAAATAGTGATCCAGTCTAACTCCGAACTGTGTGTATGTCTCACCCTGTTCGATTCTCGCCTCGCGAAACTTACGCCTAAAACCTTCTTCAGTCAAATCATATGCTTTTAGTACTGCTTGTTTCACCTTGTCAAAATCTCTCTGTTCACCTTTGGGTAAGGTGGAAACAGTGTGTAACGCACGACCTGTCAACAAGGCAGACAGGTTTATTGCCCAGTCATCTTCGGGCCAGCCCTCGTGCTCGGCAACCGATTCAAACCGACTGATATAGGCATCGATCGAATCAGTTTCTCTCTGAACAGTGGGAGTTTAAGTCTAGGTGCGCAACTTAGTCTGCGGCCTACTGACTCAGAACTGGTGTCTATTTCACTACGATTTTCGGATTTTATTCTTTCCAACTCGATTTGATTTTGGCTAGAATCTCCGATTCCGCTTCTGCTCTCGCCCTGGCAGCTGCACTCTCTGCCTCTAGACGTTCCTTTTCAAATTTCCTTCTTTCAGCCCTTTCATCTCTCTCATCTTCTGCTGAGATTCAATGAACACGCAGTTCCTCTCCTGTATATCCCATTTCTTTCCCCAAACTTACCAGTTCTGCAATGGGAGTAAAACTTTCTTCAGCCATTTTCTTTCTTATATGTTTTAGCACCACTAAAACAGTTACGCTTATAAACCCGGAAAAACCAGTACACAGTTTATCTACCAAACGTGACGAGTACACCAACAAGTGGTAGTGTTCCTAACTCAAAGGAGCCTTAGTCTTAAACCACAGCTTCTGTGAGAGTTAAGACTAGAACCTCGTTCTTCGTTTCTCTGAACGACCTTGATTAATACAACCACCCTACACACAAGTCAATACTCAACACTCAAAGAACTAAAGGAAATAATTAGAAGAGCTAATTAAAATTGCCTTTAGTGGACGCTTCGCCCCAGTACTACTCTAGTACTCACTTTGTTTCCCTCCTGAAACTAATTTGGGCCATGCAATCCTGGCAGGCTCGCCACTTTGTCCAGGACAGGGGAAATCGTGATGGTATTGCTTAAGTGCACTAAGTTGATGTATTATTAGTCAGGCTTAACACACCAAGGTTATCTTTGCACTCATACACGCATATGCACACTCATGCACCCACCAAACATTCACCTCTCTCTGGGAATGGGGTGTCACGCATTCGTTTCTTTCCTAACACGACTGAGAACAAGAAATACAATTTCTATGCTACTTATAATTAATCATGAACAATCAATCACACACAATGAATAAATCAACACATTAAAAGTTCAATACTTCCTAATCCCGGGTTATAATGAAATGACTTCTTACCTGGCCAGGTTTTCACACACACAACCACGCTTTCACACCACACCACAGTTCTGAAAAAGTCTCTTCACGTCTTCTTCCGCACTGCTTGATGGTGATGCCCTTGGTTGACTGGCTCCAGGCTTCAGGACTGGGTCTTCGTGGTCGTCTCTGGGATCTCGACGTCGAACTCTTCTTCTTCTTCGTCTTCTTCACCCACCTCTGGGTTCAAATTCAGTTTGTCTGTCTTCACCCACCTCTGGGCTTCAAACTTAGTTTCCTTCTCTTCCAGCTTGTCTTTAACTCTAAGACCTTGCTGTCTCTTCTATCTCCAGACCACGTCTCTCTCGACCCTTTCTCTGTCCTGCTCACTCCTCTCTCTCTCCTTCTCTCTCTCACTCCTTCTCTCTCTCTCTCTCTCCTGGTGTTGTTCTCTCGACACGTTGTTTCTCCCTCAGTTTATATAGGGAGGGAAACAAAGGATTCCCCCTTTGGGCCATGCCTTTGTCCACGCTGCTTCTCAAACCCCTAGTTCACAAGTACCCTGAATTCGCCACTCGCTACATTCCACACACATCAGCATTTACACACACCCCTACCTAATTGATTAGCAAACACACACTTAGCCCCAGATGGGCATCGAAAATTCCCGCCGACTTCGGTGGTCAGTTAACACAGTAATTATCTTAAGGAGGGTTACTACAACCTCCACACACATTCAGCCAGCCTGACAATAGAACCAACACAGTGACCCTCGGCAATACCATCCGAACGAATCCAAGACTCTGCTCTTCACTGACTGTGTACACAAGAACCTCAGCTGACTGAGCATTTAGAGCTCACTTGGAGCGCCGAGGTCGTAGTGGTTACATCCCTTTCCCTTTCGCCACCGGACAGGTCCGAACTCTCTCCTAGGTGTTGTTTGTCATCTGACCACTTCGGCCGTGTGCGGTGGGCAAGGTACCCTGGTTAATTGGTCAATTACCTATTTGTATACCACATACAATGTCCCTTTGTCTCCAAGCGTCTAATGCCTTTTGAGAGGTTTCACGCTCCTTGACAGTGGGCCAGACCAACCAGTACATCGTGCCTAAAGACAGGGTGGGCCAGACCAACCAGTACAGTACAGCCTGCCTGAAGACAGGGTGAGTCAGACCAACCAGTACAGCCTGCCTAAAGACAGGGTGGGCCAGACCAACCAGTACAGCCTGCCTGAAGACAGGGTGGGCCAGACCAACCAGTACAGCCTGCCTAAAGACAGGGTAGCCAGACCAACCAGTACATCCTGCCTAAAGACAGGGTGAGCCAGACCAACCAGTACAGCCTGCCTAAAGACAGGGTGAGCCAGACCAACCAGTACAGTACAGCCTGCCTGAAGACAGGGTGGGCCAACCAACCAGTACAGCCTGCCTAAAGACAGGGTGAGCCAGACCAACCAGTACAGCCTGCCTAAAGACAGGGTGGGCCAGACCAACCAGTACAGTCTGCCTAAAGACAGGGTGGGCCAGACCAACCAGTACAGCCTGCCTAAGACAGGTTGGGCCAGCCACCAGAACCTGGAGAGAGATCTACACTCCTCTCCAACGGTGGATAAGTTCTGATATTTTTAAGTGGACTCAAACTCAATTCATCAAGAACATCCCCTCTCTTTATGATGATATAACAATGGAAGAAGTCAGCCCAAAACAACAACAAAAAGAATGTTTGACTGAAGTTTTATTGATTTGTAAATTTTACTCTTGTATACACAAGTAAAGTTGATGTGTGAAAGTACACTCAACTGGTGTCAGTTCTTGATTGATGTTCATACATAAGTTCATGTTTGAACTCATCTCTAGTTCTGTCACTCGGAGCCACAAGTACTTTTAAGTGCATAATCCTTAGGAGAATTATTCCTGAGCTACGCTTGAGTATTTTTAACAGTCCCGAGAAAAACATAACTTTCTTTCGATGACGAGTACCAAAACGTTGCTCCTTCCGTCACTTATAAGACAGAAGGTGAAGGTGAAATTTTGATACACAAAAATACTCAATAACTCTGACAGAGAAACAGTGTGAGTCTTTTCCCTAGTGGACAACATCCTGCACCTCCCAACCCTACTCGTCACAGCCTCTCAGAGGCCATTCGTCCACTGATTCAGATTGATCAGTGGGACACAGCTGATTTTGTATTGGTCCTTCCTTGGCATCAAATACCACCTATGGTTTGTTGGTATTCTCATCAACAAGAACACAGAAACAGAATCCAATGCACATTTGAACGAAGGAGACTATGCATTGACGAGATCGATTTTATGGAGTGTTTTTCTTTGGAATGCCACACACAAAAAGATTGTCCAAGCTTGCTAGTTTGGGGGATGTCTCTTTGTTTGTTTTGTGTGTTCTGAGTTGTCACTTCTCCCAGGCGATTCGGTGTCGTAAGCAGCGTTCGTTTAGAGTTATGGCGTGTATCTATTTCATCATGGGAGCAAGAGCTACCCCACTCGTTCGTTAGTACCAACTTTGTATTGTATTCCTGGGTTGATGCAACTTTGTAGAGTGCGTTTACCAAATAAATTGAACCTTTTACAAAACAAAAAGAGAAGAAAGTAGAAAAATGAAGAATTCCACATTGATAAAGTCACGTTACTTCAACAATAGCATTTTACGTTCATGTGTCATATACATGTGGTGTTTGTTTTGCTAACTGGAGCGTCAAAACGAAATGTCAAGCTCCTACTGCATTCTTCATTTGACGTCATAACTAACAGCACACAAAGTATGCAATGATAATGCCAGCACAGGACAATTACATCTTTTACTCAAAATACAAAATTGAATAGATGTGTGGGATATGTTTAATTCTGTCAAATATTATTCAACTCTACCCCTCCCCCTCCCCATGCAAATACATAGCTCAAAGAGAACACAAATCCTTATAAAAGATTAACATATTAAAAGATGTCAAAAACTGAAGTGCCAAACAAGTGTGTTTGATTTTTTCAACGTGACAATACATAAGGAAATTGTCGTGTTAACTCTTCTCTCTCTCCCTTTGGTACAGTTCATCATTACAGTTTGAATGTCTGTTGGGGAGCTGTTGGCGATTTGTCAAATGAAGAAACCTCGTTTATACGGTTAAATCACTTCAAGCCAGTGTCCTCCTAAATACATAACAGACCTTTTTTAATTTTTTTTTTACTAGACATGAACGTGTTATATATTGCTGCTGATTTTATTTCAAACGCATTCAGTATCGCCTTTCATTTATCTTTATAAGATATTTGTTCTGCATGGCTTGTTTTTATTACTGTATACGTGAAGAAAACAGGAAGGCTTCAATAAAAACAACCTCCTCACTTTCAGACAATGCACGATAGAATATAACTAACACATTTTGACGGATGACAGTGCAAGTCAATGCAACAGAACACAGTACAATACAGTACAACACGTAATGCAACACAAGATAACACAATACGATATAACCATTAGCACACAGTGTATCACAATTCGTGTTGGTGTAGAGCAAACCTGGCAGAAAGACTTATGGCAAGATGCAGCTCACTGTAATGCAGTAATTACATACTAGTTGCACATACCCCAGAATCAGAGGCCCCAATATGGTGAATGCATCTGATATCACCCTAAGCAGAACGTTGAGGAGAAAGTTGCTCCCGAACTGTTTCCACATCACTCGGTACAGGGAAGGTTTGGCCTTTGGCTCCTTAACATGACTGACGTCAAATAAGTCCATATAGTCCGGGTACCCTGGCTCCTGGTTCCTGCAGCCAGGTTCTCTCATCCACCTCCACCTGTGATCGAGTGGAACCATTGGCGTCAGAGCAGTGTCTGTAGTTAACTGCTGGCTCCCGTCTCACCACACTGAAAGGAGAAAACTCACCTGGTGCTTCTGTCTTCAGGGAAAATGTTCCTTACCTTTCTTGTTATAATTGCATTGATACAGACATCGCACTGACAACACTCATTCTACCACACATTTCTTCTTGTTTTAGTTCGGACCACTTTTCCTATCCCATCGTTCGTTTTCTGTCAGTGGCCCTACTCCCATGCCAGCCACTCTGACCTTTTTTTACATACAGCCACACCAGGGTGGATTGGATGTTACCGATATCTGGTAGCCGTGAAGCCCCTCTGTCATGGTATAGCCACACTGTCATGGTATAGCCGAATGGCAAAGTCTATCTGCCACTGTTATGGCATAATTATATAGAAAAGATCTACCTGACACTGCATGGTATAGCCAAATGGCAAAGGCCCACCCGACACTGTCATGACATAACTATATGGCAAAGATCCACCTTACACTGTCATGACATAACTATATGGCAAAGGTCTACCTGACACTGTCATGACATAACTATATGGCAAAGGTCCACCCGACACTGTCATGACATAACTATATGGCAAAGGTCCACCTGACACTGTCATGACTTAACTATATGGCAAAGGTCCACCTGACACTGTCATAACATAACTATATGGCAAAGGTCCACGTGACACTGTCATGGCATAATTATATGGCAAAGGTCCACCTGACACTGTCATGACATAACTATATGGCAAAGGTCCACCTGACGCTGTCATGGCATAATTATATGGCAAAGGTCCACCTGACGCTGTCATGGCATAATTATATGGCAAAGGTCCACCTGACGCTGTCATGGCATAATTATATGCAAAGGTCCACCTGACACTGTCATGGCATAACTATATGGCAAAGGTCCACCTGACACTGTCGTGACAAAACTATATGGCAAAGGTCCACTGACACTGTCATGGGTCACGATATGGAAAAGATCTACCTGACACTGTCATTGCAACATGTTATGGCGGATTCGCAAAGGTCAACTTGACACTGTCATGACACAATCATATAGCAAAAAGGTACATGATACTGTCATGGTATAATGGTATGGCAAAGGTCTACCCGACACTGTCATGGCATGAGGTTATTGCAAATGTCTCTTTGATACTGTCAGGACATACCATAAGGCAAAGGTACTGTCATGGCAACATGCTATGGCAAATTCGCAAAGGTCTACCTGACACTATCATGGCATAACCTTAGGGCAAACATGTACACGATACTGTCAATGGCATACTGGTATATGGCAAAGGTGTACTTGACACTGTCATGGCATAACGATTTGGCAAAGATCTACCTCACACCTGCCATGGCATAAAGGTATGGAACATGTCTACTTGATGCTGTCATGTCACAATCATACAGCAAAGCTCTACCTGACACTGTCAAAGCGTAGCGCCATGGCTAAAGTCTATAAGAGCCGACTGACGAGAAAGATAAGCCCCCCCCCCCCCCCCCCCCCCCCCCCTTCCTCCCCTCCCCACACCCTCCTTGCATGACTAGAAGCAGGAATCACGTCAAAAAGAACAGCTGAACACCAGAACAGCTGAATTTCAACATTAGACCAGCAATGAAATCTTGAACACAATCGTTTTTGTTTGTTTGTTTTTTCAGCCACAACCTCACTGGCTTCAAATAGTTCCTGTCTGTTTTTGTCATGACGGTTCGTGGCAGATCAAGAGAAAGATTCACACTTTTACAAAGCCAGCAAGACAGATCTGAACAATAGACGGCGGCCTTCTCCATAACATTTCCATGATTGCACCGGCACCGTTTCGTCTCGTTCCTTTCTATTATTCGCTTCAACGCAAGACTGGAGAAAGCGTCAAGATATCCATCCAGACATAGGCGAACAGAGAGAGAGAGAGAGAGAGAGAGAGAGAGAAGAGAGAGAGAGAGAGAGAGAAAGAGAGAGAGAGAGAGAGAGAGAGAGAGAGAGAGAGAGAGAGAAGGAATGAAACAGTAGAGACAGGCAAGACAGATCTACAAAGACTACTAACCCTTTGGACATGCAGCGTTTCACCTCCTCTGCCCAGAGCCTCTCAAAGACAGGCACCAGTGTGATGCTCTGATCACGGGGATTCAGATCCCACATGTCTGACACCTGCAGATCCCTCTTGTAGCCTAAAATGATCAGTCTGCATGCACACACACACACACACACACACACACACACACACACACACACACAACACACACACACACACACACACACACACACACACACACACACACACCACACAGCGCGCGCACACACACAGATTTCATGCAAAACCTAGTGAAAACAAACATTAGCATATTACTGCTATTCGATGCCTTGACGAAATAATTGTCGTCCTTCCTCCAAACACGTTTTAATTAACTACTGCATTTGTGTCTTTATGAACGTCCTTATTTCATTGAAAATGTGTCAGTTTTCTGATAATCTGCCATGAAAACTAGTAAACGATCTGAATTATAACACAAGGGAGACAATACTGGTGGACAAAGATAAGCCATATGATGATATGAAATAATAAATGGTACGAGCCTCCGACTAAATTCTTTAACACAGAATCTATTTGAATAAGTCAGTCGAGAATGTTACAGATTTCCAGCATCTGATAACAAGAAACAGTTTGGGGGGTATCTAGAGATCCTCTTCTACAAAATCAGTTAAGATAGAACCATATCTGCAGTGGTAGATAATTCTGCCTAACTAACAGTATGTGCTTGATATACTGTTAGGCAGAATTATCTACCACTGCAGATATGAATGCTTATCTCCCCCTATTTCTTCAATCTAAGACATGAGAGCAAGCTTTGTTTATAGTTGAATATTTCTTGCAGTCATTGCAACACCAAGCTGCTCTGTAAATTGCTGGAAGGGTGCTCGGTTACTTATCCTTGGAATTTATTAGTTTATTGTAAATTCAATCCCTTGCGGATTCATTCCAAGAACTGGCCCTCAGCAATTGTGTCTTAAGAGGTTATCTTTTTAATATTTTCTACTTTTCACAAGAAAATGTAGCTTGTTTGGCTGTTTTATGATTTTCTTTTGCTTCTTAGTTGCACCTTTGCTTTTTTTTTTTTTTTCAAAAACTCAGCAACATACTATGATATTGCACACCAGCCTTTTTCTGGGATAAGCATTCTGCTTAACACCGAAAATGCAGAGGAGTGAAGTTATCGCTTTCCGAGTCACTGAGGAGAAACAGTCAGGTTTCAGAATACCGGTATCTGACCAGGAAGTATGATGTGTAAAAGAGTTTCTTCCCCTTTGGAGATTGTCTGCCTGGAGACTATAAACTTGCTGAAGGCTTATTTGAGAAGGATCTATTAATCCCCATTCACCCACTCAAGCACATACTGTCAGTTTAGGCAGAATCATCTGCCACTGTAGATATGTAAACTTATCTCCCCCTATATCTTCAATGTAAGACAAGAGCAAGCTTTGATTATAATTGAATATTTCTTGCAGTCATTGCAACACCAAGCTGCTCTCTAATTTGCTGGAGTGGTGCTCAGTTATCAATCTATCTTATCTATCATATATATATATATATATATATAATATATAATGTGTGTGATGTGTGTGTGTATGTGTGCATGCGCGCGGGCGTATCACAATATAAGCACAAAAACCCAAACAAACAAACGAATCCTCAACCCGTCGCCGGAGGTCAGGGAGTTCGCCGGAGGTCAGGGAGTTATATTTACGAGACAGTGCATTTTATCATTAATAATTAAGGTTACTAATAACAGGCCTTCGTTAGTTGAATGACCATCCTGGATTTGCTAAACGATACTCTAAACAAAACGTACGCAAAAATCGCTGTTACTGAGGCGCCACAGTACAATGCGTTGGTTTGACAAAAAAAATAAACCTTATTATTCACCAAACGTTCATCATTCTCAATAACAAAACACAAACACAGAGATAGAGAGAGAAGGTTAGCGTGAATGTTGTGGCTATCAGCACCTCGTATATAGGTGTCACAGTGTCTCTCACCTGGTCAGCCATGCAAAGGTGATTCTGTTCAGGAAGGACACCTGGGTTTCAGGACACGGTTTCTGCACACAACGCACACACAGAGGCGGACACACACACACACACACACACACACACACACACGCGCGTCACCTGAACTGTACGAGGACAAGTAACCTGCATCAGATTCACGAGTAACACATTATTCTCTCTTCATTCTAAACCCAAGCCCCTATCTAGCCAGTGCAAATAATGAGCTTGCATAACAGATCAATAGAGATAAATTATGTTTTAAAAATGCCATAAACGTGAGATTTGGATTGAGGCAGACGAAAGGGTAGGAGTTGTAGTAAGTGTAAGTTAGGACAGAAGAAAAGGTAATGGAAGAATTTAGCTGGTTCTTTAAGTGTTGTAGAAATCAATTGCTCCTTCAAAGGAGAGGTCAGCAGACGAGAAAGTCTAAGTACTGTAGAGAGTTCATCTAATTTTTCTACCTCTGTTGGTAGCTCCACAACTAGCGTCAACATAAGGAAAATGAAACTCGCAATGATTGGATAGATGTCTCAGAGAAAAATCGTCTGTAAAAAAGAAACGCGAACCTTCATGAAATGTAAAAAGCCCGCATTCTGACTAAGCTAAAAGACCACAATTTATTTTAAAATCAAACTATAGTATTCAGAAGCTAACAGCCTATGCACGTTGGTAACAGTGGGTGTCCATCCATAGGGTGAAAAGGTAGACAAACATCCCCAGACTGAAATACTGTCTGGGGCAGCACCTGCCAGAAAGACTGCTGAATGCCGGACTAACAGAGTCTAACAGGAATGGTGAATGATCTGAATCTTCATGTCTTCAGTTTCCATGTCATTTAGGAACTGATCCTCTAAAATGTCGTTATTTCTACGGTTAGAAACAAACAAAAAAAAACGAAAGAACGTGACAGACTAGTCCCTATCTCCCTCTCCTCCTTCCACGTGTCCTCTCCTCTTCTCTCTCCCCACTACCTCTCACCTCTTCTCTCTCCCCACTCACTCCTCTCTCTCTCTCATCTCATCTCCTCCACTCACTCTCTCTCACTCACACACACACACACACACACACACACACACACACACGCACCACGCACGCACGCACGCACGCACGCCGCGCGCGCGCGCGCCCCACACACACACACACAAAACACACACACACACACACACACACACACAGAGTTATCTACCACCCGCTTCCTAGAAACCCACTCTGGACCAAAGACGACAATCCTCGTCCACAACTCGTCCTACACTACCCGTCCTGCACTAGCCTCGTCCTACACTAGCCTCGTCCTACACTAGCCTCGTCCTACACTAGCCTCGTCCTACACTAGCCCGTCCTTGCACTAGCCTGTACTGGAACCAATGCCAATGACCACAGACAATGATGTGGAACATGAATGGAAACTCGGGGCATCGTGAAAAAATGAACATAGGGAGCTATAAACATTTGGGACCATTTTTGTTTTCAAACTGATGATTGATAACGATGAAACGACGACAGTGAGATGCTAAGGAGATCCACATGTTTTCAGAACGTGGCTCCACAGACACTTCCAGCTGCATGACTGCAGTGTGTATCAACGCATGTATTTGGTTTTAAGATGGACCTCCATTACTAAAGCCCAGTTGAATGTTCGATTGTATCTTTAATGTTTTGATGTCTTCGTCTCGAATGTTTTCGGCGTCGTTGTATGTATTGTACCTGTTCTGCTTTATATCAATGTTGACAAGCTTCTTCATGTTGTATTCTTGGTTTGAATGTTCTGATGTTGTCCTGTATGTTTTGTTGTTGCTGTGACCTTGTGTTCCATATACTAATGCTTCATAAATGTTCTGAAGTTGTCTTAAATGTTTTCTTCTTGTCTTGGATGTTGTAATGCTGTATCCGATTTCCATATGTATGTATGTCAAGGGAGCGAAACCTCTCACAATGGGCCTTAAGCGCTTTAGGCGACAAAACGACCGTGCGTAGTGGAGAAATAGGTGTAGCGCCCTCATCTAGCGCATATATTCGAATTGTGCCAAGGAGGCTGAAGTGGTCAGGTAACTGTCACGTAACAGTTGGCGTCCAAGGCGGTAAGGTACTGTGCTGATGCATTGCCAGACTAGCTGAATGCATTGCCGACTAGCGAATGCATTGCCTGACTAGCTGAATGCATTGCCAACAAGCTGAATGCTTCCAACTAGCTGAATCGTGTTGGACGACTTGTCGTAAGCTTTCTGTATATAATTACTGATGTAGAAGTGGTCCCCAAATCGTCGTGAATTTTTGATGTTCATTTGATGCGAAGGGTTGTTAGTTAAGCTATTGTAGGAATGTGTGTAAAAGCGAATGTTGGGAAAAATGTAGCCCCAGGGAATCAGTGTACATGTAACAAGCTGGGATAGAAGCACATGGACAAAAGGCAGGCCCAAAGGATACCATTTTCCACCTCAATAAACGAATGGAGAAGAGAGAAAACACCACGACATGGAGAGAACAACACCAGATAGAAGAAGAAAGGGAACAAACACCCGGAGAGAGAGAAGAAGAAGAAGAAGAAGAAGAGAGAAGAAGAAGAAGAAGAAGAAGAGAAGAGAGAGAGAGAGAGAAGAGAGAGAGAGAGAGAGAGAGAGAGAGAGAGAGAGAGAGAGAGAGAGAGAGGAGTGAGCAGGACAGAGAGGGCAGAAAGAAACGTGGTCTGGGCGACAGAAGTGGCAGCAAGGTCTTATGTATAAAAGATAAGCTGAGAAAGAAAGACTGAGTTCGAAACCCAGAGGTGGGCGAAAGAGACAAAGAAAATTTCTACGCGACGGAGACGACCACGGAGACTTAGTCCTGGAACATGGTGCGAGACAACCAAAGGCGTCACCATCAGACAGTGCTGAAGAGAGTATAAAAACCCTGCATTAGGAAGTACTAACCGCTTATGCTTTGACTATTCCTTTTGCGTATTTGGATTTTTCATGTGTGGCGTAGAAACTGTATTTCTTGTTCTCAGTCGTGTTAGGAGAGAAGCGAATGCGTGACATCCCATTCCCAGAGAGAGGTGAATGTTTGGTGGTGCATGAGTGCGCATATGCGTGCATGAGTGCAGAGATAACCTTGTGTGTTGAGCCTGACTAATAAATCAGCTTAGTTCATTTGAGCAAAACCATTACGATTTCCCCTGTCCTGGACCATGCATTTAGCCTTTTAATGGTGTCTGAAACGATCTGTCATTACACCCAACGCGTATTCTATGTTCTGATATTGTTTGAAATGTTCTCGGTTTCTGTTTGCAAATGTTCTGGATGTTCTAATCTTGCGTGGAACGTGTAGGTATCATCTTCAATATTCTGGCTAATCAGTGTTCTGATGCCGTCGACAATGTACTGATGTTATCTTCACTGTTAATTTTGAACACATTTCCATCAAAACGCACGTACTCTTCCCAGGGAAGTGTATTCCTGAGTGATGGTCTGTCTCCCTTCGGCAATGAATAGAGCACCACCAAGATGAACACCAGTGCATAGTGTGTCACCACCACCACGAACCGCAACACGTTCTCCTCGTGCACCTGCCAACACATCCGATGCATGTAACACGTTCTCCTCCTACGCCTGTCAACACATGTCATACCTGTTACAACGTTCTCCTCATACACCTTTCCAGACATGCAATACCTGTCTTTGTGTGCCTGTCAATATATACAATGCTTGTTACACGTTCTGCTGTGCACCTGTCAACACGTGCAATACCTGCATACATCTGTTAACCACATGCAATGCCTTTCACACGTCCCTTCTCACATACATGACAACACATGTAATACCTGTTACACATTCTCTTAATACACCTGTCAATACATGCAATACTTGATAACGTTCTGCTCATAAACTTGTCAACACATCCGATACTTTTAACAAGTTCCATTTCATACAACGGTCAACACGCACAATACCACTTATACATTCTCCTCGAATCCCTTGCAACACATCCGATACTTGTCAAAACGCTCTGCCAGCAAACTTGTCAACACATGCGGTACGCGTCACACGCTCCATCTCATATAGCTGTCAACACATGCAATACCTGTTACACCTTCTCTTCATACACTTGTCAACACATCCAATACTGTTACAGGTTCTGCTCATGAACCTGGGAACACATCCAATATCTGTAACACGTTCTGCTTTACACCTGCCAATACATGCAGCCTCAGAACACGTTCTGCTGTACATCTGTCAACACCTTCAATACTTGATACACCCTCTCCTCGTGCACCTGCCAAAGCAAGCAGTACCCATTACACGTTTCTTCTCATAACCTAACAAGACATGCAAGACCTGTGTTACAACCTTTTCCTCATATACCTGTCAACACGTACCATACGTGATATACGTTCTCCTCCTACACCTCGTCAACACATATAATGCCTGTCACAGGTTCCCCTCATACATCTGTCAATATATTCAATGCCTATGACACGTTCTGCTCATACACTTATCAACACACACACACACACACCACACCAACCGTATTCTGTCACAAACTTGTCATAATGTTGACAGATGTAACATGGAAATGAAATGAAATGAGGCAGGGAACAGTAAACAATAAACAGTAAACAAGTGGGGTAACGTTTGCTCCCATAAAGAAAACCTAACACAGAGTAACTTTTATTCAAGACTGGCACAGCCTTTTAAACTTAAATACAGTCAGACAAATACATTTTCCCCCCACTAATTAGATTGTTCGTCTATGTATTTGTCTGACTTTATCATCTATGTATTTGTCTGACTTTATTCAAGTTTAAAAGGCTGTGCCAGTCTGAATAAAAGTTACTCTGTGTTAGGTTTTCTTATGGGAGCAAACGTTACCCCACTTGTTTACTGTTTACTGTTTAGATGTAACATGGTTGATCACACATTTGTCAACACAACATTTATAACACACGCTCCTCACATACCTGTCAGCACTCACAGCACCTGTGACCTGTTTTACTCATACATCCGTCAATAGACGTAACACCAGTGACACGTTTTTCTTATGTATATGTCTATGGACACAAAACCTGTGACAGTTTTTATCTGTGATATGTCCATAAACACAACTTCTGTAACAATGTTGTGCAAGTACCCGTCAGTGCGTAGAACAACGGGAACATTTTCTATCATTTATTTGGTCAAAACTCACATTACCTGCAACTCATCCTCCCCTCATGCTTGTCAATACATATAACACTGTTACAGGCTCTCGCTACAATGTCAACGCACGCACGGTCCCCCGTTTCCTTCGTTTCCTTAACATAGGAAAGTAAGCCTATTCCTCTCTACATTCCTCCCCCCAACTAGCATGCTCCTCCCCCAAACATATAAGGCACTATTTTTCTCACAAAAAAAACACCTAATAATAAACAGATAACACCCCCATCCCTACATCAGCTACACGCAGCTTACAAAACCAGAACAAAGCAACTCACAGAACGTGCAGCTATAGTAAAGAACAGGTCAGATTATATGATAGTAATAGTACAAGCATGAGGAAAGGTAGGTCAGTAATTGAAAAAACAACAACAAAGATTTCTTAAGACAAACAACCACACAGAGACAAACTAAGACAACAGAGGCCACCGAAACCAGCATAACTGGAGATGGAACACAGACAGTACAATCCAAGCTGAGCAGGTTACAGCAAACTACACAGTTGGTAGGTGGGTAACTTTTTTAGAGCACAGTCACTTCACTTCCACATTACAAGAAAACGATAACGGACACACAGAGTAATCAATAGACCACAGACGCGTCATCAGAGCTTATCGCATATTGACAGAGACACTTTGCTCATGGACAAGAGAAAACAACTGAAAAAGAAAGAACTCTGTCAGGTGAGACTGACGTGGATTGTATGTAAACACCACCTGCATAGAGATAATAGACATGTTACCGAGTGATAGCAGAAAAAACCACTGACGCCGTACAGAGTAAGTTGTTAGAACTGTAGCCGCATTTCTGAGATGTTACACCAAACACCTGGACGTAACTTGCTCCATGTGGTTGAACAAAGTACTATTCAACCTAAGGCAGTATCCTACACATGTCTCTTTAGCAATGTTTGTGTGACATGTTCTGCGAAACATAAATCAAAAGATTGAAAAATCCCGTGAAACAGTATTTTTGACACCAGTACCTTGGTCATGAAGACTGTGTAGACAGGAATGATGTCAAACACAAGTTTGAAGAACCAAAAGACGAACGACCCCGGTGACGTATGCATGCCCCTTAAACGCTCGTATTGCGTCATCACAGACGCAGCGACCTGCAGACACAGTAAAGAATGAGGTCAGCAAAAACACTTTAATGCTATTTCATACATAACAATCATCCCTCCACCCCTCCCTTCCATCCTCCCTTTCTCTATTTGTTCTCTCTCTCTCTCTCTCTCTCTCTCTCTCTCTCTCTCACACACACACAACCCACACACACACACCCACCCACCCAAAACACACAACACACACACACCCCCCAACACAACGCACGCCCCCACGCACACACACACACAAAACCCAACCACAAAACACACACACACACACCCACACCCACACACAAAACACACAAAACAGAAAAGAGAGAGAGAGAGAGGAGGGGAGAGGGGAGAGGAGGAGAGAAAAGAGAGAAGAGAGGAGGAGAGAGGGGGGGGGGGAAGAAAAGGAGAAAAACGGGGGGAAATATATCCCCCGGGGGAACCCAGGAAAGTCGAAAGAACACAAAACAGAAGGGCAATATAAGTCCCCCGCACAACAAACGAACAGGGGGGCTTTAGACCAGGTGAACAGGGTAAAAAAACCCCACCCCAAAAAATTAGAAATTATTTTGTTGTCTTACTCTGAAAAACTAGGAAACCCTCCCCTTGAAAAAATTTTTTAAAATTTTTCCCAAGAACAAAGGGATTTGGGCCGGAAAAAGTCCAACCCCTTTCCGTCGGGGGGTGCTAAAAACCCTTGAATTTTCTGCAGGGAAACCTTTTCCCGCCCCCTTCCTATTCCCCCCCAATGGGGACCGGGGTTCTTCTGGGTCTTAAAGCCCATGTGCCCTCCCCTTAAGCCCTGGGGAAGGGAAAGGGAAGGGTTTTTCCCATCGTCATCGTCCCCAAACCCCAAGCATCTTCTCCTTATCAGCAGGGAAACTGGTAATATACATTCAGTCTGGAATCTATCAAACAAACTATTTTATCTATCATCTAAAAACTTCTATCATCTACAAATTTTAACCTATCTATATCGTTATAATATAAATATATAGATAGAAAAAATAATAGATAGATAGATAGATAAAGATAGAAAGAAAAGATAGATGAATATATTTTTTTTTTTCCAAACGTTTTGTAATTTTTCGCTTAGTGCATACCAAACGTCAAAAAGCGTTTTTTTAAATTTCCATCAACAAGTGCCTAACATAGAACGGAAGGCGCGATTCGTTGCAAGAGTCCCATTTTTCCCCTAAAACCCCCCCCCCCTCCCCCCCCCCCATCCCTTTGAAAAATTGCGTCCCCAAATTTTCCCTTGCTTAAAATTAAAACTTGTCACTGTTTTTTAAACGTTCTTACTTTTTTCTTTTCTTTCCGTTTCCCTTTCCAACCACCTTCTCGTTTTTTCCTTTCTTCCGTCATTTTGACCCTCTCACTGCTTGTCTTTAAACGTAAAAGCGAAACCCCCGAGAAAAATTAGAAATTAAATTTAATTATATAAATTTTGCTTACTTCGTGTGCCCTTTAAAAAAAAAATCCAAATTTAAAACCCGTTTTACAAAAAATCAAGTCTGTATGCGGGGCCCAATTCAAGCACGGGGCCCTTTTTCAGGTTTTTGGGGGCTTTTTTCCAGGAACACACAGACTCTATGGGAAAACCACTCTTGGGAAAAAAACCCAAACCCCTGGATTTGGGAACAAAAAATAAAAAAAGAAAAACACACTATTCCCCCGGAACAAAAGGGGACAAAAAAATTAGAAGACAAAACACAACGCGTTTCGACCTCTCAGGTTTTTGTCAGGAAAGTTAAAAAAACATTCAGGAAAACTGAAAAAAAGAAGACTAGCAATTATTATCTCCCAAAAAGGGGGCAAAAAGGGCGTTGAATGAACTAGGGTTGGATTTGGTTTAAAATCAAAAAAAAGACAGCCAGCCTCCCCGCCCCCTGATGGAGAGACGGACTGAAAAGACAAAAGACGTACAGACAGACAGACGGGCAGACAAAAGAGGGGGGAAAAAAAGATGAAACTAGCAAGGCTTCAGGCCAGCCAGTCGACAGCTGGGGTATGAAAACCACATTCACATATCTAAAAAACTTTTTTGGGATAAAAAACTCTAAAAAAAAAATGTTTTAAATCCAGAATAAAACCATTTAACTTAAAAGGCCCAGCTAAAACCCTAAAAGTCCCTCATTTAAAAACAAGGGGCGTTTGAAGCAAAATTTAAAATGCGGAGCATTTTGATAAAGAGAGAAAGAGAGCGCCCACTAATGGCAAGCAGGGCAATGCCCAAAAAAACAAAACCCAAAACCGTTTTTAAAAACAGGCCAAGGACAAAAGAAGGGAAAACCCTGGTACGGCCAAAAAAATGACTACATGCCCCACGCCTTTTTTGTCTGTCCATTGTGTAACACCCAAATCGCAAGAATACCAGCCGGGCCCGTTGTTACAAAACGCTGGGAAACCCCCAGGCAGCAGGGTAGGAGGGTTTCGGGGGCCCCCAGCTGGGCCTGTCCAAAAGCTAAGTTAAAACCGTGGACTCGCCGTAAAAACGGAATGACATACGAACCCCCCCCCGCTTTTGAAAAGCCTGGGGAAAGGAATTTTTCTTAGCCAAACAAAAAAAAAAACCCCAACCCCAATAGGTCTTATCAATCATGACCAAAATTTCTCCGGTTTGAATACATACACCCGGTTTATAAACAAGATCTTTGCTTACAGCACACAATTGATTTTTATTCCCCAAAATGTCCGTTTTCGGATACAGTAAATCACTTTCATGGTCTTTATAAGAATATGGTACGTTTGCCACAATCCAGAAAAGGTAAAAGCATCTGTATTCACATTGTTCTTTTGTTTACATGGTTCAAAAGAAATTAGCTGGCCATTTTCATGCAGAAAGTTCACCAGACATTATACTTTCCTGTTGACCCTGATTTTCCCACCATAGACTTTATTCCCATCTGTGCTCTACTGTTGTGAAACACTAGATACGGAAAAATTCTTACAGTCTTTTTGTAGAACGAGAAATCTTAAGACTCAATGAAAACGTCTGTCGTAAATACGTTCGAGTGAAGAAAAGAAGAAATCATTTCGGGTTCATGTTTTTCAAAGTCATTAACAAGCAGAAAAACTAAATGCTGGCATAGTCATCCACTTACAATGCGTTGTGTAAGTTTCCCATTGAGAATATTTCCTGCTGCCTACTGTTTTGTCATAGCTGGTTATGGGCATGCACAGTTTTTGTCTGACAGGGACACATGTAACAGGCTGACGACAGTTCTGTCTGACAGGGACACATGTAACAGGCTGACGACAGTTCTGTCTGACAGGGACACATGTAACAGGCTGACGACAGTTCTGTCTGACAGGACACATGTAACAGGCTGACGACAGTTCTGTCTGACAGGGACACATAGTAACAGGCTGACGACAGTTCTGTCTGACAGGGACACATGTAACAGGCTGACGACAGTTCTGTCTGACAGGGACACATGTAACAGGCTGACGACAGTTCTGTCTGACAGGGACACATGTAACAGGCTGACGACAGTTCTGTCTGACAGGGACACATGTAACAGGCTGACGACAGTTCTGTCTGACAGGGACACATGTAACAGGCTGACGACGGAACAGGCCGGTGGTCTGTTTAACTTGGAGGTGGCTGGGATGGCACAACTTAGCCACACCTCGGTGAAATGTTTGTTTCCATGACTTCCGAACATGCTTTTATTTCCCGTGTCTTTTCTTTGAATCCAAGGAGAGGGATGACTTCCCCATACAGTCAAAGGGCTGAGCAACGAGTTGTTATGCCTGTTTCACAGGGGTCATGATGTAATGAAACAGGCATGTCATGTGAATACTGCACATTGACAAAACTGCTAATCTTACCATGGTGACTAGTGTGATGACGTCACCTACATAGCCCGCAGCGCCCTCTGGACTGTCTTCCAGA
>CM031620.1:24534498-24549498 GCA_018398815.1 Conus ventricosus | reverse complement strand
GGAGTCTTTTAGCCAGAGTACGACAACAACAACAACAACAGAGCTATAGAGACGGTAATCAGGGTTGAACACTACTAGATAGTATACTTCACTCAAGACACAAACAGCTGAATCAGTGCTATGACGTAGCAGAATCGGCGTCATTGTTCACTCACCTGGATACTCCGGTAAGTGGGGGATGGGTGAGGGATGGTGGGAGCAAGCAGCACCATGACAATGGGTGGGCCATCACCCTCCTAAACGTGCTGAAACACTTCTGCCCATACAGAAGAAGGGAGTTCATGAAAGTTTTAGAGTGTCAGGGACGAAGGAAATTGTCGAGGGAGCGGAATAATGTCACGTCAGCAAGCAACGTGTTGTTTTCCAACAACTATTCCCTTGAACCATTCTCTCTCTCTCTCTCTCTCTCTCTCTCTCTCTCTCTCTCTCTCTCTCTCTCTCTCTCTCTCTCTCTCTCTCTCTTCTCTCTCTCTCTCTACTCTCTCTCTCTCTCTCTTCTCTCTCTCTCTCTCTCTCTCTCTCTCTCTCTCTCTCTCTCTGCCTGTCTGTCTGTTTGTCTGCGTGCCTGCCTGCATGTCTATGTCTCTGTCTGTCTCTCTGTCTGCCTGCCAGTCTCTCTCTCTCTCTCTCTCTCTCTCTCTCTCTCTCTCTCTCTCTCTCTCTCTCTCTCTCTCTCTCTCTCTACTTCTCCTTCAAAATATGAAAAAAAAACATGAGTGATGTTTGTACGGTTGTCACCTCGAACATGTGAGCAATAGTTTGTACCTCTATGCGTGCACGTACGCGACGACTCTTGAGTGGACCCATGTGAAATCGCGTCATGCGATATACATGTTGTATACTTATCTCCGGTGCACAAACTGTGTTTGTGTCTAACCTTGTTATCTCTGCGTGCCCCTTGAGTGGCTGGAGGTCACCTGTTTGTGCGCGGACTAAGCCCCTGAAAAACCAAACAAAAACGGAACCCTTTGCCGGTTCGCTGACTGATAAACAGCCCCTATCTGTGGACTAGTTTGCAAGGAGATCAGACACGATTGAACCGTTACTAATTATGACCCTGAAAGTGAAGTCAACTGACCTTTTTCAAACCGACAAATGGGCGTCTCAGAGAGGTGCACACACATGAAATGCTTTGCAATGCATTCCACAGGTCAGTCGATCTATCGATTGATCGATCAGTCTGTCTGCCTGTCTATGTATCTATTCATCAGTTGTGGACAATCAAAATAGGCGTGAGTAGCTACGTGCAACTCTAACTCGTCACATACATAAGTTAAAGGATAACAATCGAAGTAAGCAGAAAGCAACTTGACTTGATACTATCCCTTGGTCTACATAACAACCATTTAGCCACACTCACTTCCAGATTTATTACACGCTCATTCACTCACTTCATTCACACTTCGCATTAAATACAACAGCAAACATTTAAACAGCGAGACTATTACTATAGGCATAAGTACCACTACTTCCGAATTCCGTTTTTATCAAACCACAATGGGTTGTACATCAATTCCATTATTCCACTAAACACTTTCAGTAGATGCTATAGTTCCACGAATGCAGCTTATAGCCTGTTTGGATAAGTCATAACGAATCTGTTTCGATTAAAAGAGCAACAACAGTGAAATAAGGGGAAAGGAAACAGATGATTGACATTTGCTCTTTTATCACTGCCCAGGTTGATCAACGGTTTCCGCCTGAAACATGAAAGGAAATTCACACAGTCCATTACATTCTCGAGACTGGGGAGTATTTCATTCAACAACGAGCTGCAACGATCGGACACTTCCCTCCTCGTAGTTTACCGAAGCTACGGGATAATTGTTCGAAACCCGCACCATCATGTGTACATTGCTGACCGCCAAAACAATCTCCGTCACATGTGCTAAATTGTTGTCACGCTTATCTTGCTTTCTGCACTGTAAACTATGGTGTAGTTACTGTCCTTATTGTTATTTGAGATAGTTAATTTCTGAGTTGAGGATAATCGTGATTTTATGTACAGCGAACTCGATCTCGCAGAAAACAACGGTCCAAATGGCAGATAGGAGGACGAAAATTTTCTAGCTCAACTGCTCTTGACTTCATTCATTGACGGATGGAAAGCGATGAAGGCGCAAAACTAGTGCTTTTTGAAAGTGCTGCTTTGTGAAGAAAAGAAAGAAAGAAAGAAAATGGAAGAAAGAACAGGGACGGAAGTAAGGAAGTAAGGCTGGCTCTGGTTAGTTGGCTGGTCGGGATACCGGGTCAAAGTACATGTCAGTCATGTTTGCAGTGCAAGATGACAGTACTGCTGAAGACACAGGGCCATGGCAAAGGCTCATGTGACACTGTGTCATGGCGAAGCGACATGACTAGGTCGATCTGACATTGTGCTTTTTTTAGGTAACAATATAAAAAACGTATACCTGAGCCGGCACACACACACACACACACACACAGAGACACACACACACACAGACACACACACACACACACACACACACACACACATATATATATATATATATATATATATATATATATATATATATATATATATATATATATATATATATATATATATATATATAAAATATATATATTTCACATGCATATGCATATATACATAATACATGCATTCAAATTATATATATATATATATAGGTTTTTTAAAAAACCTATTTTAACAAATGTTGCTCCCCAAGGGGTCGAGCACTATCAAAATCATTTTGGGTATTTTAACCACACTAATATATATATATATATATATATATATATATATATATATATATATATATATATATATATATATATATATATATATATATATATATATAAATAGGTTTCGGCCTTTGTTCTTGAGCTTGCATGCCCATGGCGCTTTGTTCCTGCAGGCTAGTTTTCTGTATAGTGAGAATTCATCACGCTGGAGTGACCTCACTTTACTGTGTTGAAGGCTCCACTTCTTGTTTGTTCTTCGTGTCTTAAGGGAGTTGAAGAGCTGGTATATGGCGGCACTGGCTGCCGTAGTCTGTTCCACGCTCTGTGGGGGAAGCTGGTGCCAGGTCGACAGGCGTTTGTCAAGTCTGTGGTCGTGCTGTGGTCGTCCTGATGGACCGTCCTAGTCCTGGTGACTCTAGTTGTTGGTTGGCTGCTGCTTCTGGCTGTGCTGTGTGTCGTCCCGGCCGTCACCGCTGTTTGCATCAATCCTTTCCTGGGAGACGGTTATGGGGACGACCCTTTCTTCGTTTTCCTCGTTCGCCTGTCCAGTACTGGTCAGCGGCCAGTTCAGGCAGGGGTCAGTAGACTCTGTGTATCTCTGTATCACCTTGTCTGTCCCGTTTGTGAGCCCCTCTCTTTGTTTGTCAGGTTGTCCCGATTATAGGTCTTACTGTTTGTTTATCTGTATACATTGCTGTCTGTCTGTCCGTCCATTGGGCGCGTTATCACTATTGATTAGGCGATTGGGTACTTGTGTGCGAAGTGATTGAATGTCCTCGCCGGTGCGTGGTGTGTCTGCATCTGCGTAGGAATGCGCGCGTGATTAAGTACGTGCGTTGGTTTGTGAGTGTGATATTTGTGTGCGCTCATTACTGCAGTGAGGGCGTGCCTTCTGTTTCAAAAATTGCGAAAATGTAGACTGTTGGAAGTTTTTACACACACACACACACACAGAGAGAGAGAGAGAGAGAGAGAGAGAGAGAGAGAGAGAGAGAGAGAGAGAGAGAGAGAGAGAGAGAGAGAGAGAGAGAGAGAGAGAGAAAGAGTGCGTCTGCGATAAACTCATGTGATATGGAAGTTCCGTAAACCTGCCACCCAATGGGCTTTATGTGGTGAAGGGAAATCTTAAGTGCAGCAGGGAACAGTAATTAGTGAATAACAAACATGTAGGATAACTCTTGCTCCCATGATGAAACAATTGCAAGATTGTGCTATTTGTTTGTTACTTAAAGAGGTGAAGGTTTTGATCCTGCGCCCCTCGGATCAGTTGTTCACCCTGTGGTGTAGTATTTCATCATCTTACTGACATTTCTATATTTCGAAAGAATGAATAATAAGATGCTTTTTCCCGCTTGAATGCTATGATGAATTATGTTGAACGATTAATGGCCAGGTGTTACCTTGTTGAGTTTTCGAAAGGAGACATTTATTTACTATTGTTTATGAGTTGTACGCCTTACGCATGTGTTACGGGTCGATGTGGTTAAGCAATGTTTGATATTGAAGTGTGAGAATTCCGTGGATATGATTTCAATTTCAAAGAGACCATGTTTGTTTTTACGGAGACTCTATGAAGATGATGACCATGCCGTGACCATTTGTCTGTCTTTGTCTTTAGCACTAAATGTTGGAACAGGCCTGGGACTCGTGGGAGGATACTACAAAGACGATGACCGTTGGAAGGACTCAAACCCCCGCCTGAACACCCTTTTTAAAGTTCTCGCCGTCTTGGCCGCTGTCGACTTCATAGTGACATGTTACTTTGTTTTTGTTTTTGCAAGTGCAATCATCACGGTAATACGCTACAAGCAGTTAAGACGTCAGAGACAAGACCGTCAGTCACCTCGACCGCCAAACACTGAGCCCATTTCCGATCAAAGGGAGGAGAATCAGACCCTCTGTTGTCAAAGGCTCAACCGTACAAAGATCAAGGCCAGCATTCTTTGGAACCACCTTTGCAGAAAACTGGTCACCGCCATGAAACGCCTTATGCCCAGCATCTTTGGAAAGCGCCTTTCCAGAAAACTGGTCATCACCATGGAAAGCCTTAAGGCCAGCATCTGTGGAAAGCGCCTTTCCAGAAAACTGGCAATCACCATGAAACGCCTTGGGCCTGGCACAGCCCAAGACCCTCCAGACAACCCACTGCGCCATCAGCCTGGTCAACCAGGGGCGCACGGCAGTCCGCCCACCAGACACGCTCCTGGTGGTCCTGCTGGTGACCTGCCTCCCGGGATTGATCAGAATGACGCCTCAGACACCTCTTCAGTCAGGGCCGGTCACTCTGAAGGAGCAGCACGTTATAACGCCGCTGACGCTTATCGATCGGGGGCCACAACTGTCCACCAGACTTCAGGACTAGACGGCGTCAGCAGGTACACCACCATGGATTCCGTTATCCATCAGACTGCAGGACAAGAAGAGGCCAGCAGGTACACCACCATGGATCCCGTCATCCACCAGGGTGCTCCACCAGAGTGGTCTGGTCGTTCTACCGCCATGCATCCTGTCATCAGTCAGGGCGGTCAGGAAGAGTTGTCCCGCAGTCACACTGCCAGGGATGTCCCCAGGGTCCATTCCATCTGTCGGCCTCAGCTCACACTGGCTGACTTTCATAGCTTCGCGTGGACCCCCGGACCAACCGCCTGATCTTTCAGCTTCGTCATCCAGGGCAGACAAGCGCTGATCCTCCCACTAGTACATACATCTGAAGAATGTCCCCATCAGTACATACATCTGAAGAATGTCCCCATCAGTGCATACATCTGAAGAATGTCCCCACCTGTACATGCATCTCAAGAATGTCCACACCAGTACATACATCTGAAGAATGTCCCCATCAGTACATACATCTCAAGAATGTCCCCACCAGTTCATACATCTCAAGAATGTCCCCACCAGTACATACATCTCAAGAATGTCCCCACCAGTACATACATCTCAAGAATGTCCCCACCAGTACATACATCTCAAGAATGTCCCCACCAGTACATACATCTCAAGAATGTCCCACCAGTACACCGATCTGAACATGCCTTCCACCAGTACATACATCTGGAGAATGTCCCCATCAGTACATACATCTGAAGGATGCCCCCACCAGTACATACATCTTAAGAACGTCGCTACCAGTACACCGATCTGAACAACCCTTCCACCAGTAGATACATCTGAAGAATGCCACCACCAGTACACCGATCTGAACAACCCTTCCACCAGCAGATACATCTGAAGAATGCCACCACCAGTACACCGATCTGAACAACCCTTCCACCAGCAGATACATCTGAAGAATGCCACCACCAGTACACCGATCTGAACAACCCTTCTACCAGTTAACACATCTGAAGGATCTTTTCACAAATCAGAAAAATCTTTCTGCCAGTGTACACATGTAAACAGTCCTTCCATCACACATGTAAACAGTCCTTCCATCACACATGTAAACAGTCCTTCCATGACACGTGTAAATAGTCCTTCCATCAAGGCAAACATGTGAAGAATCTTCCTACCACCACACACAGATCTGAACTGTTCATCCACCAGTCAGCACATCTGAAAGATTCTATCACACACAGATCTGTACTGTTCATCCACGACTCAGCACATCTGAAAAGGTTCTATCACACACAGATATGAACTGTTCATCCACGACTCAGCACATCTGAAAGATTCTATCACACACAGATCTGAACTGTTCATCCACGACTCAACACATCTGAAAGATTCTATCACACACAGATCTGAACTGTTCATCCACGACTCAGCACATCTGAAAAGATTCTATCACACACAGATCTGAACTGTTCATCCACGACTCAGCACATCTGAAAGATTCTATCACACACAGATCTGAACTGTTCATCCACGACTCAATACATCTGAAAGATTCTATCACACACAGATCTGAACTGTTCATCCACCAGTCAGCACATCTGAAAGATTCTTGCACCAACACGCATAATGGCTGAAGAATCCTTCCATCAGTGAACACGTCAGAATAATCCCTCTGCCCAGTGAACGCATCTGAAGTTTTGTTCTGTTTTTCTGTCTCGCTTTCCATGCCACCTCGGTGGCATTGCATCCTGCCTGTCATTCTGGCTGCGCGTCCACAGCCACAGTCTGGCCCGCCCCGCCACAGCCCCGGCACTGGCAATCCACAAGGGGCAGTCAGTGTCAAATCGTCATGAGGCAACTCACCAACGAAGACACTGCACTGCTGCCGAGTCACATAGGTGGTGGTCAGTGGTGCCTGTTCTGATCCAACAATGGAAGGACACCAACTACTAGGCCTCTTTCTGACTACAGTCATTGCTCAGTCGCAGATGCCACGGATTTCCATTCTAGCCTGAGACTATATGGCAGGACTGTACTCTACGCTTACTTTCATAATAATTATATTCTGGTGTGAAGCAGGCCAGAGAAATACAGACACCTGCAGTGTTGGTCAGGAAATTTGAGCGACACTCAGAGGAACATATCCATTAGAAAGATGAGACTCGACTGTGTGATCCAGTTTTCCAAACTGAGCCAGTATCCAACTCAGGTCTGGATTGAAGCCGGTCAGGGCAGAAAACATGCCACAAAGGAGTGAATCTGATGGGAATCGAACCCAGGGCATCCCGAGTGCATCTCTGTCTGTCTGTCTGTCTGTCTGTCTGTCTGTCTGTGTCTCTGTCTTTCTCTTTTCTCTCTCTCTCTCTCTCTCTCTCTCTCTCCTCTCTCTCTCCTCTCTCTCTCTCTCTCTCTCTCTCTCTCTCCAGTGGAGGGAGGGGACGAGGGAGATCACGTTTGGTGGGACAGCCACGTTCTGATTGCAATCAGCCGCCCCCGGCGACACCTGTGCGAACCAGAAACCAGAAGTCTGCTCTCTCTGCGTCCAGCCAAGCAACACTTCCCAAGGACTGGCACCGGAAGACACCAACTCAAAATTCTGACATGCCGAATTCCAGTTGTGTGAAATAGCAATCAGGCCATCGCCCTAGCTTTGATCCTTTTACCGACTTAATAGTGACACAACAAATCTCAAACTGTTTTGAACTCGATGATAACTCTGATGTGAAATGTGGCAACTGCTATGACGATAATGTGCATGCCGTCATGAGTGTCGATGACAATGACTGTCCACTGTCCGAAGTGACTCAGTGTGACCACTCTGACAGTGCTGTTGAATCAGCCTTGTTCGTAAGTACACATCAAAAACTACGTTTTGTGTCATTTAATGTAGAAGGCATATGGAGGATTGCGAATGAACTTGATTTACCCCATTTTGTTGCAAAGTATGACTTTGTCCTCTTATTGGAAACTTTTTCCCACACATTTCCTGATCATTTAGCTCCTTCACATGTTGCATATGTTTCACCTGGTATTAAAGTATCAGACAGTGTACATGGTCGTCTATCAGGTGGTGTTGTTTTCCTTGTTCGAAAATCACTTAGTAAATATGTACGTAGAGTTTTTAATGTGAAATGGACAATATTGTTATTCTGAAAGTGTCCCGCCAGCTCATGGGAACCATGTCTGATTGCTTAGTAATTGGAGTTTACATTCCCCCTGAAAACTCGCCTTATTACCAGGAAACGGACATTTATAATGGTGTTAGTCTGTTGGAAGACTGCTTGCTCGATCTTGGAAATGAATATAATGATGTTCCAATTATGATTTGTGGAGATTTAAATGCACGAACTGGTTCCCTATATTCACAAAAAAGCAACATATCAAACGAATTTTATGATTTACGAGCACCTGTTGACACGGAGGATGCAACTAATTCCAATGATAAATTACGTACGTCTTCTGATACCATAGTCAACCCGTTTGGTCGCTTGTTGCTATCTATATGTGACCAGTATGAGCTTTGTATCTTGAACGGATTAGAATCGAAGTCTTTTTCAGGGGAATATACATATATATCTGCAAATGGATGTTGTGTTGTGGACTACTGTTTGATTTCAAACCGGTTGCTAGAAAGATGTGATTGTTTTAACGTTGTTCCTATGGTTGAATCGAAGCATGCGGCTATCGAAATATCTCTAAATGTATTTGCTGATGCGGTTCTCCCCAAACTTAATTTTACCCATAAAGTCATTTCAGTATGTATGTATAAATGGGACGAGAACAAGTATGAAACGTTCTCCGACCTGATGCATAATGAAAATGTGAAAAATATCATGGACGAAGCTGTATCACTTATTGAAATTGATATAAATCAAGCACTAAGCAAATTCAATGAATGTTTTACATATGCAGGTGAATGTATGAAAAAAACTATACATGTTGGGTCAGAAAAGAGAAAAAGATGGTACGATATTGAATGTAAACAGACTAGGACTCTTTTGCGCAGGAAACTGCACCAGTTCGGCAGATCTCACCTCGATACCGACAGAATAGCTTATTCCGAGAAAAGAAGGCAGTACAAAGAGCTACTTGAATGTAAAAAGAAATCTTACAAGGAAAATGTTTTGCATTCCTTGCACGACAATTTGAATAACCCAAGAAAGTTTTGGGATACAGTTCGTTCTGCATCACCCTCAGTTTGTGGACAAAACACAATAACTAAAACTGAATGGTTCGAGCATTTCACCAATGTTTTCAACGCCAGTGGCAATGACCGTAGCGATGATGGTAGCATTGAGGGTAATGAAGATGCTCATTTTGACGCTCATGATGCAGCTCAAGTCACATTTAACTGTGACACACTGAATGAGGCAATCACTACAGGAGAAATTCGGGAGGCAGTACGAGCACTCAAAAGCCGAAAAGCTGCAGGTCCGGATGGTCTCATAGGAGAGTTTTATAAAAATGGTATAGAACATATTTTGCCTTTCCTATTGAAATTCTTTAACTACCTGTTTGATCATGGATTGTTTCCAGATGAATGGTCTTTGTCAATCATCCAGCCCCTGCATAAAAAGGGTGACTTAAATATTCCTGACAATTATCGAGGAATCTCGCTTCTTAATATTTGTAGTAAACTGTACAGTTTTATATTAAACAAACGTATCTCAAGATGGATTGATGTAAATGGTATTTTTGGTGAGGAGCAAGCTGGGTTTAGGGAAGGTTATTCCACAGCAGACCATATTTTCACTATGTTCGCTATGGCTCAAAAGCAACTTTTGAGGCATAGAAAACTTTATGTGGCATTTATAGATTTCCGCAAGGCTTTCGACACAGTGTGCAGAGGGAAATTATGGGCTGTTTTACGCAAGTCTGGATTGCAAGGCAAGATATTTAATGCTCTAAGATCGATTTATCATGTCGTTAAAGCAACGGTACGTGTCCATGGTGAATTAACTGATGTATTTATGTGCCCACGAGGCTTGAAGCAGGGAGAGGTGTGTTCACCAGTTGTTTTCTCCTTATTCATAAATGAGCTCACAAAAGACATAGTTAATTTTGGCCGGCATGGTATCCAGTTGTCCCCAGACTTTATCGAAATATTGATACTGTTATTTGCTGATGACGTGGCATTAACATCTGACAGCATCATTGGCCTTCAGACACAGCTGAATATCCTGTCTGATGTAGCAGAATGCCTGGGTCTTATTGTAAATATGGAAAAATCAAATGTTGTTATTTTTCGTAACGGCGGACACTGGGCGGCGAATGAAAAATGGTGGTTTAATGGAAATGAACTTAAAATTGCGAACATGTACAAGTACCTGGGCATTTATTTGTCAACAAGATTGAGTTTTGTGTATACAATGTCTGATCTTGCAGAAAGAGCCAAGAAGGGAACAGTAGCATTGATAAGAATGTTGTGGTCCATTGGTGAACACTCACCTAAGATCTTTTTTAAGCTTTTTGATAGCCAAATACAGCCGATCCTGACTTATGGATCTGAAATATGGGTTTAGTTGAAAATCAAGAATTAATCGAGAAGGTCCACTTGTTTGCATTAAAACGATTGATGGGTGTTAACCCAAAATCGCCTAAACATTTGATATACGGCGAAACAGGCAGATACCCCCTATATGTCACAACGAATTTGAAATGTATAAAGTTCTGGTTACGCCTTGTTTGCATGGATGACAATAGATATCCAAAGAAAGCTTACCATATGCTACTCAGCCTACAGAGTCAAAACTATCAAACTTGGGCTTGTAAAATTAGAAATGTTTTGTATAGATTTGGGTTTGGAGTAGTCTGGGAAGCTCAAGGGGTCGGAAATATGAGTATGTTTATGGCAACTTTTAAACAGAGACTTGTAGATTGTTTTCAACAGGATTGGCATGCGAAATTGGAGTCATATACTTTTTATAATGTTTATGCATCTTTCAGACAATCCCTGTCAATTAGTACTCATTTATGTCAAATTATGAACATCAGGGTGCGTAACACGCTTTCCAGGTTTGGAATTGGGATGTCCCCACTGAATTGTCATTTTATGCAGTACAATGTTGGCTCGAGCAGAGACGTTAACTGTCCATTTTGTACCAATGTTCCAGAGACAGAAGTGCATTTTTTGCTTGTTTGTCATACATATGAAACTCTTCGGAAAGAGCTGATCCCAAAAAAGTACTACATCCGTCCATCTACGTTTAAATGTGTATTGCTACTCTCCTGTAACAACGAAATAATTGTAAGAAAAATGGCCTTATTTATTTTCAAAGCCTTAAAAATTGAGACAAGAGAAAATGATGTGGTTACATGCTGTTAATACTGTGTTTCATTAATCTCACTCCATTGTATGGGCGACTGGCCTGACAATTAAACATTCGTGACTCGTGACTCGTGACTCGTGACTCTCTCTCTCTCTCTTAGAATACCATCTATCAGCTTGCAAAACCAGACTAAATTTGTCCCATCACACAGCATCACAATCAGCGATGTATCAAAGAGAAGGACGGGCTCCGTTTTTGGTTCATTTGTTCCCGCTATGCTTTGGCGCAAGTTCGGACTTAGAGCATGATCTTCTTTTCAAGTGTTACTCGTAAAAAGTTTGTTTGTTTGTTTGTCTGGTTTTTGTTTCGGGGTGGATGAGTGTTTAGTAGTATGTATTGTGAGGTGAGCACGTTAAATTGTTCTGTTTGAAAGTCGTTGGATGTGTGTTGACTATACAATACTTTGGTATCAATCTGTACACTTTGGGGGGACGGTATTGATAGTTTCCTCGTCTATTGTAAAAAAAAAAAAAAAAAAAAAAAAAAAAAAAAAAGCATTTGCGAAGCTGTAATGTGATAGACATTCTTTTCCTCTTCTTTCTTTTTTTTGTTTTTGTTTTTTTTGTTTTTGTTTGTATGCTTGATAATATGTGAAACTGATTTGTTTTAAGAATGAAAAAAGTCAAAACAAAAACGACGAGACTTGATCAAATTAGGCGTGGATAGAGACGAGTCTTCAGAACTTAAAAACAAACGAAGAAAGTGCGAATTAGCTCAAGCCAAAAAACAAACAAACAAGCTAACAAAAAAAGATAATGACGTAGGACAGACAAAAGGGACAGAGACAAGTACATATGAATATTTATCGAAAGGGAAATGGAACTGAAGGAGAAACAGAGACAAACGGAATATTAAGACAAAGAGACAAACAACGGAACAAAGAGATACAGCAGTAAATGGAATATAATGGTGGCGAGACACGCAAGACAATAATGAAGATGATAGTAATAAAGATGATAATGGTAATGATAATGACGATGATGATAAAATGATAATAATAACAATAATAATGATAATGAAAATAATAACAATAATAATAATAATAATAATAATAATAATAAATTAATAATAATAATAATAGCAATAATAATAATAATAATAATAATAAAAGAACCAGAGACAAAAAGAATGGGAACACAAAGAGACAGACAAAGAGAGCCAAAACAGAGACACAGACAAAACGAGTCCCACACACAGCGACAGACAATTGTTAAACCAGAGACGGAGACAAAAGCAACATGAAACGAACGTAAAATTGGGACAATGGAGGGGGGGGGGGGGGGGGTGAAAATAATGTGTGTTAAACTAGATAACTAGATTTTTATGTTGGGTTTTACGTTTTTCGCTTTTACATCATCTGTGTTGATGATGTCATGTTTTTGTGTGGTACAAAATTTATTGGTTGTCTGCTTGTTAATACATTTGCTTAGCATTATCTTGCAATGTTTGATGAATGATTTTACGTTTGCAAATATGAATTTCTGCAGACAAGATAACCAGAAACATTGTATGTTGTTCATTTTTTTTCTTATCATATCGCTATTAAAGAACATTATTAAGGTAAAGCTTTGTGTGTATATATGTTTGTATGTATGTATGCATGCATTTATGTATATATCTTAATATATCTGCATATGTATGTATGTATGTATGTATGTATGTATGTATGTATCAATCAATCTATCTATCTATCTATCTATCTATCTATCTATCTATCTATCTATCTATCTATCTATCCATCAATCTATCTATCTATCGATCTATCTATCTATCTCTCTATCTCTCTATCTCTCTATCTCTCTATATGTGCAATCATATTCCTTTTTAGCTTCTTGTTTTAAGATAGTGAATTTTATTCACTTTCTTTTTATGCATGTATAAACGTTGTGTGACTCGCCGGCCAGTCAACTCACTACTGAGGAAGGCATTAAAGCCGAAAATTTTGGAAATCTTTTTATCTTGTCTGTTGTGGTTTTTAAACTCTCTGTATATATATATATATATATAATATATATATATATATATATATATATATATATATATATATATATATATATATATATATATATATATTATATTATATTAAAAGCGAGTTAAAATCAAGCTGCTACATGGCCACACTGACCACAGTCCTCAGTCACCACCACATGGCCACACTGACCACAGTCCTCAGTCACCACCACATGGCCACACTGACCACAGACCTCAGTCACCACCACATGGCCACACTGACCACAGTCCTCAGTCACCACCACATGGCCACACTGACCACAGTCCTCAGTCACCACCACATGGCCACACTGACCACAGTCCTCAGTCACCACCACATGGCCACACTGACCACAGACCTCAGTCACCACCACATGGCCACACTGACCACAGTCCTCAGTCACCACCACATGGCCACACTGACCACAGTTCTCAGTCGCCACCACATGGCCACACTGACCACAGTTCTCAGTCACCACCACATGGCCGCACTGACCACAGTTCTCAGTCACCACCACATGGCCACACTGACCACAGTTCTCAGTCACCACCACATGGCCACACTGACCACAGTTCTCAGTCACCACCACATGGCCACACTGACCACAGTTCTCAGTCACCACCACATGGCCACACTGACCACAGTCCTCAGTTACCACCACATTGCCACACTGACCACAGTCCTCAGTTACCAACACATGGCCACACTGACCACAGTTCTCAGTCACCACCACATGGCCACACTGACCACAGTTCTCAGTCACCACCACATGGCCACACTCACCACAGTTCTCAGTCGCCACCACATGGCCACACTGACCACAGTTCTCAGTCACCACCACATGGCCACACTGACCACAGTTCTCAGTCACCACCACATGGCCACACTGACCACAGTTCTCAGTCACCCCCACATGGCCACACTGACCACAGTTCTCAGTCACCACCACATGGCCACACTGACCACAGTTCTCAGTCACCACCACATGGCCACACTGACCACAGTTCTCAGTCACCACCACATGGCCACACTGACCACAGTTCTCAGTCACCACCACATGGCCACACTGACCACAGTTCTCAGTCACCACCACATGGCCACACTGACCACAGTTCTCAGTCACCACCACATGGCCACACTGACCACAGTTCTCAGTCACCACCACATGGCCACACTGACCTCAGTTCTCAGTCACCACCACATGGCCACACTGACCACAGTTCTCAGTCACCACCACATGGCCACACTGACCACAGTTCTCAGTCACCAACACATGGCCACACTGACCACAGTTCTCAGTCACCAACACATGGCCACACTGACCACAGTTCTCAGTTACCACCACATGGCCACACTGACCACAGTCCTCAGTTACCAACACATGGCCACACTGACCACAGTTCTCAGTCACCACCACATGGCCACACTGACCACAGTCCTCAGTCACCACCACATGGCCACACTGACCACAGTCCTCAGTTACCAACACATGGCCACATTGACCACAGTCCTCAGTTACCAACACATGGCCACACTGACCACAGTCCTCAGTCACCACCACATGGCCACACTGACCACAGTTCTCAGTCACCACCACATGGCCACACTGACCACAGTCCTCAGTCACCACCACATGGC
>CM031620.1:24512495-24527495 GCA_018398815.1 Conus ventricosus | reverse complement strand
CCTGTTTACCCTAAGGTTTCTTAGTGTTTGTTGGTCTTAGGACAACCAGCAAATTTGTTAAAACTTTCCAAGCAAATTGAAAGGAGGTACGAAAGGAATGATCGGATTTGCCCAGATTTGGGTCTCGTTCAATGCTCGCTTTCTCAAGCGACGATTGAATTCTAAAAATAGCTTGAGTGTGCGTATATCTGCAAGATCGACGGTTTACAGAAAAGACTTACAAAGCCCTTTTGTTCTGTTTTTCAAAATAGTTAATGTGATGAAAGAAGTTCTGTTTAACTTTGTTTTTTCAAAAACTAACCCCCTTTGAAAAAAAAATATTTGACAAATTGGATGGTAAGCCATAATCTCTTTATTGCAGTGGTTGTGCCTATCCTGGTGAAGATCATTTAAACGATATTACTCATCAAGCGGCTTATTGAAAAAAGCCATACAATGTACCCAGACAAAACTTAAGACAATGAATCGCCGTTAGCGTATTGAAATATAGGCGGTATGCACGATTACCTTATCGTCTGCAGGCCAAACCTTAGGCGGACCAAATCGCGGTTGTCCTAGTGCCAAAGTAATATAAAAACGGGTGTTATGTCACCATTGTCATCTAAATACCCTTTAAGAGATATATATTTTATATATATATATATATTATACTATATTTATTATATATATATATTGTTTATGTATTATATATATATGTATTTATATTTTTTTTTTTCCTAAACTGTTTGTAATTATTCGGATTAGGTGCACTACCATACGTCACAGCGTTTTCTTATTTCCATTAATCAAGTGCCTAGATCAGTAGAACGGAAGGGCTGCGAGTTCGTTGCAAAGTCCCATTTGTCACTATTACCCCCCCCCAGTCCCCCCCCCCCCCCCCCCCCCCCCCCCACCCCCCCCCCCCCCCCCCCCCCCCCCCCCGCTCCATCCCTTTGCAAATTGTTCGTCTCAGTTTCTTGCTAAAAGTAATACTTGTTCACTGTTTATTTAACGTTCTTTCTTATTTCTGTTCATACGCTTCACTTCTACCACTCTTCTCTTTCTCCTTTCTTCCGTCATATTGGACGCTCTCACTGCGTGGTCTTCTTAATCGTATACGCTGTTATCCGTGTAAAATTAGTATTGAATTATTATATGAATTTGGCTTACTTCGTGTGTCATTAAAAAAATCCTAATTAATGCCGTTTTACACGATGCGAGATGTATGCGTTGGAATTCAAGCACTGGGGGCCTTCAGGGTGTTGGGGTTATTCCACGGAACACACAGACTATATGGAAAAACCACGCGTTGGAAAAAACAACAAATTGGATTTGGGGTACACTAATGGAAAAATGAAAACACACTATTCCGCGGACGAAAGGGACAAACATAATTAGAAGACAAAACACACGCGTTTCCGAATCTCTGGTTTTCGTTCAGGAAAATAAACAACTTCAGGACATGAAAACGAAGAACTAGCAATACTAATCCCTCAAATTGGTAGAGCCAAAATGGACGTTGCAATGAACTAGCTTGGGATTTGGCTTTGATTAGAATCAGAAAAAAGACAGCCAGCCAGCTGCCAGCGGATGGAGAGACGGACTTGACAGAAGTAAGTCGACAGAAGACAGAGGACAGTCAGACAGAGAGAGATGAAATCTAGCACAGGCTTCAGTCCAGCCAGTCGACAGCGGGGGTATGAATGACGACATTCAAACATATCGGATAAAAACGGTTCTGGATAAAAATACTCTATAAATAATATGTTTACTCCAGATAGAGAACCTTTAACTTAATGGCCTAGCTAACCATAACGTCATCATTTATAACAGCGCGTTGGGAAGCAAATTGTAAATTGCGGTGCATTATGATAAAGAGAGAAAGAGAGCGCCCACTAGTGGCAAGAAGGGGCATGACCAACAAAACAAAACGACCTGTTTTAATACAGGCCAAGGACAACTGAAGGGGAAAGCAGCTGGGTACGGCAGTGACTTCATGCCACCACGCTTTTCATGTCTGTCTCATTGTGTAACAACCATATCGCATAGAGTGTTACCAGCCGCCATGTTGTTATCAGCAGTCTCGGCACCACAGGCAGCTGGCTAGGAGGGTTACGGGCCTCCAGCTGGGCCTGTCCAAAGCTAAGTATCCGTGGACTCGCGTAAAAGCGGGAATGTCAAACAGTATCTCCCGCTGTGAAAGCCTGTGACGGATTTCTCTTAGCGCAACAAAAAGAAATTCCCCAACAGAGGTCTTTTCAATCATGACCAAAATTTCTCCGGTTTGAATACATACACACGGTTATAAAACATGATCTTGGCTTACAGCACACAAGTGATTTTTATTCCCCCACCAAAATGTCGTTTGGATACAGTAAATCACATTTCATGGGTTCTTGTAGATATGGTACGTTTGCCACAATCCAGAAAAGTAAAAGCATCTGTAGTCAAATTGTTCTTTGTTTTTACATGGTTTCAAAAAGATATTAGTGGCCCTTTTCTGCTGGAATGTTCACAGACATTCTTTTACTTCCTCGTTGAGCTTGATTTTCCAACCATTGACTTATTCCGATCTGTGCTCTACTGTTGTAAACACTAGATACGGAAAATTATTACAGTCTTTTTGTAGAAACGAGAAATCTTAAGACTCAATGAAAACGTCTGTCGTAATTACGTTCGAGTGAAGAAAAGAAGAAATCATTCGGGTTCTTGTTTTCAAAGTCATTAACATGCAGTAAACTAATGCTGGCATAGTCTCCACTTATCAATGCGTTGTTGTAAGTTTCCAATTGAGTATATTTCCTGCTGCCTACTGTTTGTAATAGTGGTTATGGGCACTGCACAGTTTTGGTCTGCCAGGGAACATGTAACAGGCTGACGTCAGTTCTGTCTGACAGGGACACCAGTAGCTTCGTTAACTATTCGCTCTCGCCGGACCGTTATAGGTCTTCTCCTCTGGCAATAAGGACCCGGGTCTCACTGTGTATCTGGCGATCCGCCGGCTCGATCCCTGGTAGAGGCGGATATGGGGTCATCATGCGTGTGGGTTCAACTGGCTGCTACGACACGTTCTGTCTGACCTGCAGGGACACATGTAACAGGCTTCTCCCATTGACTGCAGACCCCCCGTTCTGTCTTGTCAGGGACACATGATAACAGGCTGCGACAGTTCTGTCTGTTCACGCACGAATCTGACACAGGTCGCCCTCAGTGACAATTGTGGAGTGTGGCCCGTCCGTGCCAGGTGGCAGTGACGTGAAGTGCCGTGATTCCTGCGGAATTTTAGCTTACTGTTAACTCTTGGAGGGGGGGAGGAGGAGAGTGTCAAGTCGTCGGAATCGTGAGGTTATTGTATGTTAACTAACGCTCGTGAAACTGGAGTTCTTCGCATGTGTATGGGGGAATCTTCCGTGAATGTGGAGTGCTGTCTTGTGAGTTTCCGAGGTGAACTCGGTGTGTCGTGGTGTGTACTGCAAGTTAGTTACGAACTGAGGCGTTTCACGAGGTTGGGCTTGGCATCGTGCTCAGGTTGTTCCTGCCGTTGGGGCAGGGGTTGGTCGCGTATTGTTTCTTATTACTTTTTGTTTTTCTTTTAGTTTTAACCGATTCTATTACTTATTATTATACCTTTCTTATGTGTGTTATGCCCTCGACCGACTTTTGAAGGTGGTTTGGCTACCACAGGTTGAAGAATGTACGATGTTTACAGGTGGTCTGCGTACGGGTTCTGCACGTTCCCGTACGTTCCCAGGGCCGTTGGCTGTCTGCTATTAGCACTGTGTCCGGCGTCTGAGGGTGTCGTCCACGTGGTGTCCCCCTCCCCTCCCCGTCTCCAGCCCCGCCCGTCTTGACTGTCGGTGGTTTTCGGCTGTTCAGCGACGGGTTCTCGCTCGTACCAGGGCGGCGTTGGTGTCAGCAGTGTCCCGGCGACTGAGGGAGTCGTCCATTGTGTGTCGTTCCTGTTGTCTAAGGTGAGCGGGTAAAGTAGCGGCAAGTTGGGAGGGCATTGTGTAGTTGTTGTTTGTAGTATATCATGGTTTCATCAACCCTTGGTGTTTATGTTCCGGAAACGGGAGGATTTCCTTTAGTTAATTTGATTTTTATTCGCAAGATTCTTTTTATGTGAATTGGTTAGGAGGAGGAGATTTAAATGTGCGGATGTTTGAAGAGAAGAAGAGAGATATGACTTGAACTAAGGTCGAGGAAAACCCGTACCTTATGGGAATGAAGTAATGTGCATTCCGGTTCTACTTGATAGATAGGTGGAGTTGTTGTTACACGCGGTATTTGATGTGCCTAAGACAAGATGTTGTACGTGGTAGTGGTCGCTGGTTGATACAAAAATACGGGTTTCGAGTTTGATAAAGAGGCGTTATTTTCGAGGGTGTATGTTGGTTTCGATAGGACGGGAATTTTAATATTTACGAGGGGAGATGATTCACGCGGTGCGTGCAAGGTACTCGGAGGGCAGACTGCTTGTGATGTGTCTGGGCGAGTGTGTGACGAGACGGTTTATCGATAGGTGACGGTCGGGTGTGGTACCTTGGTAAGGAACGTCTTGTGAAGTTCACTTTTGGCGTTTGCACTTGGAATTAAACCGGGTTGGATGGGCGGAAGGAAAATTAGGGTTAGTTTTATAATAAAGAGTCGTTGGTTGTTTTTTTCAATTTATTAGTATAGATTTGCAAGTGAACTCATGTTTGTGTTTAATACAATAGTAGTATTAGTTAGATTATCTTGGTATAGGTTATTACGATTAGAATGAGAAAGAGAAATAAATAGCATGATGTTAATATAAAAGTGTTTAAGATATTTAGGAATTGTGTCTCAGAAGCTCTTTAACATATGGTGTGTATATTTGTATATGGTTGGTTTTACAGTAGACTGTGGTGCATTGTATTCCAAGATGTTTTCGCCTGCATTGTTCAGTTGTCGGCTAGACAATGACAATGTATAGCAGCGCCTCGGAAATACCTTGTGGCTTGTAATTCGTGATTGTCTAGTTGCTTGATAAGTTTTGATGACACTTTGTAGAATTGTGCATTGTTGCCTGCTAGGAATTTAAGGATACCGGGTTCAATTCTTATTATTGTGGTTTGCTTGAAATGTGTTTGTTCTATTAAGCATGTACTAAGTTGTCATCCTGATTGTGACCAGTACTGGGGGGTCACTAACGGGAGGATTATTGTTTTGTCGTTGTAGGGTATATAGATTTATAACCCCTATTATTACAATCATTGTCTTGGAGCCCCAGATGGGAAATGAAGTCGTGGGTATGTAACTTCGGACAGCTATCAATCACTTTTATGAAGGAACGGTCTATTATTATGTTCGTTGGCTGTTGATTGGAAGTGGAAAGTCAATGAAATTGGTTTAAATGTGTAATGGAACATTTCTGGCTGTGAGAGAATCTTGAGTCCAAGTGGCCTGGTTGTATAAGTCATGATTTTAAAAATTCCAACTGGCTGTCCGCACTTTGGGGTGGTGACATGTAAACACTGAGGAAACCATTTACTTTAGTGAAGCAACAAATATGTATTACTGTATTCTTTCTGTGGTAGTAAGAAATTTCCTTTTGCACAGGTTTCGGCGTTAGTTGTGTGTACTCCCTACACGGCAAACCGTGAGGGTCGCCCTCTCTGGTGGTGGGAGTTGGCACCGCCATCCCCCACTGTCATCCTGCCCACTTCTTGCCGGAGGGAGACGCACCCGGAGCGGCAGGATGCGTTCGGTTCGGGACGTCATCTCTCTTCCACCGTCCGGAGGGCTTGTGGCAAGTTCTGACTTCAACTGTCTCATTAGGGTGGCCAAGCGTCTTGGAGAGGCCCACCGCAGTATTCCATCAAGCGTGTGACTCGCGGGTGTGGATGGTGCCGGTCAATAGGCCCGCGTTCTTCGACGTGTCACAACGTTTCCTCTCCTATTAGTATCAAGCGCATCAGTGAAAGTTTTGTTGTTTTGGCGGTGCAGTTAGTGTGATGCCGTCAAGCAGTCCGTTTTCAAAACCATACGGAAACGCTGTGTTGCGTTTGTTTTTTTTTTTTTTGAGTGTGGTTTTGTTTGTTTGGGGTTTGTTTGGAGAAGTTTTTTTTGGTTTTTGGTTGCATGTGTTCAAGTACCCGCCAGGGACTTCCGGATGAGTATTGAAACGTACAACATTGGGTGCGGGTTTACTTGAACAATTGGTGTTGTAATTTGGGGGTTTAAGCTTTTGTGTCCGGGTGGTTTGACACCGGCATATAAAAATTAGGCAGAAAGAATTCATTTGGATGAGGACATAGCGTGGGCATCTTGGTTTATGAGGTTTCAACCCTTGTTTGGTATTCTGCCTGGGGTTTACCGGGGATGTGATGAGTCACACTTGTTCCTTCGGGTATTAGCCTTGGTGGCTGTGGTGGTATATCTGTGCCTCCTGTGGGTTGGGTTGTTATATGTAAACGTGCAGCCTCATGCGTGCTCGGTATGCATAAGGGGCCATGTCGTTGATGGTCGAGTAGTTGATAGTATTGTTGGATTCTTTTGGGGTTTGTTTGTTTTTTTGTGTGTGTGTATGGTGGGAAAACTGCCTATGTGTCGGATATATAAAGTATTCGGTGTTTCATCTGCATTAATGTGGGTGAGATGACGTGAGTGATAATGACAAATAAAGCCTTAGCTGTTTGTGCACTTGTATTTTCTTGTGTGTGTGTTTGTTGTGTGGCGTTCATACTTAGTAAAAGGAGGAAAGGCGCCTGTGCGTTCTTACGGGGGATATATTAATTCATATATCCCTGTCTACTGTCATTATACAGTGGTACAGTTTGGACAGGGTTCACATGTAAACAGGCTGACGACTGTTTGTCTGACAGGGACACATGTATACTGGTGACGACAGTTTGTCTGACAGGGACACATGTACAGGCTGGACGACTGTTGTCGGACCGGGGGGACATGTAACAGGCTGACGAAGTTCTGTCTGACAGGGACACATGTAATGGCTTGACGACAGTTCTGTTCTGACTGGTACACATGTAACAGGCTGGACAGTTTGTCTTGACAGGGACTCATGTAACAGGCTGACGTACTGTTCTGTCTGACAGGGACACATTGTAACAGGCTGACGACAGTTCTGTCTGACAGGGACACATGTAACAGGCTGACGACAGAACAGGCCGGTGGTCTGTTAACTTGGAGGTGGCTGGGATGGCAAACTTAGGCCACACCTCGGTGTGAAATGTTTCGTTTCATGACTCGAACATGTGCTTTTTATTTCCCGTGTCTTTTCTTTGAATCCAAGGGAGAGGGATGACTCACCATACAGTCAATGGGCTGAGGCTCACGTGTTGTTTGGCCTGTTTTCTCTCAGGGGTAATGTTGTAATGATACGGCATGTCATGTGAATACTGCACATGACAAAACTGCTAATCTTACCTTGTGACTGTGTGTGATGACGTAACCTAAATAGCCGCAGCGACCCCTCTGGGACTTGTTCTTCCAGACGATCCAATAACAACACCAGTACTGAAGCTTTGTCAGAGTGGAAAGAAGAAACTGAAAACACACACACACACACACTCACACACACACACACACACACACACACAGACACACATATATATTTATATATATATATATTTATAATATATATATATATATAATATATACTAATAGATTTTTTTATTCGCACGCAACGCTCACAACAACACACACCACACACACACACCACTACCACAACACACACACACCACACACACACACCACACAACACAACACACACACACACACAACACACACACACAACATACACACATACACATACACATACACACACACATTCACACATACACCCCCACCCCCCCCCCAACATACAAACTCACACACATCAACATACACACACACACTCACTACATACACACTACACACTCACTCACACATTCACACAAACACACACACACACACAACCACACACACACACACACACACACACACACACACATACTGTCTGTATGTCTGGGTAGGTTTGATTGCTGGTTGGTTGGGGGTGTGGGACGCACGGACAGGTGGGCTTCTGTGGTCAATTGTGGCGGTCAGCTGTGTCTTGGTCAGCGCAATCGTTTTTGTTACAGTATAAATGCTGAATGACCTTTCTCTTTCGTAAATGTGGGAAAATTGCCAAACGCAATCATTTAACCGCTGGTGAGATGCGTAAACGGTTTTTTGCCCCGAGACAGCGAAGAACTCACTGTTTGCACTGTAGCAGCTGACCCGATTCTTGTTAATACACTACTCCGCCCTTGCTGGAGGATTTCATCAGCTGTCTGGCATCTTTCTGGCTTCTGGTCGTGTAGCTATGGACACTGAGCAGCTTCTCGCTTGTTGACAATGAGCTGCTCATCATGAATTATGGCAATAAGAGGTCACCCCAGATAGCTGACAGAATGAGCAATCAGCACTCTAACATATGAACAGGTCAACAGGCTAGCTGTCCAAAATGTATTTAATAGGTTGTTGGCATTAAGCAACGCTTCCAGTTGCTGGCATTGTACAGCTCACAGCTTGGTAACATTGAGCGGTCTGCAAGCTTGTTGACAGCGCAACACTCACCAAGCTTGCTGCCATTAGGAGGAGGGGCAGGGGTCCGTCTGGAGGGGACGGGAGGTTGTGCATTGTAGGGGCAGCAGGAAGTCATGTAGCTGATGACAGCACAGGGTGTCCACACCAATATAACCCACTGTGTCCATGATAATGTGGTGAACTGGGGGGGCAATGAGCTTGTGCAACACTCTTACCCGTTCTGCCAACACACACACACACTCACACTCACACACGCCCACACACACACGCACACACGCACGCACGCACGCCGCACGCACGCAGCACGCACGCACGCAACGCACGCACGACTCCGCACGCACGCACGCACGCACGCACGCACGCAACGCACCACGCTCGCACGCACACACACACACACAACTACACCACACACTTGTTAAAGTTTCAAAATGTTTCCAGTGCGTTGTTTCATTTATTTTTCACCTTTAAAATCATTTTCATGCCACAGAGAATGGCAAGTGGATAATAACTTCGTAAGCATAATTTAAAATGTAGGACATTAAAGCTGAATGACGATACAGGCCTTGCACTCTAACCGGGTGCTGGGACAAAAAAACATATCTCTAAAAATTGCTAAATATGAACGTTTAACGATTGGACTGACACAGCGAAAAATGACGACAAAGGCGGTAGTGTAGTTTACTAAAATAATGTAAAATTTCGCTTTTGGTTTTTCGACTTTTGCTAGATGATAGCCAACTTCTAAAGATAAAACGATCGTGTGGACATCAACTGCCGAATGTACTACTTTCGATGTGAAATGCTTTGCCTGCTTGCAGTTATGGACAGGTAAAATGCCTTTCTTTTTTTTTTACTGAACTATTCTATGTACACTTTTCCGTAGACGTCTACCTATTACTAAATCATATCATTTTTTTCCAAGGTTAAAGTTTGTTTGCTATGAAGGATGCATCACACTCTGCTGTTTTAGCTGAAGTTCTCTAGTATCCCCCCCCTCTCTCTCTCTCCTCTTTATATTTCTCTGCTGTATGTCTGTGGTCTGTCTTACTGTCTGTCTCGCTCGGTTATACTTACCCTATTTTCATTACATTTTGGATACGTATATTCATGACATATTTCACTTTTGTAAAACCCCTTCATAGGTCGGCTCGTTTCACAGTCGAAAAGCATACAGTTACGGACTTCGTCTTGTAATAATTGTTGCTCCAGATGTTTGCAAAACAACAACCCGCAGATGCCTGGATCTTCTAGAAGTTCCTGGTATAAGCAATGGGCGTATTATGAAAAGAGCGCAGAAAATGTGCAAGCCTTGTTGATCCAGTTTCAAACTGAAATGGATTTCCTTAGCATTGCTTTTTAGGCATTTAAATTATACCATACAAACAACAACACAATAACAGCAGAACACTCACACCACTACACACACCCACACAACACACCACACACACAAACACTCACACACACATACCACACACACACACACACACACACTCACACACACACACAGAGGCACGCACGCATGGCAACCACTCTCGCACGCTAGCACAACAACACACACGCACGACTCACGCACGCACGCCCAACGCACGCATCACCGCATGCACGCACGCACGCACACACGCACACTCACAACACACAACAACACAATGCATATGTTGCGTTATCCCCGTGTGCATGTGTGTGTGTGTGTGTGTGGGTGTGGTGGTGTGTGTGTGTGTGTGTGTGTGTGTGGGTGTGTGGTGTGTGTGTGTGTATCACGCGCGCGCGTGTGTTCTGATGTGTTTGGTGTGCGTGTATGAGCCACTAACGTTTAGGTCATTTATTATTCAATAGTAACAAAAAATGTCATCAGCTTAAAAGAACCACTTCCCCACAGAAGCGTCGAAAGCAGTCAGTGTGTCAGAGGTGATGTTTCCTTGGTGTCGTGGTGCCAACAGTGACGTGTTGTATGTGACCAGTCGTGTTCCCACTGGTTGGAGTCAGACAGGCTGTCCACTGATTGGAGTCAGGTAGGTTGTCCCCTGATTCGGATTGTAGGGCAGGTTGCCCCTGATTGGATGTCAGGGTAGGTTGTGTCCCCCTAATGGGATGTCAGAGTAGGTGTCCACTGGTTGGTGTCAGGGTTAGTTGTCCACTGGTGGGATTGTCAGGGGTAGGTTGTCCACTGGTTGGATGTCACGGGCAGGTTGTCCCCTGATTGGATGTCAGGTTAGTTGTCCCCTGATTGGATGTCAGGGTAGTTTGTCCACTGGTTGGGTAGTCAGGGCAGGTTGTCCAATGATTGGATGTCAGGGTAGGTTGTCACTGGATTGGATGTCAGGGCAGGTTGCCACTGAATGGATGTCAGGGCAGGTTGGCACTGGTTGGGTGTCAGAGGTAGGTTGTCCACTGGTTGGGTGTCAGGGCTCGGTTGTTCCCTGATTGGTGTCAGGGCAGGTTGTCTCCACTGATTTGGATTTCAGGGCAGGTTGTCACTGATCGGATGTCAGGAGGTTGAAGGTTGTCCAACTGATTGGATGTCAGGGCAGGTTGTCCACTGGTTGGGTGTGGGTAGGTTGTCACTGGTTGGGTGTCAGGGGCCCAGGTTGTCCCCTGATTGGGTGTCAGGGCAGGTTGTCCTCTGATTGTGTACAGGGCAGGTTGTCCACTGATAGGATGTCAGTTGTTCCCCTGATTGGATGTCAGGCAGATTGTCCACTGATTGGGTTTGTCAGGGAATCAGCGTCACACTGGGTGCAGTCAGGTTACTCTTATCCCTGAAACATTATCGTTACTGGTGGTGTTGTGAGGCCTAAAAACCCATTATTTTCTGGTGTGCCTTGTAAGCTCTAACACATAGTTCTTAGTGTTACTGTCGAGCCAGCTGAAACACTGTTCACTTGGATTGATTGTAAGGCCTGGGAACATGATTCAGTATGTTACCATGGCATTGAAATGCTGTTCACCGTATGACTGTGAACACTGAAAACATGGTTCACTAGCGTTATAGTCAGCCTGAAATGCGGTTCACTAGTACAACCCTGATATGTGAATAAGCGCTGTTAGCTAGTGCACACTAATCATTGTTCTCTAGCGTCATTGTGAGCCCTCTAAAAACTCGCTCCCTGAATGTTATTTCACGCCCTGAAAACAATGTTCATTTTCTTTTTTTTGAAGCCATAGATCATTTAACTGTTGATGCTGCCCAACCCTGAAACAGTCCACTTACTGCTACTTTGGGGCTGGTAATCATTCATCAGCGTGGTGTGTGCTGTGGTGTCACCTGAGTCCGGACAAAACGGTACTGATGTTACCGGCTTCATGAAGTGACAGTGGCGTTTCTGTCCTTACAGGAGAACAACTCAATGGTATTAGTTCGTTCTCTAGCAGAAAAAAATATCTATGGTGTGAAACCATTCCGAGAAATAGTGTTGGATCAGTCTGCGCCTTGATGGGTCATGCGTGTTGTGCTCTGCGGATCCTTGTTTATGTCTTTTCGTAAAAAAAATCACTGGAATCACAGTGTTCTCGTGGTGTTGTTCAAAGTATTTCCTCGTGTAGTATGAGTGCTGAAGCCAGCTGTCCTCGCTGACTGGTCATCTTTTTCCTTCGTTTTTGACCGTATACTGCACTATTGCTTGATATTTTTGTTTTTGTTTGTTTTTTTATGTATATTGCTCTTTTCGCATTGGCTATGTTACCGTTTTTGTTCTATGGTTAATGCTCTAATCGTTGGAGTTGTATCTTCGTTTGGTTTACCATATTCGTTGCAAACTGTTGTCATTTGCCTGTGTGTTTTTACTGAATCATATTTAGTACCCCGCCATTCAATGCCACCTAGCCAAGTTTGATTGCGATGGACTGTGATTGTGATTGCTTGTGTCCAGTTCAAATCAAATCGTGAACAACTTGGCAGGTGATTCTATAAGCCATTTGACTATGTTGTTACTCTTGTAAACAATTAATAAATTAAAACTGAATAAGGACCTGCAAAAAACGAAAACCAAAAACAAATATTTTAAAAAACTAAAAACAAAAACAGTAACAAAAACAAAAGACAAAAACCCAAAAGTTCAGAATGTAACATGGATATCTTACTTATGACACGTGTAATACTGAAGAGACGCCACCCGGTCAAAGATCATTAGGACCACTTAATATGTATCCATCAAAAGAAACAGACCGCGTCCTGAACGTGCACAGAAAACAGGTGCTGATGGATGAAAGGGGCTGAGAGCATCATCCACACACACACTCACACAAACAAACACACACACACACACACACGCCACGACACGCACGCACCACCACGCACGCACACACACACCACCACGAGCACACACACACACACACACACACACACACTTGTTAAAAGTTTCAAATGTTTTCCATGCAGTTGATTCATTTATCCTTTAAAAGTATTTCATGCCACAGAGAATGGCAAGGGGATAATACTTCGTAAGCATAATTTAAAATTAGGACATAAAGTGAATGACAGATAACAGGCCTGCACTCTAACCGATGTGCTGGACAAAAAAACATATCTCTAAAAATTGATAACATATGAACGTTAACGTTTGGGACTGACACAGCGAAATGACAGACCAAAGGCGGTAGTGTAAGTTTACTAAAATAAGTAAATTTCGTTTTGGTTTCTGACTTTTGCTAGCTGATAGCAGACTTCAAAGATAAAACGATCGTGTGGGAAATCAACTGCCGAATGTAACTGCTTTCGACTGTGAAATGCTTTCCTGCTTGCCAGTAATGACAGGTTAAAATGCCTTTCTTTTTTTTTACTGACACTATTCTATGAACACTTTTCCGTAGACGTCTACCTTTACTAAATCATATCATTTTTTTTCCAAGTTAAAGTTTGGTTGCTATGAAGGATGCATCACCTCTTGCCTGTTTTAGCTGAAGTTCTCTAGAATCCCCCCCCCCCTCCCTCTCTCTCTCTTTTTAAATCTTTCTGTCTGTCTGTCTGTCTGTCTCTGTCTGCCCTCGCTCATATACTTACACTATTTCATCATTTCATTTTGATACGTATCATTCATGACATATTTCACATTTGTAAAACCCCTTCAATAGGTCGGCGTTTCACAGTCGAAAAGCATACATTTACGGACTTCGTCTGTAATATTGTTTGCTCAGATGTTGCAACAACACCGCAGATGCCTGGATCTTCTAGAAGTTCCTGGTATAGGCAATGGCGTATTATGGAAAAGAGCGCAGAACATTGCAGCCTTGTTGATCAGTTTCAAACTGAAATGGATTTCCATAGCATTGCTTTTTAGCATTGTAAATTATACATACAACAACAACAACAATAACAGCAAGAACACACACACACACACACACACACACACACACACACACACACACACACACACACACACACACACCACACACACACACACACACACACACACACACACACACAGAGGCACGCACGCACGCACACTCTCGCACGCAAGCACACACACACACACGCACGCACTAAACGCACGCACGTACGCACGCACTCACCATGCACGCACGCACGCACACACGCACACACACACACACACACCACACAATGCATATGTGCGTATGCGTGTGCATGTGTGTGTGGTGTGTGATGTGTGTTGTGTGTGTGTGGGTGTGTGTGTGTGTGTATGCGCGTGTTGTTGTAGTGGGGTGTGATGAGTCAAGTGTTGGGTATTATATTCAATGTAAAAAAGTCAGCTTGTCCCCAGATTGAGTCAGTGCGAGGTGTGTTGTCCGTGGTTGTCACGGGTGGGTGCGTGGTAGAAGCCCCACTGTTGGAGTCAGACAGTTCCACTGTTGATGTCAGGGAGTTGCCCCTGATTGGATGTCAGGCAGGTTGTCCCCAATGGATGTCAGGTAGTTTCCACTATGGATGTCAAGTGGAGTTGTCCACTGGTTGGTGTCAGGTAGTTGTCCCAAACTGGTGATGTCAGGAAGTTGTCCACTGGTTGGATGTCAGCAGTGTCCCCTGATTGGATGTCAGGGTAGGTGTCCCCTGATTGGATGTCAGGGTAGGTTGTCCCTGGTTGGTGTCAGGGCAGGTTGTCCACTGATTGGATGTCAGGGTAGGTTGTCCACTGATTGATGTCAGGCAGGTTGTCCACTGATTGGATGTCAGGGCAGGTTGTCCACTGTTGGGTGTCAGGGTAGGTTGTCCACTGGTTGGGTGTCAGGGCGGGTTGTCCCCTGATTGGGTGTCAGGGCAGTTGTCCACTGATTGGATTTCAGGCAGGTTGTCCACTGATGGGATGTCGGGTTGTCCCTGATTGGATGTCAGGCAGGGCATGGGTCTATTCCACTGGTTGGGTGTCAGGGCAGCGTCCCCTGTGGTGAGGCAGGTTTACTATATTCCTTGAACCACTGACGTGTTACTAGTTGTCTGATGAGATTCAGCCATATTGTTCTGTTTGTTCAGGTCAGCTCAAACCCACTGTTCTCTTAGTGTTACTGTAGCTCTAAACC
>CM031620.1:24492495-24507495 GCA_018398815.1 Conus ventricosus | reverse complement strand
TTCAACAACAGAAGTTAAATTAGAAAAACAAAAAAACCACACTGTGACAAGAAGTAAATCTTCTGTCGTAACTGTTTTATGATCATGTCTCATTCATCCTTCTTCTCTACCCATCCCTCCCCTCCTCCCATTCCATTCTCTCTTTTATCTCAGACTCTCTGCTCTCTTCTTCTTTTCCCACTCTTATTTTCTAAAGCAAACATATCTATTTTACTCGTAATAAACATTTCTTTGGTTCCTACATCTTTTTTGTCAAGATGGCAGATGTTCGAATGGAATGGACAGATTCCATGCCTTATGAACATAGTTTCGCTGGATGTAGAAATCAAGCAATGTCTGCCATGATATGTTTCGAAAGAAATATGTGACAGGGCAGACGAGACGCGCACAACTCTGGAACAGTGTTTGGTTTCACAGACTTGGATTATTGAAAGGAAAAAAAACATGTCGAATCTTTTTCTTTGCCTAAAACTTGGTTGTCTCCATAGCTGAAGCCTTTTTCCTAATGAAGCATGTTCGGATTGGTTTCCCGTTTGAACTTTAATGGCACTACTAACTTTAACGTAAGACGGCTCTTCATGGTGTGACGTCACATTCATCAGCACAGCGTGTGGACTGGTGGTTGTGGAAGGCTGGACACGAACTGCCCAGCGACAAGAAGTCTTGCTGCTGTTTTGTCACGGCAGATTCTTCAGGCTCCAGGAACAGACAGTTCCCAGTCCTGCCATACTATTTTTCACGGTTGTCATTTTTAAGGCAGGAAAACAGACCTTTAGTAAGCGACATGTAAACTGCACGATGCATCGTGCTATTCTTTGCCGTTTCTGTGCCATTCTTTGCCGTTTCTGTCGCCGTGTAAGCTCAGTAAGGATCATCCAACATGGATGTCTTTTTAGAGTAAAGTAAGTTGAAGACAGGAGAAGAAAGAGAATCTAGCCGACAGGGTGTATGAAACGGACTGGAGGAAATGCTCTGCTCTACACACGAGGCTTACCTGTATATTGTCTGTAGTCAGTTAGGTAAGTATTATTTTTCCATGAATCCGGTGAAAAAGACCGTCACCACAAGAAACAGTGAAGACAAGAGATATTGCTTAGAGGTAGACACTGGGACACTAGTTCGGAAAAGTTGTTACAAACACACTTTACAACACAACGTGTCATCACAAACTCGGGTAAAAGAAAACCCCGAGCGTAAGAGCTATAGAGTTTGCCTTGGCTTAAGCTGTGTCGGGCTAATTGACATAGGCTAGAACACCAGGCTACATCAAATGTTGTTATGCTCTGCCATAGGTATGCGGGATTGTCTTCATTTGTGACAAGCTCCTAGCATAACATTATCAGTCTCTAAAATCCCCCCGAAGTCGAGTGTGGCTGCCCATGTGGCGGGGTAATCAAAAACGGTCACACACGTAATGTTCTCATCCCCACTGATGCATTTGTACCATAGTTGTTCAAGTACTTCGGCCTGTTTGGATGATCCCCTGAGTCTTTTAGCCAGAGTAACGACAACAACAACAACAACAGAGCTATAGAGACGGTAATCAGGTTGAACACTACTAGATAGTTACTTCACTCAAGCACAAACAGCTGAATCAGTTCTATGACGTAGCAGAATCGGCCGTCATATTGTTCACTCACCTGATACTCCGGAAATTTTGGGGGATGGTGAGGATGGTGGGAGCAGGCACACCATGACAATGTGGGCCATTCACCCCTAAACGTCCCTAAAACACTTCTGCCCATACAGAAGAAGGAGTTCATGAAAGTTCTTAGAGTGTCAGGGACGAAGGAAATTGTCGAGGAGCGAATAAAGTCACGTCAGCAAGCAACGTGTGTTTTCCAACAACTATTCCCTTGAACCATCTCCCCTCTCTTCTCTCTCTCTCTCTCTCTCTCTCTCTCCACTCTCTCTCTCTCTCTCTCCTCTCTCTCTCTCTCTCTCCTCTCTCCTCTCATCTCTCTCTCTCTCTCTCTCTCGTCATCTCTCTCTCTCTCTCCTCTCTCATCTCTCTCTCTCTCTCTCTCTCTCTCTCTCTCTCTCTCTCTGCCTGTCTGTCGTTTGTCTGCGTGCCTGCCTGCATGTCTAGTCCTCTGTCTGTCTCTCTGTCTGCCTGCCAGTCTCTCTCTCTCTCTCTCTCTCTCTCTCTTTCTCTCTCTCTCTCTCTCTCTCTACTTCTTCAAATATGAAAAAAAAACATAGTGATGTTTTGTACGGTTGTTTGTCACCTCGAACATGTGAGCAATAGTTGTACCTCTATGCGTGCACGTACGCGACGACTCTTGAGTGGACCCATGTGAAATCGCGTCATGCGATATACATGTTGTATACTTATCTCCGGTGCACAAACTGTGTTTGTGTCTAACCTTGTTATCTCTGCGTGCCCCTTGAGTGGCTGGAGGTCATCTGTTTGTGCGCGGACTAAGCCCCCTGAAAAACCAAACAAAAACGGAACCCCTTTGCCGGTTCGCTGACTGATAAACAGCCCCTATCTGTGGACTAGTTTGCAAGGAGATCAGACACGATTGAACCGTTACTAATTATGACCCTGAAAGTGAAGTCAACTGACCTTTTTCAAACCGACAAATGGGCGTCTCAGAGAGGTGCACACACATGAAATGCTTTGCAATGCATTCCACAGGTCAGTCGATCTATCGATTGATCGATCAGTCTGTCTGCCTGTCAAATGTAACTATTCATCAGTTGTGGACAATCAAAATAGGCGTGAGTAGCCTACGTGCAACTCTAACTCGTCACATACATAAGTTAAAGGATAACAATCGAAGTAAGCAGAAAGCAACTTGACTTGATACTATCCCTTGGTCTACAAAACAACCATTTAGCCACACTCACTCCAGATTTATTACACGCTCATTCACTCACTTCATTCACACTTCGCATTAAATTCAACAGCAAACATTAAACAGCGAGACTATTACTATAGGCATAAGTACCACTACTTCCGAATTCCGTTTTTATCAAACCACAATGGGTTGTACATCAATTCCATTATTCCACTAAACACTTTCAGTAGATGCTATAGTTCCACGAATGCAGCTTATAGCCTGTTTGGATAAGTCTAACGAATCTGTTTCGATTAAAAGAGCAACAACAGTGAAATAAGGGGAAAGGAAACAGATGATTGACATTTGCTCTTTTATCACTGCCCAGGTTGATCAACGGTTTCCGCCTGAAACATGAAAGGAAATTCACACAGTCCATTACATCTCGAGACTGGGGAGTATTTCATTCAACAACGAGCTGCAACGATCGGACACTTCCCTCCTCGTAGTTTACCGAAGCTACGGGATAATTGTTCGAAACCCGCACCCATCATGTGTACATTGCTGACCGCCAAAACAATCTCCGTCACATGTGCTAAATTGTTGTCACGCTTATCTTGCTTTCTGCACTGTAAACTATGTGTAGTTACTGTCCTTAATTGTTATTTGAGATAGTAATTTCGAGTTGAGGATAATCGTGATTTTATGTACAGCGAACTCGATCTCGCAGAAAACAACGGTCCAAATGGCAGATAGGAGGACGAAAATTTTCTAGCTCAACTGCTCTTGACTTCATTCATTGACGGATGGAAAGCGATGAAGGCGCAAAACTAGTGCTTTTTGAAAGTGCTGCTTTGTGAAGAAAAGAAAGAAGAAAGAAAATGGAAGAAAGAACAGGGACGGAAGTAAGGAAGTAAGGCTGGCTCTGGTTAGTTGGCTGGTCGGATACCGGGTCAAAGTACATGTCAGTCATGTTTGCAGTGCAAGATGACAGTACTGCTGAAGACACAGGCCATGGCAAAGGCTCATGTGACACTGTGTCATGGCGAAGCGACATGACTAGTGTCGATCTGACATTGTGCTTTTTTTAGGTAACAATATAAAAAACGTATACCTGAGCCGGCACACACAACACACACACACACCCCAGAGACACACACACACACAGACACACACACACACACACACACACACACACACACTATATATATATATATATATATAATATATATATATATATATAATATATATATATATATAATATTATATATAATATATATATATATATTCACATGCATATGCATATATACATAATACATGCATTCAAATATATAATATATATATAGGTTTTTAAAAAACCTATTTTAACAAATGTTGCTCCCCAAGGGGTCGAGCACTATCAAAATCATTTTGGTATTTTAACCACACTTATATATATATATATATATATAATATATATATATATATAAATATATATATATAATATATATATATATATATATATATATATAAATAGGTTTCGGCCTTTTTCCCTTTAGCTTGCATGCCCATGGCGCTTTGTTCCTGCAGGGTAGTTTTCTGTATAGTGAGAATTCATCACGCTGGAGTGACCTCACTTTACTGTGTTGAAGGCTCCATTTTGTTTGTTCTTCGTGTCTTAAGGGAGTTGAAGAGCTGGTATATGGCGGCACTGGCTGCCGTAGTCTGTTCCACGCTCTGTGGGGGAAGCTGGTGCCAGGTCGACAGGCGTTTGTCAAGTCTGTGGTCGTGCTGTGGTCGTCCTGATGGACCGTCCTAGTCCTGGTGACTCTAGTTGTTGGTTGGCTGCTGCTTCTGGCTGTGCTGTGTGTCGTCCCGGCCGTCACCGCTGTTTGCATCAATCCTTTCCTGGGAGACGGTTATGGGACGACCCTTTCTTCGTTTTTCCTCGTTCGCCTGTCCAGTACTGGTCAGCGGCCAGTTCAGGCAGGGGTCAGTAGACTCTGTGTATCTCTGTATCACCTTGTCTGTCCCGTTGTGAGCCCCTCTCTTTGTTTGTCAGGTTGTCCCGATTATAGGTCTTACTGTTTGTTTATCTGTATACATTGCTGTCTGTCTGTCCGTCCATTGGGCGCGTTATCACTATTGATTAGGCGATTGGGTACTTGTGTGCGAAGTGATTGAATGTCCTCGCCGGTGCGTGGTGTGTCTGCATCTGCGTAGGAATGCGCGCGTGATTAAAGTACGTGCGTTGGTTTGTGAGTGTGATATTTGTGTGCGCTCATTACTGCAGTGAGGGCGTGCCTTCTGTTTCAAAATTGCGAAAATGTAGACTGTTGGAAGTTTTTAACACACACACACACACAGAGAGAGAGAGAGAGAGAGAGAAGAGATGAGGGGAGAGAGAGAAGAGGAGAGAGAGAGAGAGAAAAGAGAGAGAGAGAGAGAGAAAGAGTGCGTCTGCGATAAACTCATGTGATATGGAAGTTCCGTAAACCTGCCACCCAATGGGCTTTATGTGGTGAAGGGAAATCTTAAGTGCAGCAGGGAACAGTAATTAGTGAATAACAAACATGTAGGATAACTCTTGCTCCCATATGAAACAATTGCAAGAGTTGTGCTATTTGTTTGTTACTTAAAGAGGTGAAGGTTTTGATCCCGCGCCCCTCGGATCAGTTTGTTCACCCTGTGGTGTAGTATTTCATCATCTTACTGACATTTCTATATTTCGAAAGAATGAATAATAAGATGCTTTTTCCCGCTTGAATGCTATGATGAAATTATGTTGAACGATTAATGGCCAGGTGTTACCTTGTTGAGTTTTCGAAAGGAGACATTTATTTACTATTGTTTATGAGTTGTACGCCTTACGCATGTGTTACGGGTCGATGTGGTTAAGCAATGTTTGATATTGAAGTGTGAGAATTCCGTGGATATGATTTCAATTTCAAAGAGACCATGTTTGTTTTTACGGAGACTCTATGAAGATGATGACCAATGCCGTGACCTTTTTGTCTGTCTTTGTCTTTAGCACTAAATGTTGGAACAGGCCTGGGACTCGTGGGAGGATACTACAAAGACGATGACCGTTGGAAGGACTCAAACCCCCGCCTGAACACCCTTTTTAAAGTTCTCGCCGTCTTGGCCGCTGTCGACTTCATAGTGACATGTTACTTTGTTTTTGTTTTTGCAAGTGCAATCATCACGGTAATACGCTACAAGCAGTTAAGACGTCAGAGACAAGACCGTCAGTCACCTCGACCGCCAAACACTGAGCCCATTTCCGATCAAAGGGAGGAGAATCAGACCTCTGTTGTCAAAGGCTCAACCGTACAAAGATCAAGGCCAGCATTTTTTGGGAACCCCTTTGCAGAAAACTGGTCACCGCCATGAACGCCTTATGCCCAGCATCTTTGGAAAGCGCCTTTCCAGAAAAACTGTCATCACCATGGAAAGCCTTAAGGCCAGCATCTGTGGAAAGCGCCTTCCAGAAAACTGGCAATCACCATGAAACGCCTTGGGCCTGGCACAGCCCCAAAACCCTCCAGACAACCCACTGCGCCATCAGCCTGGTCAACCAGGGGCGCACGGCAGTCCGCCCACCAGACACGCTCCTGGTGGTCCTGCTGGTGACCTGCCTCCCGGATTGATCAGAATGACGCATCAGACACCTCTTCAGTCAGGGCCGGTCACTCTGAAGGAGCAGCACGTTAATAACGCCGCTGACGCTTATCGATCGGGGGCCACAACTGTCCACCAGACTTCAGGACTAGACGGCGTCAGCAGGTACACCACCATGGATTCCGTTATCCATCAGACTGCAGGGCAAGAAGAGGCCAGCAGGTACACCACCATGGATCCCGTCATCCACCAGGTGCTCCACCAGAGTGGTCTGGTCGTTCTACCGCCATGCATCCTGTCATCAGTCAGGGCGGTCAGGAAGAGTTGTCCCGCAGTCACACTGCCAGGGATGTCCCCAGGGTCCATTCCATCTGTCGGCCTCAGCTCACACTGGCTGACTTTCATAGCTTCGCGTGGACCCCGGACCAACCGCCTGATCTTTCAGCTTCGTCATCCAGGGCAGACAAGCGCTGATCCTCCCACTAGTACATACATCTGAAGAATGTCCCCATCAGTACATACATCTGAAGAATGTCCCCATCAGTTGCATACATCTGAAGAATGTCCCCACCTGTACATGCATCTCAAGAATGTCCACACCAGTACATACATCTGAAGAATGTCCCCCTCAGTACATACATCTCAAGAATGTCCCCACCCGTTCATACATCTCAAGAATGTCCCCACCAGTACATACATCTCAAGAATGTCCCCACCAGTACATACACTCAAGAATGTCCCCACCAGTACATACATCTCAAGAATGTCCCCCCCAGTACATACATCTCAAGAATGTCCCACCAGTACACCGATCTGAACATGCCTTCCACCAGTACATACATCTGGAGAATGTCCCCATCAGTACATACATCTGAAGGATGCCCCCACCAGTACATACATCTTAAAAACGTCGCTACCAGTACAAACCCATCTGAACAACCCTTCCACCAGTAGATACATCTGAAGAATGCACCACCAGTACACCGATCTGAACAACCCTTCCACCAGCAGATACATCTGAAGAATGCCACCACCAGTACACCGATCTGAACAACCCTTCCACCAGCAGATACATCTGAAGAATGCCACCACCAGTACACCGATCTGAACAACCCTTTCTACCAGTTAACACATCTGAAGGATCTTTACACAAATCAGAAAAATCTTTCTGCCAGTGTACACATGTAAACAGTCCTTCCATCACACATGTAAACAGTCCTTCCATCACACATGTAAACAGTCCTTCCATGACACTGTAAATAGTCCTTCCATCAAGGCAAACATGTGAAGAATCTTCCTACCACCACACACAGATCTGAACTGTTCATCCACCAGTCAGCACATCTGAAAGATTCTATCACACACAGATCTGTACTGTTCATCCACGACTCAGCACATCTGAAAAGGTTCTATCACACACAGATATGAACTGTTCATCCACGACTCAGCACATCTGAAAGATTCTATCACACACATGATTGAACTGTTCATCCACGACTCAACACATCTGAAAGATTCATCACACACAGATCTGAACTGTTCTTTCCACGACTCAGCACATCTGAAAAGATTCTATCACACACAGATCTGAACTGTTCATCCACGACTCAGCACATCTGAAAGATTTACTATCACACACAGAATCTGAACTGTTCATCCACGACTCAATACATCTGAAAGATTCTATCACACACAGATCTGAACTGTTCATCCACCAGTCAGCACATCTGAAAGATTCTTGCACCAACACGCATAATGGCTGAAGAATCCTTCCATCAGTGAACACGTCAGAATAATCCCTCTGCCCTAGTGAAACGCATCTGAAGTTTTTGTTCTGTTTTTCTGTCTCGCTTTCCATGCCACCTCGGTGGCATTTTCATCCCTGCCTTCTTTCTGGCTGCGCGTCCACAGCCACAGGGCTGGCCCGCCCCGCCACAGCCCCGGCACTGGCAATCCACAAGGGGCAGTCAGTGTCAAATCGTCATGAGCAACTCCCCCAAACGAAGACACTGCACTGCTGCCGAGTCACATAGGTGGTGGTCAGTGGTGCCTGTTCTGATCCAACAATGGAAGGACACCAACTACTAGGCCTCTTTCTGACTACAGTCATTGCTCAGTCGCAGATGCCACGGATTTCCATTCTAGCCTGGACATAATGCAGGACTGTACTCTACGCTACTTTCATAAAATTATATTCTGGTGTGAAGCAGGCCAGAGAATACAGACACCTGCAGTGTTGGTCAGGAAATTTGAGCGACACTCAGAGGAACATATCCATTAGAAAGATGGACTCGACTGTGTGATCCGTTTTCCAAACTGAGCCAGTATCCAACTCAGTTCTGGAATGAAGCCGGTCAGGCAGAAAACATGCCACAAAGGAGGTGAATCTATGGAATCGAACCCAGGGCATCCCGAGTGCATCTCTGTCTGCGTCTGTCTGTCTCTCTGTCCTGTCTGTTCTCTGTCTTTCTCTCTCTCTCTCCTCCTCTCTCATCTCTCTCCTCTCTCTTCTCTCTCTCTCTCTCTCTCTCTCTCTCTCTCCAGTGGAGGAGGACGAGGAGATCACGTTTGGTGGGACAGCCACGTTCTGATGCAATCAGCCGCCCCCGCGACACCTGTGCGAACCAGAAACCAGAAGTCTGCTCTCTCTGCGTCCAGCCAAGCAACACTTCCCAAGGACTGGCACCGGAAGACACCAACTCAAAATTCTGACATGCCGAATTCCAGTTGTGTGAATAGCAATCAGGCCATCGCCCTAAGCTTTGATCCTTTTACCGACTTATAGTGACACAACAAATCTCAAACTGTTTTGAACTCGATGATAACTCTGATGTGAAATGTGGCAACTGCTTATGACGATAATGGTCATGCCGTCATGAGTGTCGATGACAATGACTGTCCACTGTCCGAAGTGACTCAGTGTGACCACTCTGACAGTGCTGTTGAATCAGCCTTGTTCGTAAGTACACATCAAAAACTACGTTTTGTGTCATTTAATGTAGAAGCATATGGAGGATTGCGAATGAACTTGATTTACCCCATTTTGTTGCAAGTATGACTTTGTCCTCTTATTGGAAACTTTTTCCCACACATTTCCTGATCATTTAGCTCCTTCACATGTTGCATATGTTTCACCTGGTATTAAAGTATCAGACAGTGTACATGGTCGTCTATCAGGTGGTGTGTTTTCCTTGTTCGAAAATCACTTAGTAAATATGTACGTAGAGTTTTTAATGTGAATGGACAATATTGTTATTCTGAAAGTGTCCCGCCAGCTCATGGGAACCATGTCTGATTGCTTAGTAATTGGAGTTTACATTCCCCTGAAAACTCGCCTTATACCAGGAAACGGACATTTATAATGGTGTTAGTCTGTTGGAAGACTGCTTGCTCGATCTTGGAAATGAATATATGATGTTCCAATTATGATTTGTGGAGATTTAAATGCACGAACTGGTTCCCTATATTCACAAAAAAGCAACATATCAAACGAATTTTATGATTTACGAGCACCTGTTGACACGGAGGATGCAACTAATTCCAATGATAAATTACGTACGTCTTCTGATACCATAGTCAACCCGTTTGGTCGCTTGTTGCTATCTATATGTGACCAGTATGAGCTTTGTATCTTGAACGGATTAGAATCGAAGTCTTTTCAGGGAATATACATATATATCTGCAAATGGATGTTGTGTTGTGGACTACTGTTTGATTCAAACCGGTTGCTAGAAAGATGTGATTGTTTTAAACGTTGTTCCTATGGTTGAATCGAAGCATGCGGCTATCGAAATATCTCTAAATGTATTTGCTGATGCGGTTCTCCCAAACTTAATTTTACCCATAAGTCATTTCAGTATGTATGTATAAAATGGGACGAGAACAAGTATGAAACGTTCTCCGACCTGATGCATAATGAAAATGTGAAAAATATCATGGACGAAGCTGTATCACTTATTGAAATTGATATAAATCAAGCACTAAGCAAATTCAATGAATGTTTTACATATGCAGGTGAATGTATGAAAAAAACTATACATGTTGGGTCAGAAAAGAGAAAAAGAGGTACGATATTGAATGTAAACAGACTAGGACTCTTTTGCGCAGGAAACTGCACCAGTTCGGCAGATCTCACCTCGATACCGACAGAATAGCTTATTCCGAGAAAGAAGCAGTACAAAGAGCTACTTGAATGTAAAAAGAAATCTTACAAGGAAAATGTTTTGCATTCCTTGCACGACAATTTGAATAACCCAAGAAAGTTTTGGGATACAGTTCGTTCTGCATCACCCTCAGTTTGTGGGACAAAACACAATAACTAAAACTGAATGGTTCGAGCATTTCACCAATGTTTCAACGCCAGTGGCAATGACCGTAGCGATGATGGTAGCATTGAGGGTAATGAAGATGCTCATTTTGACGCTCATGATGCAGCTCAAGTCACATTTAACTGTGACACACTGAATGAGGCATCACTACAGAGAAATTCGGGAGGCAGTACGAGCACTCAAAAGCCGAAAAGCTGCAGGTCCGGATGGTCTCATAGAGAGTTTTATAAAAATGGTATAGAACATATTTTGCCTTTCCTATTGAAATTCTTTAACTACCTGTTGATCATGGATTGTTTCCAGATGAATGGTCTTTGTCAATCATCCAGCCCCTGCATAAAAAGGGTGACTTAATATTCCTGACAATTATCGAGGAATCTCGCTTCTTAATATTTGTAGTAAACTGTACAGTTTTATATTAAACAAACGTATCTCAAGATGGATTGATGTAAATGGTATTTTTGGTGAGGAGCAAGCTGGGTTTAGGAAGGTTATTCCACAGCAGACCAATATTTTCACTATGTTCGCTATGGCTCAAAAGCACTTTTGAGGCATAGAAAACTTTATGTGGCATTTATAGATTTCCGCAAGGCTTTCGACACAGTGTGCAGAGGGAAATTATGGGCTGTTTTACGCAAGTCTGGATTGCAAGGCAAGATATTTAATGCTCTAAGATCGATTTATCATGTCGTTAAAGCAACGGTACGTGTCCATGGTGAATTAACTGATGTATTTATGTGCCCACGAGGCTTGAAGCAGGGAGAGGTGTGTTCACCAGTTGTTTTCTCCTTATTCATAAATGAGCTCACAAAAGACATAGTTAATTTTGGCCGGCATGGTATCCATTGTCCCCAGACTTTATCGAAATATTGATACTGTTATTTGCTGATGACGTGGCATTAACATCTGACAGCATCATTGGCCTTCAGACACAGCTGAATATCCTGTCTGATGTAGCAGAATGCCTGGGTCTTATGTAAATATGGAAAATCAAATGTTGTTATTTTTCGTAACGGCGGACACTGGGCGGCGAATGAAAAATGGTGGTTTAATGGAAATGAACTTAAAATTGCGAACATGTACAAGTACCTGGGCATTTATTTGTCAACAAGATTGAGTTTTGTGTATACAATGTCTGATCTTGCAGAAGAGCCAAGAAGGGAACAGTACATTGATAAGAATGTTGTGGTCCATTGTGAACACTCACCTAAGATCTTTTTTAAGCTTTTTGATAGCCAAATACAGCCGATCCTGACTTATGGATCTGAAATATGGGGTTTAGTTGAAAATCAAGAATTAATCGAGAAGGTCCACTTGTTTGCATTAAAACGATTGATGGGTGTAACCCAAAAATCGCCTAAACATTTGATATACGGCGAAACAGGCAGATACCCCTATATGTCACAACGAATTTGAAATGTATAAAGTTCTGGTTACGCCTTGTTTGCATGGATGACAATAGATATCCAAAGAAAGCTTACCATATGCTACTCAGCCTACAGAGTCAAAACTATCAAACTTGGCTTGTAAAATAGAAATGTTTTGTATAGATTTGGTTTGGAGTAGTCTGGGAAGCTCAAGGGGTCGGAAATATGAGTATGTTTATGGCAACTTTTAAACAGAGACTTGTAGATTGTTTTCAACAGGATTGGCATGCGAAATTGGAGTCATATACTTTTATAATGTTTATGCATCTTCAGACAATCCCTGTCAATTAGTACTCATTTATGTCAAATTATGAACATCAGGGTGCGTAACACGCTTTCCAGGTTTGGAATTGGGATGTCCCCACTGAATTGTCATTTTATGCAGTACAATGTTGGCTCGAGCAGAGACGTTAACTGTCCATTTGTACCAATGTTCCAGAGACAGAAGTGCATTTTTTGCTTGTTTGTCATACATATGAAACTCTTCGGAAAGAGCTGATCCCAAAAAAGTACTACATCCGTCCATCTACGTTTAAATGTGTATTGCTACTCTCCTGTAACAACGAATAATTGTAAGAAAAAATGGCCTTATTTATTTTCAAAGCCTTAAAATTGAGACAAGAGAAAATGATGTGGTTACATGCTGTTAATACTGTGTTTCATTAATCTCACTCCATTGTATGGGCGACTGGCCTGACAATTAAACATTCGTGACTCGTGACTCGTGACTCGTGACTCTCTCTCTCTCCTCCTTAGAATACCATCTATCAGCTTGCAAAACCAGACTAAATTTGTCCCATCACACAGCATCACAATCAGCGATGTATCAAAGAGAAGGACGGGCTCCGTTTTTGGTTCATTTGTTCCCGCTATGCTTTGGCGCAAGTTCGGACTTAGAGCATGATCTTCTTTTCAAGTGTTACTCGTAAAAAGTTTGTTTGTTTGTTTGTCTGGTTTTTGTTTCGGGGTGGATGAGTGTTTAGTAGTATGTATTGTGAGGTGAGCACGTTAAATTGTTCGTTTTGAAAGTCGTGGATGTGTGTTGACTATACAATACTTTGGTATCAATCTGTACACTTGGGGGGACGGTATTGAAAGTTTCCTCGGTCTATTGTAAAAAAAAAAAAAAAAAAAAAAAAAAAAAAAAAAAAAGCATTTGCGAAGCGTAATGTGATAGACATTCTTTTCCTCTTTCTTTCTTTTTTTGTTTTTTGTTTTTTTGTTTTTGTTTGTATGCTTGATAATATGTGAAACTGATTTGTTTTAAGAATGAAAAAAGTCAAAACAAAACGACGAGACTTGATCAAATTAGGCGTGGATAGAGACGAGTCTTCAGAACTTAAAAACAAACGAAGAAAGTGCGAATTAGCTCAAGCCAAAAAACAAACAAACAAGCTAACAAAAAAGATAATGACGTAGGACAGACAAAAGGGGACAGAGACAAGTACATATGAATATTTATCGAAAGGGAAATGGAACTGAAGGAGAAACAGAGACAAACGGAATATTAAGACAAAGAGACAAACAACGGAACAAAGAGATACAGCATAAAATGGAATATAATGGTGGCGAGACACGCAAGACAATAATGAAGATGATAGTAATAAAGATGATAATGGTAATGATAATGACGATGATGATAAAATGATAATAATAACAATAATAATGATAATGAAAATAATAAACAATATAATAATAATAATAATAATAATAATAAATTAATAATAATAATAATAGCAATAATAAAATAATAATAATAATAAAAGAACCAGAGACAAAAAGAATGGAACACAAAGAGACAGACAAAGAGAGCCAAAACAGAACACAGACAAAACGAGCCCCCACACACAGCGACAGACAATTGTTAAACCAGAGACGGAGACAAAAGCACATGAAACGAACGTAAAATTGGGACAATGAGGGGGGGGGGGGGGGGGGGGGGGAAAATAAGTGTGTTAAACTAGATAACTAGAAATTTTTTTGTTGGGTTTTACGTTTTTAGCTTTACATCATCTGTGTTGATGATGTCATTTTTTTTGTGTGTAACAAAATTTATTGGTTTTCTGCTTGTTAATACATTTGCTTAGCATTATCTTGCAATGTTTGATGAATGATTTTACGTTTTCAAATATGAATTTCGCAGACAAAGATAACAGAAACATTGTATGTTGTTCATTTTTTTTCTTATCAAATCGCTATTAAAGAACATTATTAAGGTAAAGCTTTGTGTGTATATATGTTTGTATGTATGTATGCATGCATTTATTGTAATACTTTAAAATATCTGCATAGTATGTATGTAGTATGTATGTATAGTAAGTATCAATCAATCAAACCCATCTATCTATCTATCTATCTATCTATCTATCTATCTATCTATCTATCTATCCATCAATCTATCTATCTATCGATCTATCTATCTATCTCTCTATCTCTCTATCTCTCTATCTCTCTATATGTCAATCATATTCCTTTTTAGCTTCTTGTTTTAAATAGTGAATTTTTATTCACTTTCTTTTTATGCATTATAAACGTTGTGTGGGCTCGCCGGGCCCTCAACTCACTACTGAGGAAGGCATTAAAGCCGAAAATTTGGAAATCTTTTTATCTTGTCTGTTTGTTTTAACTTCTGTATATATATAATAATAAATTATATAATATATATATATAAATATATTAATATATAATATATATATATATATAAATAATATATTAAACGTAAAATAATAAATAAATTTTTAAAAATGCCCCGTAGTAAAAATAAATTAATCAATGCCAAACCTATCCCCAAAAGCCACACTGACCACAGTCCCATCACCACCACATGCACACTGACCACATCCAGTCACACACATACATGGC
>CM031620.1:24475266-24492395 GCA_018398815.1 Conus ventricosus | reverse complement strand
ATTAAACACCTAGCATTAACACCACACCCGACATTAAACACCTGCATTAAACACCACACCCTGAGCATTAAACACCAGCATAAACCCACATACCCCGAGCATTAACACACCCCTGAGCATTAAACACCCTGAGCATTAAACACCACACCCGAGCATTAAACACCTGAGCATTAAAACAGATCCACACCCTGAGCATAAACACCTGAGCATAAACACCAACACACCCGAGCATTAAACACCCTGAGCATTAAACACCACACCTGAGCATTAAAACACCCAGAGCATAAAACCCCGGCAGAACTCGCCTGTGGTATTGATTTTGACCTTGTGGACCAGAGCAGTAATTATTAGCTTATCTATACTATTACCAACCTCCACCCCTAAGTTAGCGGTGTCGCATATTGCATCCAAATCATTTCCTTTAAACAACACAGGATACCCTCCATGAACTTGAGCCCTATGTATTCGATCATCTGACCAATGTTGATTACAGTTTCTACATTAAGTGTGGAATGATCGACCCCAAAGCGCTGGAGGTGCCACCATTATAGGTTCAAGCTGACTGCCATCATTTTAACATTGAATTGCAACATCATTAAAAGAAAAAGCAAAAACTTCTGTCCAGACTCGTAGTTCTTGAGTGGTGTTCTAGTAGTGGACTAGCGGTGGAATGGTGGTCTAGAGGGGACTAGTAATGGGACGATAGTATAATAAAGGGTTTGGAGTGGCATGGTGATGTAATGGTGGATTAGTGGTGGACTCGTCGTGAAGTGGTGGACTGGTTGTTGAATGATCAGCCAGTGGTGGACTAGATAGGAAATGGTGCTCCAGTTGTCCACTAGAGGTGGAATGGTCACCTAGTTTGGACTAGCGGTGGAATGTGAATCTAGTTGTGGACTAATAGTGGTATGGTAGTCAAGTTCTGGAAAGATCGTCGTGAGGTATTTCAGTGGTGGAATAATCGTCTAGCGGTCGCATGTTGGTCTAGTGATGGGCTACAGGTGGCATAGGGTTTACTGGAGGACTAATGGTAAAACATGGTGGTCTAGTAGCGGCTCGGCCGTGGACATTGTGGTGACGTGCGGGCAATCGATGGTCTAGACGTGGACAGGTGGAACGGTCGTCTGGTGGTGGCGGTATGGTACAATGGTGGTCTAGTGGAGGTCTGTCGGTGCAAACATGATCTAGCAGTGAAATGGATGGCATAGCAGGGTATCAGCGGTGGAACCCTGGAACAGTGCTAAACGTGGGGTGAAATGGTGACCTACTGGTAAACTGTTGGAATAGTGCTGAACGTGGGGTGGAATAGTGACCATATGGTAAACTGTTGATAGAGTGATGGACAGGAGGTGAAATGGTGTACTTATGATATCTAGGGTGGAATGGTGGAAAGTAGTGAACAGATGGTAGTGGTAGTAGAATGGGGGTCTGGTGGTGGAATGGTTTGGTGGTGGAATGGTCTGGTGGTGGAATGGTCTAGTGATGGAACAGTCTGGTGGTGGAATGGGGGTCTGGTGGTGGAATGGTCTGGTCGTGGAATGGTCTGGTTGTGGAATAGTCTGGTCGTGGAATGGTCTGGTTGTGGAATAGTCTGCTGGTCGTGGAATGGGGTCTGATGGTGGAATGGTCTGGTGGAGGAATAGTCTAGTCGTGGAATAGTCTGGTGGTGGAATGGTCTGGTGGTGGAATGGTCTGGTGGTGGAATGGTCTGGTGGTGGAATGGTCTGGTGGTGGAATGGTCTGGTGATGGAATGGTCTGGTGATGGAATGGTCTGGTGGTGGAATGGGGGTCTGATGGTGTAATGGTCTGGTGGTGTAATGGTCTGGCGGTGGACTGATCTGGTGATGGAGTGATCTTGTGGTGGAATGGTCTGGTGGTGGACTGATCTGGTGATGGAGTGATCTTGTGGTGTAATGGTCTGGTGGTGGAATGGTCTGGTGGTGGAATGATCTTGTGGTGTAATGGTCTGGCGGTGGACTGATCTGGTGATGGAGTGATCTTGTGGTGGAATGGTCTGGCGGTGGAATGGTCTGGTGGTGTAATGGTCTGGTGGTAGAATGGTCTGGTAGTGGAATGGTCTGGTGGTGGAGTGATCTTGTGTTGGAATGGTCTGTTGGTAGTATGATCTGGTGGTGGAATGGGGGGTTATTCTGATGGTGAAATGGGGGTATAGTGGTGAGCAAGTGCTGGCTTAGTGGTGACAATTATCACACTTATTGTGGCATTTGTTGAAATTGTATTAGAAAAAAAGACCCTTCTTGAAAACAATATCCCACTGACTGGCAAATAAACCAGTAGTTAATGAAACCAGTAATTAACAATGAACGCACCCTTCAGATGGCCAACAGGCCTCCCACTCTGCTAGGCTATCTCCACCAACACAAATGTCATCGGCAGGATAAACCCGCCTGCTTCACAGTCACTAAGAGAAATTGATGCCGCCTACACCAGACCCGAGTCGCTTGCCATGGAGTAGAAGATGGAATCTTTGTTGTCCAGCAGCTTTTCTGGGGCGTCGAACTCCTTGATCCGACCTTCATCCAGGACCATGATCCTGGAACACGTCATCAAAGTCACACTACATGAATATTGCAAAGGACAACCATGCTGGGACAAACTGAGCAAAAGTAACAAGCCGCCGTTGCACACTTGTCTGTGTCGTGGATTCCTAGCGGGAGATCGTGGGGTTTACATCTGCCTCGACCTGCTCCTTCCTGGAGATGACTTTGTGAAAGGCTTAAAACTGGGAACCACTGGAACTACACAGTGGAGTTTCATCCACTTAACGCGGATGCGTCCCTAAGAGCGCTCATCATATGCCAGGACCTACATTGCAGACGTCTGTGTCTTTGGGGCCTGGTTGACGCTGGGATATACTGTGAACGTAAACATAGTGTACAATCCTGTCATGCATTCTTACGCCGGAAAGGAACATCACAGCAACATGTTCATCATCGCCATCCTCATGGACCAGTATGGAAAGTCTCAAATTCTGAGGCCCTTCATTCCCTGTTCTCGTGGTGACACCAATTTTCATTTCCTCACTATGTCAAAGCCCTTGATAAGTTCGCGTCCAGGTCTCCAGTATCGGCAAGGAATAGAGAAATATCGCTGGACGGAGAGAGAGAGAAAGAGAGAGAGAGAGACAGAGAGAGAGAGAGAGAAAGAGAGAGAGAGAGGAGAGAGAGAGAGAGAGAGAGAGAGAGAGAGAGAAAGAGAGAGAGAGAGAGTCAATCTTGCTGCAAATACAGTCGTCAGAATTGGGCCTAGTAGGTTGTGTCTTGCGTACACTGGATCACAGCAGGCGCCACTGAACACCATCGAAATGACTCGGCAGCAGCAGTGCGGTGTCTCCTCGGGTGGGTTGCCTTTTGACAATTTTACATTGATGGTGCCTGTGGGTTGCCGGTGCTAGGGCTACGTGGCTGTGGACGGGGATCTGAGATGGGGGGAGTGGGGAAATACAACTGATATAGCAGAGAGGATAGGGGGGCGCACACACACACACACACACACACACACACACACACACACACACACACACACACACACACACACACACACACACACACACACACACACACACACACACACACACACACACACAGAGGGTCCTGACCTGTCATAGTCCATGATGGTGTTGATGCGGTGGGCGACAGTGATGATGGTGCAGCCGTGGAAGGCCAGACGGATGGTGTTCTGGATCACACAGTCTGTCTCCATGTCCACAGCAGCTGTGGCCTCGTCCAGCACCAGCACCTTGGTGTGAGGTAACATGGTTCTGGCCAGGCACGCCAGCTGCCGCTGGCCCACACTGAAGGCACAACCAGTCATCTCTGTGAGTGCTGGCATTTTTCTTTGTGTTTACTGTTACGTGACTGCTGCAATAGATGCTTCTTCTCGATCAAAACATCCGAATCTCAAAGCTTATGTGTCTTCAATTCTAAAGCAAACATGCCCCCCCCCACTCCCCTCTTAACCCTTTACTCCTATCCCTTGACCAATTCCTATTCCATTTACGCTCTACATTTATTCCTCTTAGTTAAGAGGCCCTCTTCACACACTGTATCTCCTCCACACAGCTTTGGCCTTTCGCTTTCGCCTCTAAACAAACCTGGTGCCTTCTTCACACTCTATATCACCTCTAAACAAACTTGGTGGCTTCTTCACACACTATATCCCCTCTAAACAATTGGTGCCTTCTTCACACACTATATCCCCTCTAAACAATTGGTGCCTTCTTCACACACTATATCCCCTCTAAACAATTGGTGCTTTCTTCACACACGTTTTCCCCTCTAAACAAACTTGGTGCCTTCTTCACGCATTATATCCCCTCTAAACAAACCTGGTGCCTTCTTCACATACTATATCCCCTCTAAACAAACCTTGTGCCTTCTTGCACCAGCCGCCGTGGCGAAGTGGTTAGCGTCGCGGACTCCCGGCTGGGAGGTCGTGGGTTCGAATCCCATCAGAGTCATGTGGGTTTTTTTCTGCCCCGACCGGCTCCTACCCAGAGTTGAGTTTGCTGCGGACTCAGTTGGGAAGACTGGGACCACACAGTCGAGTTTCATCCACTTCATGGATGCGTTTCTGAGAGTGTTGCTCAAATTTCCTGACCAACACTGCAGGTGCCTGTATCTCTCGGGCCTGGTTGACGCCGGGATGTATTATGAAAGGAAGCGTAGAGTACAGCCCTGTCATGTAGTCTCAGACCGAAATGGAAATCCGTAGCATCATCTTAATCATCCTCATTCCCATTGATCAGCATTTTTAAAAAAAATGTCTCAAATTCTGTGGCCCTTCATGCCCTGCTCTCATGGTGACCTCAATTTCGATGTCCTCTCCGCGTCTGTGGCCTTGGTTTGCTTCCGTCGGGGTCACCGGTATCGGCGAGTCCATGGGGCTGTCGTTGGACGGTCGTGGTGGCGCCCTCCGGAGGGAGAGCTCACTCACGCCGGCTCCGCGACTAAGCAATTATTGTCGTCAGTAGGGGCTTAGTAGGTGGTGTCCTGCGTATGTTAGATCAGAACAGGCGCCACTGAACACCACCGAAGTGACTCGGCAGCAGTGCAGTGTCTGCTCCGGTGGGTTGCCTCTTGACGACTTGACATTGACTGCTCCCTGTGGATTGCTGGTGCCGCGGCTGCGGCGGGGCCAGCCGGGCTATGGCTGTGGACGGGGTGTCAGAATGAGCGGCGTGGGTGCACTGCCTCTGAGGTGGCGCAGAGGTTGGGGACAGCAAAAAAAAAAAAAGAAAAAAAAAAACACACAACAACAACCTTGTGCCTTCTTCACACTCTATATCACCACTAAACAATTGGTGCTTTCTTCACACACTATATCCCCTCTAAACAAACCTGGTGCCTTCTTCACACACTATATCCCCTCTAAACAGACCTGGTGCCGTCTTCACATACTATATTCCTTCTAAACAAACCTGGTGCCTTCTTCACATACTATATTCCCTCTAAACAAACCTGGTGCCTTCTTCACATACTATATTCCCTCTAAACAAACCTGGTCCCTTCTTCACACACTATATCCCCTCTGAACAAACCTGGTGCCTTCTTCACACACTCTATCCCCCTAAACAAACTTGGTGCCTTCTTCACACACTATATCCCCTCTAAACAAACCTGGTGCCTTCTTCACACACTATATACTCTCTAAACAAACCTGGAGCCTTTTTCACACACTATATCCCCTCTAAACAAACCTGGTGCTTCTTCACACACTATATCTCCTCTAAACAAACCTGGTGCCTTCTTCACACACTATATCCCTTCTAAACAAACTTGGTGCCTTCTTCACACACTATATCCCCTCTAAACAAACCTGGTGCCTTCTTCACACACTATATCCCTCTAAACAAACCTGGTGCGTTCTTCACACACTATATCCCTTCTAAACAAACTTGGTGCCTTCTTCACACACTATATCCCCTCTAAACAAACCTGGTGCCTTCTTCACACACTATATCCCCTCTAAACAAACCTGGTGCCTTCTTCACACACTGTATCCCCTCCAAACAAATTTGATGCCTTCTTCACATACTATATCCCCTCTAAACAAACCTGGTGCCTTCTTCACACTCTATACCACCTCTAAAGAATTGGTGCTTTCTTCACACACTATATCCCCTCTAAACAAACCTGGTGCCTTCTTCACATACTATATCCCCTCTAAAAAAATCTGGTGCCTTCTTCACACACTATATCCCCTCTAAACAAACCTGGAGCCTTTTTCACACACTACATCCCCTCTAAACAAACCTGGTGCCTTCTTCACACACTATATCCCCTCTAAACAAACCGGGTGCCTTCTTCACACACTATATCCCCCTAAACAAACTTGGTGCCTTCTTCACACACTATATCCCCTCTAAACAAACCTGGTGCCTTCTTCACACACTATATCCCCTCTAAACAAACCTGGTGCCTTCTTCACACACTATATCCCTTCTAAACAAACCTGGTGCCTTCTTCACACACTATATCCCCTCTAAACAAACCTGGTGCCTTCTTCACACACTATATCCCTTCTAAACAAACCTGGTGCCTTCTTCACACACTATATCCCCTCTAAACAAACCTGGTGCCTTCTCCACACACTATATCCCCTCCAAACAAATTTGATGCCTTCTTCACACACTATATCACCTCCAAACAAACCTGGTGCCTTCGTCACACACTATATCCCTTCTAAACAAACTTGGTGCTTTCATCACACACTATATCACCTCTAAACAAACGTGATGCCTTCTTCATACACTATACCTGCTCCACATAGCTTTGGCGCCTTCTTCACACAATATACCTTCTCTAAGCAAACGCGATGCCTTCTTCACACACTATTTCTCCTCTAAACAAACTTGATGCCTTCTTCACACACTATTTCTCCTCTAAACAAACTTGGTGCCTTCTTCACACACCATACCACCTCTAAACAAACTTGGTGCTTTCATCAAACATTATAGCTCCTCCAAAACAACGTGGTGCCTTCTTCACATGCTATACCTCCTCTAGACAAATTTGATGCCTTCTTCACATGCTATACCTCCTATAAGCAAACCTGATCGATGCCTTCTTCACACACTATATCCTCTCTAAACAAACTTGGTGCCTTCTTCACACACTATTTTGTTCTCCACACAGCTTTGGTGCCTTCTCCACGCACTATATCTCCTCCACATACCGTTGATGCCTTCTGCTCATACTATACCTCCTCCAAACAAACTTGGTGCCTTCTTCACACACTAAATCTCCTCCAAACACACTTGATTCCTTCTTCACACACTAAATCTCCTCCAAACACACTTGGTGCCTTCTTCACACACTAAATCTCCTCCAAACAAACTTGGTGCCTTCTCCACACATTATACCTCCTCTAAACAAAATTGAAGCCTTCTTCACACACTATTAATCCTCTAAACAAACTTGGTGCATTCTTCACACACTGCAACTCCTGTAAACAAACGTGATGCCTTCTTGACACACTATACCTCCTCTAAACAAACTTGACGCCTTCTTGACACATTATATCACCTCTAGACAAATTTGATGCCTTCTTCACACACTATATACCTCCTCTAAACAAACTTAAATGCCTTCTTCAAACAATATAGCTCCTCCAACCAAGCATGGTGTCTTCCTTTCACATCATATTTCCTTACAACTCGATATTGTGTTCACACACTATCCCCACAACTTGACACCTTCTTCCCCACAACGTGACACCTTCTTCCCCACAACATGACACCTTCTTCCCCATAACATGACACACATCTTCTTCACCCACTGTATTTGCTCCATACAACGTAATACCTTCTTCACACTCTATATGTCTTACCCACAACTTGATACTTTATTTACACATTGCTCTTCACTACAACTTGATACCTTCTTAACACACTTCATCTCTTCCTCACGACCTGGTATCTTCTTCACACTTAATATCTTGTCCATATAGCCCGCCCTTCTTCACGCACTCCGTGTCTTGTCCCCGAATTCCCCACGCTAAGGTTCTGTAGCCTCTCACTACATTAGAATAAGGTTCTGTTCATTTTTCCTTCACTGAATTAATAGTATGTCACTCCTCCCTTTCTGACTTCAGGCTCTGTCACTCCTCCCCTCATTGACCTCGGATTCTGTTCCTGCTCCTCTCACTGACCTCAGGTTCCATCCCTCACTGACCTCAGGTTCTGTCCCTCAATGACCTCAGGTTCTGTCCCTTACTCACCTCAGGTTCTGTCCCTCAATGACCTCAGGTTCTGTCCCTTACTGATCTCAGATTCTGTCCCTCACTGACCACAGGTTCTGTCCCTCCTCCCCTCATTGACCTCAGTTCTGTCCTCCTCCCCTCACTGACCTCAGGTTCTGTCCCTCCTCCCCTCACTGACCTCAGGTTCTATCCCTCCTCTCCTCACTGACCTCAGGTTCTATCCCTCACTGACCTCTGGTTCTCTCTCTCCTCCCCTCACTGACCTCAGGTTCTGTCCCTCACTGACCTCAGGTTCTGTCCCTCCTCCCCTCACTGACCTTAGGTTCTGTCCCTCCTCCCCTCACTGACCTCAGGTTCTGTCCCTCACTGACATCAGGTTCTGTCCCTCAATGACCTCAGGTTCTGTCCCTCAATGACCTCAGGTTCTGTCCCTCACTGACCTCAGGTTCTGCACGTCCTCCCCTCACTGACCTCAGGCTCTGTCCCTCCTCCCCCCACTGACCTCAGTTCTGTCCCTCCTCCCCTCACTGACCTCAGGTTCTGTCCCTCCTCCCTCACTGACCTCAGGTTCTGTCCCTTACTGACCTCAGGTTCTGTCCCTTACTGACTTCAGGTTCTGTCCCTCACTGACCTCAGGTTCTGTCCTTCACTGACTTCAGGTTCTGTCCCTCACTGACCTCAGGTTCTGTCCCTCCTCCCCTCAATGAACTCAGGTTCTGTCCCTCCTCCCCTCACTGACCTCAGTTCTGTCACTCCTCTCCTCACTGACCTCAGGTTCTGTCCCTCACTGACCTCAGGTTCTGTCTCTCACTGACCTCAGTTCTGTCCCTCATTGACCTCAGGATCTGTCCCTCCTCCCCTCAGTGACCTCAGGTTCTGTCCTCCTCCCCTCACTGACTTCAGGTTCTATCCCTCCTCCCCTCACTGACCTCAGGTTCTGTCCCTCACTGACCTCAGGTTCTGTCCCTCCTCCCCTCACTGACCTTAGGTTCTGTCCCTCCTCCCCTCACTGACCTCAGGTTCTGTCCCTCACTGACATCAGTTCTGTCCCTCAATGACCTCAGGTTCTGTCCCTCAATGACCTCAGGTTCTGTCCCTCACTAACCTCAGGTTCTGCACGTCCTCCCCTCACTGACCTCAGGCTCTGTCCCTCCTCCCCCCACTGACCTCAGGTTCTGTCCCTCCTCCCCTCACTGACCTCAGGTTCTGTCCCTCCTCCCTCACTGACCTCAGGTTCTGTCCCTTACTGACCTCAGGTTCTGTCCCTTACTGACTTCAGGTTCTGTCCCTCACTGACCTCAGGTTCTGTCCCTCCTCCCCTCACTGACCTCAGGTTCTGTCCCTCACTGACCTCAGGTTCTGTCCCTCCTCCCCTCACTGACCTCAGGTTCTATCCCTCACTGACCTCAGGTTCTGTCCCTCACTGACCTCAGGTTCTGTCCCTCCTCCCCTCACTAACCTCAGGTTCTATCCCTCACTGACCTCAGGTTCTGTCCCTCAATGACCTCAGGTTCTGTCCCTCCTCCCCTCACTGACCTCAGGTTCTGTCCCTCCTCCCCTCACTGATCTCAGGTTCTGTCCCTCCTCCGCTCACTAACCTCAGGTTCTGTCCCTCACTGACCTCAGGTTCTGTCCCTCACTGACCTCAGGTTCTGTCCCTCACTGACCTCAGGTTCTATCCCTCCTCCCCTCACTGACCTCAGGTTCTGTCCCTCCTCCCCTCACTGACATCAGGTTCTGTCACTCCTCCCCTCAATTACCTCAGGTTCTGTCCCTCACTGACCTCAGGTTCTGTCCCTCACTGACCTCAGGTTCTGTCCCTCACTGACTTCAGGTTCTGTCCCTCACTGACCTCAGGTTCTGTCCCTCCTCCCCTCAATGAACTCAGGTTCTGTCCCTCCTCCCCTCACTGACCTCAGGTTCTGTCACTCCTCTCCTCACTGACCTCAGGTTCTGTCCCTCAATGACCTCAGTTCTGTCCCTCACTGACCTCAGGTTCTGTCCCTCATTGACCTCAGGATCTGTCCCTCCTCCCCTCAGTGACCTCAGGTTCTGTCCTCCTCCCCTCACTGACTTCAGGTTCTATCCCTCCTCCCCTCACTGACCTCAGGTTCTGTCCCTCCTCCCCTCACTGACCTCAGGTTCTGTCCTTCCTCCCCTCACTGACCTCAGGTTCTGTCCCTCCTCCCCTCACTGACCTCAGGTTCTGTCCTTCCTCCCCTCACTGACCTCAGGTTCTGTCCCTCCCCCCTCACTGACCTCAGGTTCTATTCCTCACTGACCTCAGGTTCTGTCCCCTCACTGATCTCACTGACCTCAGGTTCTGTCCCCTCACTGACCTCAGGTTCTGTCACTCCTCTCCTCACTGACCTCAGGTTCTGTCCCTCACTGACCTCAGGTTCTGTCCCTCACTGACCTCAGGTTCTGTCCCTCATTGACCTCAGGTTCTGTCCCTCCTCCTCTCACTGACCTCAGGTTCTGTCCTCCTCTCCTCACTGACCTCAGGTTCTATCCCTCCTCTCCTCACTGACCTCAGGTTCTGTCCCTCTTCCCCTCACTGACCTCAGGTTCTGTCCCTCCTCCCCTCAATGACCTCAGGTTCTGTCCCTCCTCCCCTCAATGACCTCAGGTTCTGTCCCTCCTCCCCTCAATGACCTCAGGTTCTGTCCCTCCTCCCCTCACTGACCTCAGGTTCTGTCCCTCCTCCCCTCAATGACCTCAGGTTCTGTCCCTCCTCCCCTCAATGACCTCAGGTTCTGTCCTCCTCCTCCCCTCACTGACCTCAGGTTCTGTCCCTCCTCCCCTCAATGAACTCAGGATCTGTCCCTCCTCCCCTCACTGACCTCAGGTTCTGTCCCTCACTGACCTCAGGTTCTATCCCTCCTCCCCTCACTGACCTCAGGTTCTGTCCCTCCTCCCTTCACTGACCTCAGGTTCTGTCCCTCCTCCCCTCACTGACTTCAGGTTCTATCCCTCCTCCCCTCACTGACCTCAGGTTCTCTCCCTCACTGACTTCAGATTCTGTCCCTCACTGACCTCAGGTTCTGTCCCTCACTGCCATCAGGCTCTGTCCCTCACTTACCTCAGGTTCTATCCCTCCTCCCCTCACTGACCTCAGGTTCTGTCCCTCCTCCCCTCACTGACCTCAGGTTCTTTCCCTCCTCCCCTCACTGACCTCAGGTTCTGTCCCTTACTGACCTCAGGTTCTGTGCCTTACTGACCTCAGGTTCGGTCCCCTCACTGACCTCAGGTTCTATCCCTCCTCCTCTCACTGACCTCAGTTCTGTCCCTCCTCCCCTCACTGACCTCAGGTTCTGTCCCTCCTCCCCTCACTGACCTCAGGTTCTGTCCCTCACTGACCTCAGGTTCTGTCCCCTCACTGACCTCAGGTCTGTCCCCTCACTGCCCTCAGGTTCTGTCCCCTAACTGACCTCAGGTTCTGTCCCTTACTGACCTCAGGTTCTGTCCCTCCTCCCCTCACTGACCTCAGTCCTGTCCCTCACTGACCTCAGGTTCTGTCCCCTCACTGACCTCAGGTTCTGTCCCTCCTCCCCTCACTGACCTCAGGTTCTGTCCCTCAATGACCTTAGGTTCTGTCCCTCAATGACCTCAGGTTCTGTCCCCTCACTGACCTCAGGGTCGGTCTCCTCATTGACCTCAGGTTCTGTCCCTCACTGACCTCAGGTTCAGTCCCTCACTGACCTCAGGTTCTGTCCTCCACTGACCTCAGGTTCTGTCCCTTAACTGACCTCAGTTCTGTCCCTCAATGACCTCAGGTTCTGTCCCTTCACTGACCTCAGGTTCTGTCCCTCACTAACCTCAGGTTCTGTCCCTCTTCCCCTCACTGACCTCATGTTCTGTCCCTCACTGACCTCAGGTTCTGTCCCTCTTCCCCTCACTGACCTCAGGTTCTGTCCCTCCACCCCTCACTGATCTCAGGTTCTGTCCCTCCTCCCCTCACTGACCTCAGGTTCTGTCCCTCACTGACCGCAGGTTCTGTCCCTTCACTGACCTCAGGTTCTGTCCCTCACTGACCTCAGGTTCTGTCCCTCACTGACCTCAGGTTCTGTCCCCCTCCCCTCACTGACCTCAGGTTCTGAACCTCCTCCCCTCACTGACCTCAGGTTCTGTCCCTCCTCCCCTCACTGACCTCTGGTTCTGTCCGCTCACTAACCTCAGGTTATGTCCCTCACTGACCTCAGGTTCTGATCTCAGGTTCTGTCCCTCCTCCCCTCACTGACCTCAGGTTCTATCCCTCCTCCCCTCACTGACCTCAGGTTCTGTCCTCTCACTGACCTCAGGTTCTATCCCTCCTCCCCTCACTGACCTCAGGTTCTGTCCCTTCTCTCCTCACTGACCTCAGGTTCTGTCCCCTCACTGACCTCAGTTCTGTCCCTTCACTGACCTCAGGTTCTGTCCCTTCACTGACCTCAGGTTCTATCCCTCCTCCCCTCACTGACCTCAGGTTCTGTCCCTCCTCCCCTCACTGACCTCTGGTTCTGTCCGCTCACTGACCTCAGGTTATGTCCCTCACTGACCTCAGGTTCTGATATCAGGTTCTGTCCCTCCTCCCCTCACTGACCTCAGGTTCTATCCCTCCTCCCCTCACTGACCTCAGGTTCTGTCCCCTCACTGACCTCAGGTTCTATCCCTCCTCCCTGACCTCAGGTTCTGTCCCTTCTCTCCTCACTGACCTCAGGTTCTGTCCCCTCACTGACCTCAGGTTCTGTCCCTTCACAGACCTCAGGTTCTGTCCCTTCACTGACCTCAGGTTCTATCCCTCCTCCCCTCACTGACCTCAGGTTCTGTCCCTCCTCTCCTCACTGACCTCTGTTCTGTCCCCTCACTGACCTCAGGTTCCGTCCCTTCACTGACCTCAGGTTCTGTCCCTTCTCTCCTCACTGACCTCAGGTTCTGTCCCTTCACTGACCTCAGGTTCTGTCCCTCCTTTCCTCACTGACCTCAGGTTCGGTCCCTTCACTGACCTCAGGTTCTGTCCCTCCTCCCCTCACTGACCTCAGGTTCTGTCCCTCCTCTCCTCACTGACCTCAGGTTCTGTCCCCTCACTGACCTCAGGTTCTGTCCCTCACTGACCTCAGTTCTGTCACTCACTGACCTCAGGCTCTGTCTTTCACTGACCTCAGGTTCTGTCCCCTCACTGGCATCAGGTTCTGTCCCTCCTCCCCTCACTGACCTCAGGTTCTGTCCCTCCTCCCCTCACTGACCTCAGGTTCTGTCCCTCACTGACCTCAGGTTCTGTCCCTCCTCCCCTCACTGACCTCAGGTTCTGTCCCTCACTGACCTCAGGTTCTGTCTTTCACTGACCTCAGGTTCTGTCCCTCACTGACCTCAGTTCTGTCCCTCCTCCCCTCACTGACCTCAGGTTCTTTCCCCTCACTGACCTTAGGTTCTGTCCCTTCACTGACCTCAGGTTCTGTCCCTCCTCCCCTCACTGACCTCTGGTTCTCTCTCTCCTCCCCTCACTGACCTCAGGTTCTGTCCCTCAATGACCTCAGGTTCTGTCCCTCACTGACCTCAGGTTCTGTCCCTCACTGACCTCAGGTTCTGTCCCTCCTCCCCTCACTGACCTCTGGTTCTCTCCTCTCCTCCCCTCACTGACCTCAGGTTCTGTCCCTCACTGACCTCAGGTTCTGTCCCCTTACTGACCTCAGGTTCTGTCCCTCACTGACCTCAGGTTCTGTTCCTCCTCCCCTCACTGACCTCCGGTTCTGTCCCTCACTGACCTCAGGTTCTGTCCCACACTGACCTCAGGTTCTGTCCCTCCTCCCCTCACTGTCTTCTGGTTCTGTCCCTCACTGACCTCAAGTTCTGTCCCTCACTGACCTCAGGTTCTCTCTCTCCTCCCCTCACTGACCTCAGGTTCTGTCCCTCAATGACCTCAGGTTCTGTCCCTCAATGACCTCAGGTTCTGTCCCCTCACTGACCTCAGGCGCTGTCCCCTCATTGACCTCTGGTTCTCTCTACTCCCCTCACTGACCTCAGGTTCTGTCCCTCACTGACCTCAGGTTCTGTCCCTCACTGACCTCAGTTCTGTCCCTCAATGACCTCAGGTTCTGTCCCTCCTCCCCTCATTGACCTCAGGTTCTGTCCCTCCTCCCCTCATTGACCTCAGGTTCTGTTCCTCAATGACCTCAGGTTCTGTCCCTCACTGACCTCAGGTTCGGTCCCCTAATTGACCTCAGGTTCTGTCCCTCAATGACATCAGGTTCTGTCCCCTCATTGACCTCAGGTTCTCTCTCTCCTCCCCCCACTGACCTCAGGCTCTGTCCACTCGCTGACCTTATTTTCCGTCCCTCACTCACCTCAGGTTCTGTTCCTCCTCCCCACACTCATGGTGAAGACCGTCAGCAGACTGGAGACGAAGGCCTTGAGGTGAGCTCTCTCCAGAGCCTGCCAGATCTGCTGGTCGCTGTGATGCTCTAAGGGATCCAGGTTGAACCGCAGGGACCCCGAGAATAGGACAGGATCCTGGGCGACATGGGATGATCTTTCATTACCACTGCCAGCGATCGAAGTTGTATGGTATCCTATCGGCTGTGAACAACACGACTGATTTCTACGCAGGGTTTTCAAGAACGTTTTGCTGAATTTAGATTTAACGTACATGTTGCAGATGTTTCTATGTACAGTTTTGAGGTCAGGATGCTTGACAAAAAAAGAAACGTGTTTCAAAATGTGTACGAGTGTATCTTGTAGGAACTTTCGGCTTCAGAATCAGCTTCACCAATGAGGGGTCACAGCGAGCGCTACACCTAATCTGTTAAGATTTGAGACCAAACTGCCCACGATTTAAAGCTGATGGATAAATACTGATGACTAAGATGTGATAGTTTATGAAGAGGTATAATGGCAATGTCTTTTCATGGTCTGATGTAACATGTGGAGAATCAACAATCTTCAAGGAGATTGTAGGAAAACAAAGACGTAGTCATATATAAGTAGGAGCGTTGGTGAGAAAATCGGCGGCACATGTTGAAAAGGTTTTCACTTAAAATTAAATTCTGATTACTCGATTTACACCTATCCGCTCCTTTCCGTACACACACACACACACACACACACACACACACACACACACACACACACACACACACACACACACACACACACACACACACACACACACACACACACACACACACTATATCTCTCTCTCTCTCACTCACTGACACACACACACACACACACACACACACACACACACACACACACACACACACACACACACACACACACACATACACACACACACACACACATACACACACACACACACACACACACACACACACACACACACACACACACACACACACACACACACACACACACACACACACACACACCTGTGGCAGAATGGCGAGTCGTGACCTCAGATCATGCAGGCCGATGTCAGCAATGTTGACGCCGTCAATGATGATGACTCCCCCCACCGCCTCCACCATCCGGAACAGCGCCAACGTCAGAGACGACTTGCCCGCGCCCCCGTCCGCCCCACCACCCCCACCTAGAGGTGACAGTCGTTGCAAGACAACCTTTGAAATCATCAAAGCCGAACAGCCGGCGGTACAGTGAAGTATTACAGGTACTACAGGTACAGCACAGGTATTACAGGTTCGCCGTGTGGAGGTCACACCATTAGGCACGGCGGACCCTAACCTCTCTTTCTGCTGTATGTACCTTCCCCTGGACAGAATCAGGTACCTGTTTGCCACTGTGAACAGAAGGTTTTCAAGCTGTAACAATCCGCCCCCACCCGTGGTACGAACTCCCGAATGTCAGCTCCGTGACCAACCACTTCAGCTATCAGACGAGAACAACTCTACTCTTCCTACCCTAGGAAACTTTGTCACTGACGTCATTCCTCGTCGTAGAATCATTTCCATGTCTTTGCGGAAAAACCGACCGTTATTTTGTCAACAGCATGCTTATCATCAGTCAATATTCTTATTATGCAATTCCTCTAGCAGGTGTCATAAGTCTCCCTTAGCTCATTGCTGTCTTTCAAATTAACAATATGAAGGAAAATGTTAAAGGAATTTGAAGTAACTCCGCCAGTTAACAATGACGAACAAATTGAAGATAAAACACGACGCGTTTTGATCTCATCTTTAGGCAAGATATACAGCATTCGGGTCAAAGAAAACGAAGAACGAGCAATCACTTATCGTCTCAAAAGCGGCGCAAGATGGACGTTGCATGAAGGACTCAAGGAGCAATTTATAGTCATTAGTTTTGTGAATATAATCTAATTTCTAAGTATGTTGAAGTATTGTTCATAACATGTGCAGAAACATTAATCAGTAACATACAGAAATATCAGTAGAGTAACCACGAGAGCTTTTTATACGATAAATGAATATAAACTTATAGATAAGTATTGCAATGAAATTTCACTGTCGTAATAACAAGCCATATAGCAAGCAAGGTCTCCAGCTAAACTTGGTTCAATAGGACCACACAAAAAAAAAGAAGAAGAAGAAGAAGAAGAAGAAGAAGAAGAAGAAGAAGAAGAAGAAGAAGAAGAAGAAGAAGAAGAAGAAGGAAAGAAAGAAAGAAAGAAAAAAAAACAACTGACAAACAAAACAATTGATACACCATAAAACTGCAGGCAGTTAGCTGTATACCTTGCTGCCACAAAAGCCAATGAATGAAGGAGTGTACTTGATACTACAGGTTGCCGTAACTCTCTGATCCTGGCAGGCCTGTGTGGTCAGTGGAAACAGTACCTCCACATACAATGCTGGGCGCTGATGTGTTGTGTGTAACACCAAGGTGTGTTGTGCAGTGTGTGGCTTTTCCCCACGCACGATGTAGGCGGTGATGTGTTGTATGTAACACCTGAATGTGGTATGATCCAAGGCATGTTGTGTTGTGCAGTGTC
>CM031620.1:24462766-24467766 GCA_018398815.1 Conus ventricosus | reverse complement strand
CTTGATCTTCAACAGCCACGTCAGCAGCATCGCCATCGACGAGGACCCCAACAGCAGCTGGGAGGGGCAGCAGTGCTGGCTGAGCGGTTGGGGCCTACTGTCAGGGTCGGGGTCCATGGCCAACACCTTGAAGAAGGTGTCCATGACCAAGATCTCCAACGCCGAGTGTCGGCTGCGCTGGGCCTCCGTCAGCGGGGCGTCCATCAACGACGGCCACATCTGTTTCTTTGATCCTCCCAGGAGTGCCTGCAGCAGCGACAGTGGCGGTCCTGTCCGCTGCGGCAACACCATCACCGGTGTGACGTCATGGGGCGTGAGCACGTGCAGCGGAGACTTCCCTAGCGTCTACACCCGTCTCAGCTACTTCGCCAGTTGGCTGAGAAGTAACGCCTACTGATTGGAAGACAGTAACAGGTGCCCTTGTTTCCACTGAATCAGATACAGCATCATCTCATTGGTCGAAAATAGGGTTTTGTTTTTTCTGATTGGTTTACAAACGCATATGATTAACAAGAAAAGGCTGTTATAGCGGCATGTCTTTCTTTGCTTGGAAACGTGTTGGTTTTGAAAAAAAAAAAAAAGGTGCATCGATAATCAACGCTATGATGTTTGCTGTCTGGAGCATAATTGCTGAGATGTCATGAGTGTATCACCTTTTCCTTGATTTCAAGACAAACGTAACTAGAACAGGCAATAAAAATGCTACATACAATCTTCCATTCTATGCCGTTTGTCATGTAGGTTGTGAATTGCACGCTCGCTTTCTTTTTTCATCATCATCATCATCATCATCATCATCATCATCATCATCATCATCATCATTACTCATTATTGCTATTATTGTGCGAATGTTCGTACTTGTTCTCAGTGTTCTCGTGATCTAACACCGCATTCTAGTTTCCAGAAACTATCAGTATGCAGTGATCTCTCTCTCCTCTCTCTCTCTCTCTCTCTCTCTCTCTCTCTCTCTCTCTCTCTCACTCTCTCTCTCTCTCTCTCTCTCTCTCTCTCTCTCTCTCTCTCTCTTCTCTCTCTCTTCTCTCTCTCTCTCTCTCTCTCGTACCTTTCTGTGCCTTTTCATTGTGTCTTACTCTGTGTCTCACTGTGTCTGTCTGTCTGTCTATCTGTCTGTCTGTCTGTCTGTCGGTTGGTCGGTCTCCCTCTCTCTTCTCTCTCTCTCTCTCTCTCTCTTCCTCTCTCTCTCTCTCTCTCTCTCTCTCTCTCTCTCTCTCTCTCTCTCTCTCTCTCTCTCTCATACCTTTCTGTGCCTTTTCACTGTGTCTTTATATGTCTTACTGTGTCTGTCTGTCTGTCTGTCTGTCTGTCTGTCTCTCTCTCTCTCTCTCTCTCTCTCTCTCTCTCTCTCTCTCTCTCTCTCTCTCTCTCTCTCTCTCTCTCTCTCCTATTCACGCCCAAACCTGCGCGAGGAAAAACGCCTGTATACGTACGTACTCGCACCCTGCAACACAAGAGAGAGAGAGAGAGAGAGAGAGAGAGAGAGAGAGAGAGAGAGAGAGAGAGAGAGACAGAGACAGAGACAGAGACAGTAAGACAAAGACAGAGAGAGAGAGACAGCGACAGAGAGAGACATAGACAGAGACAGTAAGACAAAGAGAGAGAGAGAGAGAGAGAGAGAGAGAGAGAGAGACAGAGAGAGATAGAGAGACAGACAGACAGAGAGAGGGATGGAGCGAGAGAGGGGGTTGGATGGAAGGGAGACAGAGACAGAGACAGACAAACAGACAGAGACATAGAGAAACCACAGACAAATACAGACTGAGACCGAGTAGAGCAAGAGTGAAACTAAATAAGTTGTACAGAGTTTGTGTCGTAACCCTTTGGAAGGAGTCTCAATTCACAATGACAAAATGAGAATTCCGTAAAAGTATGACTCAACAGAATTTAACTGCATAAGTGCTCGAGACATAGATGCAGACATCGCTTTTCAGTATCTTGCCTCTAAGCCAAAAGGTCCCTCGGAGTTTTTGAAGAAAAAGCGCGCTAGACAGAATCATATTTCCCTTCTGGTAATCACTTAGATTATTGGACACAGGTGTCGTATATGATACTGTCGCTCATAAAATCGTGACGCAGCGACATTATTTCCCGGCAAATACTGCAACTGGTTCATGAAAATTATCGCTGAGCAACTTAATTTCATAAAAATTGGTAGCGCAACAGGATTTCACGAGAAATGTACATAAAATTGTGTTGTTGCCTAAAAAATAAAATCATGTCGCAGTGACAGCATTTCATGTAAGAAAATTGCTACCGTTGAAAAGTTGTCGCTCTCAGACAGCATTTCCCGTATTTAAAAAAAAAAAAAAAAAAAAAAAAAAAAACGACGTCGAAGACATGTTCGGTCTCTGCCCCAACTCTACCCCCACCTGCCTCTCTCATGGTTTTACGCATCAGTTGCCCCATTGTCTTTCTGTCTATGATTTTATTTGTGTCTGCTTGACTGTCGGTCTATCTTTCTGTCTCTATTTGTTTTTTCTCGCTCATTCGCTCTATGTATCGCCCTCCCTCTATCTGTTTGACTCTCTTTAGTTTCACTCTGTCCATCAAAATGTCTGTCAGTTGGTCTCTGCCTTTCCCGCCCCCCCCCCCCCCCTCTCTCTCTCTCTCTCTCTCTCTCTCTCTCTCTCTCTCTCTCTCTCTCTCTCTCTCTCTCTCTTCACACACACAAACACACACGCATGCAGGTGCGTGCACACACACACGCACACACATTTACTCATGCACGCATGCACGTACACATACACACTGCACGTGCGTGCTCGTGCACACACACACACACACACACACACACACACACACACACACACACACACACACACACACACACACACACACACACACACACACACACAAAGGAGCCGAAATACTACAGTTCAGGTCATGGCTTTGGGTCAGTGTCTGTGTCAGCAGCCAGGAGATCGTCCAACTAATCTCACGGAGGCGATTTTACGACACTATCCAGGCGTCAGTCGCTTACTGTCCAAGATCCACTGCTGACGACGTACAGAAGGAAGAATCATCCGACATTTATAACCAGTTACAACTTGTGTCTTTCTGTCAGGTAATCTTGCGGCGGATAGGTGATTTTCATCCCATGAAACGCTGTTGTTTGCAGGTTCCATGTCCAGTGAGGTGATGTTAGGTAAGGTCATGTTGCTCATAGCCCAGCTGACCGCAAAGGGCCACTTCAGGGCTGTCACCGCGTTGAAGTCAACTCACAAGTCATGAAAAAAAAAACTTGAATCGCACAAGTCTTTACAATACACCTTCTAAAACACACCGGAAATGTTGTTAAAAATCTTTCTTCTGTGAAATCTTAGATCAGACGAAAAATGTTTATATCTCTCAGAAATCGCACCAGGTGGGACATCTCCGAACAAGGTTTTCATGGAGTCTGCTGTAAAATGTTTATGTCTCACGTCATGTATGTCCCAACATTGTAAAAGAACATGTTTCACTGTGAGTCGTACATAACATGGAATGCACCACGGAGCTTCTTCACCTTTTAAAAAGATACGAATGGGTGTAAAAAGAACTGCCTGTATGCAAACGGCGCAAGACTGTTTTTCCTTTACGGCCGCCTCGGGAACATGGGAAAGACTCTTTCAGATTAAGACGGATTGTGAACAATTTGTTATTCGTCTACGAGTTCTATTCCATGTCCAGCAGTGGGTTCGCGGTCAGCGGGTCTCACTGTGACCACATACCCAAGAACAAACGCGCACAGGAAATACGTTTCCGCTCTGCTGTTACTTCGCTGGTAAGTGAGATATCCCGCTACTTGAAGTCTCCATGATTAATTGTCAGTGGATATATTGTCTGAAAAGTGTGATTAGGTATACAGATATCTGAGGAAAGTTGATATGTTGATGTCTGAGAAAAAAGGGATTAGACATACAGATGTCTGAAGAAAGCGTTAGTTGACATGCAGATGTCTGAAAAACTGTAATTAGATAAACTGATGTCTGAGAAAGACTGATCAGGTATGCTGATGTCTGAGAAAAATAGATCAGATATACTGATGTCTGAGAAAGACTGATCAGGAATACTTTTGTCTGGAACAAAATTGAGCAGGTGTATTGATTTCTTTTCTTTTCAAAAAGTGTGATTACATATGCTGATATAAAAAAGTGTAAGTTGATAAACTGTCTAAGAAAGTGTGATTAGATGCACTGAGTCTGACAAAGTGCAATTAAATGTACTGATTTCTGACAAAGTGTAATCAGGTCTACCGATGTCTGACAAACTGTAATTAGGTCTACTGATGTCTGACAAAGTGTAAGCAGGTCTACTGATGTCTGACAAAGTGTAATTTAGGTCTACTGATGTCTGACAAAGTGTAAGCAGGTCTACTGATGTCTGACAAAGTGTAAGCAGGTCTACTGATGTCTGACAAAGTGTAAACAGGTCTACCGATGTCTGACAAAGTGTAAGCAGGTCTACTGATGTTCACAAAGTGTAATTTAGGTCTACCGATGTCTGACAAAGTGTAAGCAGGTCTACTGATGTCTGACAAAGTGTAAGCAGGTCTACTGATGTCTGACAAAGTGTAAGCAGGTCTACTGATGTCTGACAAAGTGTAAGCAGGTCTACCGATGTCTGACAAAGTGTGATTAGGTCTATTGATATCTGACAAAGTGTAATTTAGGTCTACTGATGTCTGACAAAGTGTAAGCAGGTCTACCGATGTCTGACAAAGTGTAAGCAGGTCTACCGATGTCTGACAAAGTGTGATTAGGTCTATTGATATCTGACAAAGTGTAATTTAGGTCTACGGATGTCTGACAAGGTGTAATTAGGTCTACAGATGTCTGATATAGCGTGATTAGATGATGTTTGAAAAAAGTGGGATTGCATTTACTGATGAGTGACAAACTATTAGTAGATATACTGATGTCTGACAAAGTATTAGTGAATATACTGATATCTGAAAGAGTCTTAACTGATATACTAATGTCGGATATAGTATTAACAGATAT
>CM031620.1:24445266-24447766 GCA_018398815.1 Conus ventricosus | reverse complement strand
CTACCCCTGAGAACACAGGTTTGGGACAGTTTCAGAAGTTATCTTTTCTAGACAGTACATTCTAACAAATGTTTTTGATACAAAAACGCATATGTGTGTGTGTGTGTGTGTGTGTGTGTGTGTGTGTGTGTGTGTGTGTGTGTGTGTGTGTGTGTGTGTGTGTGTGTTGTGTGTTGTGTGTGTGTGTGTGTGTGTGTTGTGTGTGTGTGTGTGTGTGTGTGTGTGTGTGTGTGTGGTTGTGTGCTGAAGGAGGGGAAGGGGGTGGGGTGTGATGAGCTGAGGTGGGAAGGTGGGAGACTAGATGTAAAATGAAGGTGGGTAATTAATTAACTGTGGGGACTGGTGTCTGTATTTTCAGCCAGATTTGGGTTTTTCTTTCCGAATTTTTTCCTGTTTTTTAAACACCCTCATTTTCTGAAGTATTCGATTCTGGAAAAATCAGCAGCAGCATCATCGTCATCATCATCATTGTTAATGCTGTTATACTTGTTATTAACTCATCATCATTATTATGATCATCATCGTCGTCGTTGTCATCATCATCATCATCATCATCATCATCATCATCATCATCGTTATTGTTGTTCTTAATGTTATTAACATCATCATCATCGTCATCATCAACACTACCACCACCACCACCACCACCACCATCATCATCATCTCTGTGGGCTTGTCTGTGTGTTTCAGCCTTTCCTTTAGTCGCTTTTGGCATAATACTTAAACTGCAGGGCAATAACAAAGCATGGCCCACGCAGCATTCATAATTGATCAAACAAATTAAAAGCAACACATCCGGAAATGATTCTCCCACCAAACGCCCCTCCGCCATGTCACGCTCAATTCCCCGTGTTCAACCAATCATGACCAGATGGACACTGACTGGAGTAGCCTGTGTAGGGGTCGTGAGGGCACCCTTTCATTTGGACTCTCTTTGATTTTTTCCGGGCATATAGGGCACATTATGACAGACATTTTAGGTAGTTCTAAGTGAATACATTCCATGTGCACTGCATTCGCTACTGAGGATATTGTGTGTTATCTCGAATGACCCAGCACTGCTGATAATTTTGACATAGTGGAAGTGACCACAGTTATAACTCTGACACTACTGAAGTGACCACAGTGATCATTTTGACACATCTGAATTGAAATCAGGGATATTATAATTTTGACATGTCTGAAGTGACCACAGTGATAATGTTGACACATCTTGACTGACAGTAGTGATAATTCTGAAACATTGAAAGTGTTCACAGTGACATTCCTGACCCATCTGAATTGACAACTTTGTTAATTCTGAAATTGTGATGTGACCACAGAGACGATCAGTAAAATGACAGAGGTTTAATATTCTGGTATGTCGCACTGACAACACTGTAATTCATCATTCTGTCATGTAGAAAAACGGTGACGCGTTGTCCTGCTATTTCACATCGACACGAAGGTTTGTGGCCCACTGTGCAGGTTATGTTGTTGTCCTGCAGTGTTTGACATGGTCGAGACGTTTGTGTCCTAGTCTGTGAGTTATGCAGTTGTCAAGACACTGTTACTCATCAATGTGAAGGTCTTTGGTCCACTGTGCTGGATATGTAGTTGTACTGCACTGTTTCCACTAACACGAAAGGTTGGAACCTGCTGCGTGGATTATGTAGTCATCGTTACGCTGTTTCACATCAACATGAAGTCTCGTGGCCTGCTGTGGGGTCTATGTGGTCGTCCAGGAAACCAACGTTCAGGGTTTGTGTTTCACAGGTTGCATGTTTTCCCTTTCTTTCTTAGTGATGATCTGAGTGCTGTTTCAGATGAGACAAAACACTGTTTTGTATTGAGGAGAGGTCCTATGCCCTACATGCTCGTCACGCACTCTACAGATTCTACGACAGCAAGTTTATTGTTCCTTGCGAAAACAAAATGCAGAAAACAGTTCTGTTTGCATAGGTTAACATAAACAGACGCTTTTTATAATCTAAAAGAAAAATGCAGGGGTGCCGTATTATGGCAGGTGTTGTTATTTAGAGAAGCATTTTAAATATGATTTTAAAATCTGTTTTAAACTACAGTTTATCATATCTTATGACTTATTTCCTATGATACCATTCACTACAATGCAATGCAACATAACAATTCCACTGTTCCCAAACATATATAAGCGATGTCACAACGAACCTTGAAGCATTTCTGGCGCATTTCAAAAGACTAACCAAAACCTAAACTCCAGGATCACCTCTGACAATGACAAGATTCATTACTGGTAGAATTTGAGATACACCCCTGGCTTCATTGAGATCGAACACAATGCACCTTTGGCAGGTCTTAGAAAATACGAGACGTTGTTGTTGTTGTTCTATGGTGTCCTAGTGTACTTTCAGTGTATGTGGAAATGACCACAAAGTACGTTCAACCTCTCAGAATGATGCTCTGTGCATTTTCCCTACATCACTGAATATCTCAGTCTATATCTATCTATGTATCTATCTGTCTGTCTGTGTATCTATCT
>CM031620.1:24435266-24437766 GCA_018398815.1 Conus ventricosus | reverse complement strand
GAGCACCTAAGGCAGCTGGATGGCAAACTTTGTCACCTTCTAGCAGCTCCTGCGACTGCGGTGGCACCAAACTGTAACAGCCCTGTTGTTCCTTTAGATCTGTCAGTGAGGTGGAGACAGGGGACCAGCTGCATGGGCAACAGCCTGTCCTCCATATTACAATGTGACTGCTACGACAGAGACTGCCACTCTCGCATTGGTCTCGATAGCCACGGGTGACGCTGCTCAGGTCGAGCAGACAGCTTGGGCAGATCGCTAAATCTAGGTCGGACATACTCTGTCCATGGGTAGCTATGACCGATGGAGGCCTACCTAAATTTCACAAACATGAACTATGTTACAATGCACACATGCGGCCCATTCCAACAGGGCAGGTCCAGAACTACTAATACCACTGGGGCCCAGTTCAAGTGAGTAAAAATCCACTCCTTTTGTGACGACAGAGAGAACGAACAAACGAATGAACGAACGAACTAACGAAAAATAATAATCGGTATAGGCCATAGCCCTTTCCGATGGGGTTTACAATGCAACAATAACAATTCATACAGTAAGGTAGCATGATATAGTTTTAACAATGAGAAGCTGACAGATAAGCACACTAACTATGCACAATGTAAACGACAGTTTGGGTCATATCAACTGACCATAGTTGTGCGTCTCTTAAAGGATGTATAAAGATACTAACACATATGCTCTTCAGTACTTTTTCATTTTCATTTGCCATGAGCACAAGCAGCCTGAAATAAGCAAGGGTTTTCAAAGAATGTCCGGGGAATGCATTCATATGGTAAAGCCTTCAGCACAGGACAACAAAGTAGGAAATGCAATTTGTCTTCATTTGCGTTTTTGCATAAGGACATAGCATACTAACGTTATTGGTGTTTGTATATCGATACTGGATGCGTTTTGATGTCTAAAATTCCTGATCTAAATCTTGTCAGATAACCTCTTATATGCCTGTTAATATTAAGTGAGAGATATTTTCATATCTGACAGATGTCTCAAAAGTTCTTTGAAATTTCTTTCTTTCTTTTTTCTTTCTGCGTACGCAGGCTGATACTCCTGCGGACACTCCCTGTATAGCCAGGCAGTGGAGTTTTGTGTGTATGACCCTTTTTTTATCCCGCCATTAAGGCAGCCATACTCCATCTTCGGGAAGGTGCATGCTATGTGTCACGTGTCATCCATACCAACGGCCAAACTGGCCTTCTCTTCCGAAAGTTGGTGATGGGATTTTACGTGTGTGCAAGATGTTATACGTGCGTTCACACACGGAACCTCGGTTTAATAGTCTCATTCGAAGGACTGCATGGGAATGAGTCAGAACCAATGTTAACTCCGAGGGAAAAATCCCCCTATACCGAAATTCGAACCCGCAACCCCAGGATCACGAGTCAGGCGCTCTACCAACTGAGCTATCCGGCCCCCCTTTGAAATGAATATCGCTTGCTGTTTTAGATGTTTTCATGTCAGTTTTGCCATCGATTATCAATCAGTCTTTGCCGAAGTTGCTTCAAAAACGCATTTACTTTTCCAACCCCTTGATTCATCCAAACAAACCCAAATCCATTATGAAACAGGAAACTTTAAACACCTGAGACCCACGATCTTTCATCAGAGGATTCCAATCCAAGCAACATCTTATATGGTTTTAGTGGTAATCTGTCATCATCCATCTGAACAATCTTCAGCCAGTATCTGAGGCACTGCACAAATGAATTGATATAGATTGGATAGCCGTTTGTTTCCCCATAAACACATTCATTAGGTGTCTTCATGTGAACCCCTAAAAATTTCTTAAGAGCATATACATGAACTCTTTCACATTAACAGCAGATTTATCTAGGCCACAAATCTCAGCACTATACTGAGCAGCCGGTTAAACCTAAGCATTAAAGAGTTTTAAAAAAACACTGTCAATGAATTATTATTCAACATGTATAATGTTTTCAAGATACATAATAAGGCGTCTTTTGCTCTGCTTGCTAGATCCCGACAAGCAACTGTAAGCTTAATTAAGCATGTAGATAAATAGATACCAAGGTATTTATAACAATTTACAACAATAGATTCCAAGGTATTTCAAACGATTCACAACAACCATCCTCTGTCCATTAAGATACCATCTTTTGCTTGCTGCCAAGTAACCTCCTTTTCTGAAAACCACCATTACTCTTTTTCATATTTACTTTTAACTGAAGTTTGGAAGCTGCCTGGCACAAATTGTCTAACTGAGTCTGGGGGCCAATTAGAGTCTCAAATAATAAGAAAATATTATCAGCAAGTAACAAAATGAATAATTCAATAAAATCAGGAGAAAGTGTTGCACTGTGTCTTCCTTTCGCTATTATTTCTAAAGCTGATTTGTTTATAAATAATGAGGGGAAAAAAACAGGGCTACAAGCATCACCTTGTTTTACACCCTGTGTACATAACATATAGTCAGTAAGTTACCCACCAGATCTAACTCTTGCTTTAACATTATTCTACATACTTT
>CM031620.1:24410266-24430266 GCA_018398815.1 Conus ventricosus | reverse complement strand
GCACAAAACTGAAGTCAGGTTTGTCCTCTCCATTTAAATTTCAGTAGTTTTCTGATGAATTTGGGACAGAACAAGAAGCTCCCATCAGGTCAACTGAAGCCACGAAGCAGATTTTGTTTACCAAGCTCAAAGCTGTATCCAATGTACCCATTTTGAAATAAAGTTAAGTGATTTCTTCATTCAGTCTCTTCTTTTCTTCTTCCTCTTCTTAATAATAATAATAATAATAATAATGGTTTCTTATATAGCGCTTAATCAAACGAATTTCTCTAAGCGCTTTACAAAATCATACTACATTCACCCTTCTCATATACGATCGTACACCTTACACCCAACTACAAATACTATTACTACAATAACTAACACATCCTAATCCTACGAGTATGACATTCACTTATTTTTCAAGTATCACCACAAAAACTAAATCCTATAACTTTCAGTCATACAACAAATACATGTAACAGAGAACATACACATACACTACATTTGAAAACGCCCAGACGGCAATGCGCAAGGTTGTACCCCCCTCTTCTGTCGATTCTTTTCGTTGTGTCAAATCTTCAATCCTGTGGCAACGATGAATCCCAGCCTTCTCGAGTTCTTGACGACTGTCCCAAAGCTGCATCTGCAGTTCTACAACCTCTGGCCAGGTTTGACGCTGCAGAACATTATGGACTGGACAGTGACGGAAGATGTATTCAGTCTGTTCAAATTCAGCATCATTCTAAAGCTTCCATCTAACTTCTTTCTTGTAAAAAAATGATAATAGGATTTCCGGTGAATGGTCACCATATGGAGAGATCACCATTTTGGCAAGCAACTGGGCTACCTCTGAGTCTGTCGCATCAGTCTCACGGTTAGCCATGTCTGTCTCCCTCACTGTAAAGAGAAAGTGGATCATCGATATTACAATCACATTCAAATTGTTGTTATTTTCTTTCATGTTTTTTTTTTCTTTGGTTGTTTTTTTTTTTTTTTTACTTTTCTAGGACATGTTAATTTCAGGACGGGAATCCAATTCGATATCTCTACGCTGATATCTTTTTTTTTTTCTTTCTTTTTTTTTTTTTTGGTCTGTCCTTTATCATTCACATTATAAGAACTAGGGAAGGAATGGAGACGGGAGCCACTGTATTGGAGTTTGATTATTTTTCTTTTTTGTTCATAATGCATTTTCACATCGTATTCTTTTAATCAATAGCCGATCTCCGAGCAAGTTGAATTTTAGTCGATCCGAAAAGTGGCTAACTTCAGAATTCTTTTAACTTCATTTGCTCTCTCCGCCTTGGCTTAAGGCTGTGTCAGATCGATTGACATAGGCTAGAACACCAAGGCTACGTCAAAATGTTGTTATGCTCTGCACAGTTATGCGGGGATTGTCTTCAGCCGTGACAAGCTCCTAGCATAACATTATCAGTCTCCAAAATCCCTCGAAGTCGGAGTGTGGCTGCCCACGTGGTAGGGTAATCAAAAACGGTCTGATGCATTTGTACTATAGTATTCAAATGCTTCGGCTGTTTGGATTATCCCTGGAGTCTTTTAACTAGGGTACGACAACAACAACAACAACATTTGCTCTCTCTCTCTCTCTCTCTCTCTCTCTCTCTCTCTCTCTCTCTCTCTCTTTTTTTCTTTTTTTTCTTTGTTTTTGCTTTTTTAAACCTTTCTCAATAGTTATCGCTCATTTGATTAAAGTTCACACTCAGTACTGACAGCAAAGCGTAACTACGTACTATTAAATGTCTGGACAACTTGACTAAGTGTTTAACAGTGTCTGTGTTTTTCTTTCTCCTCTGTTTCCGCTATTTTTTCTTTTCTTTTTCTCTTTTGCAATCTGTAATCTGTTTGTATTAACTTCGGTTGATTATAAACACCTGGGATTTGTTGTTGATGCTTTGGGTGTACTTGTTTCTTCGGTTTTCTGCTTATCTTGTATCTATAGTGTTATTAGATGCAAGTGATTTGGGAGGGGGGGGGGCATGAAATTTACCATTGCTGCACGTGCATTGACGTGCATTGTGTCCTCGAGCGTTATACACTTACTGTAAATTCACGAAACCGTCATTTCTTTTCAGTTTCTATTGTAGCGCAGCCTGCCCTATGGGATCTGAATTCAGAGAAATAAAAATCTGCTCAGCTAAAAAGAAAATGACGAACAGGCACATCATACCTGTCCTATAACATGGGTACATGAATGTACAACATGACCGCTGAATTTCCGACACCCTTGAAGCGAATTCAACTTGGTCAGTGCTGAGGGCAGCAGTTATTTGGCTGGATTTTCATCACTATATGCAAAACGTAGAGCATCAACAACATGAAAGATAACCCCAAATACGTGACAGACATTTGGACAAGAACGAGCAAAATGGACATATAGCAGCACCTCTGAACGATGTCTGCATTTTCGCTAAGTTATTGCCAGGTTTCAGGTAAACAAAAACCTGGCCTATTATAAACGAGACAAGAGAAGACGTTTTCTTAAAACAAACAAAGAACCGAACAAACAAAACTGATATGCATAATAAGGAGGGAAAGCGGATGAAAGATCTTCCAGACAAAAGGTAGGAATGGATCAAGAAGGCAAGGAAAACAGGCGAAAATAATTATTTCGGGCAAAATAGATAAATAACTAAATAGATCATTTTTTTAAAAAGCGAGGTGGAGGGGGACGGAGGCAAAGTCAGAAAAGGGGAAGAGAAAAGGCGTAACCACAAATATAAAATTCTCTGAAGACAACGATCAAATTTATACTGAAAGCGTCCGTTGGAACACACACACACACACACACACACGCGCGCGCGCGCGCAAGCAACGCACACACACACACACACACATATGCGCGCGCGCGCGCGTGTGTGCGTTTGTGTGTGTGTGTGTGTGTGTGTGTGTGTGTGTGTGTGGTGTGTTGGTTGGTTGGCTGGTTGTTTGTTTGTGTGATGGGGTAGCGCGTCACCGGCTAATTTCATATATGTAGCTAGCATTACTGTGTCAGCACACAGTCCTAAAGACGGTACACGGAACGACAGAACAGGAGAGCAATTATACGTCATCTGTCTCTTGTTCTTGTCCGATAATTGCCGGAACCAAGTGTCAAGGGAAGCTGCCATAGCTATAAATAGAATGTCGGTCAGCGCTTCCAGCAGATGGAGTCAGCCTGAACCTGTCAATAAACAGCAGAACTTAGCGGCGTCTTCAATGGTCAGAGGTGAATACACGTACGTCAAAATGCTGAGGGCGCTGTAATAATCATGGTTTCAGCAACAATAGTAACATCAAAACAACAACAACGACAGCATGAAGAACAACAATATCATAGCAATGGTGAGTAAAGTGGTTGCCAATGCGGTTAAATACTGCCAAGGGAGTTAAATAAAGCCAAGGGAGTTAAATAATACCAAGGGAGTTAAGTAATCGTAAACTGATAAACGGGTAGAGCTGATGCTGGACTGGTTTCCTTGTTCTTTGCTTCTGTCATTTTGTTTTCGTTTTCACACTCATTTCTTGCTTAGTTTTGTTTTCTTCCGTCTTCTTCATTCTTTTTCTTCATTTACATAGGTCTACACAGGTTCAGCTGCAACATTCCATGCCCATCGGAGTGTAGTGGTTGACATGGGACGCTACTGGCCGGGAGAGGAGGGTTTCATCCCTTAGTCTGAAATCTATGGCTTCAAGTGATTTCTGCCAGTCTATGACCACCCGGTTATCAAGGTCCGCGGGAGACTGACAGGACGTTGATCTCACCATTCACCTCGTGGGAGTTTCTGTCATGATCCAGCAGGCCACAGTCCGGTGGTGCTGGCTCCAGCGGGATGACCGTGCTGCAGGCGGCTTGGAGATCTTTTGTCTGCGACTGCAAGTCTGGATCGCCCTGGGATGGTTGGCGCGTGCAGTTTGCACGGCCGGGTGGATCTGTCCATTTCATTTATACGTAAACTAAATAATTTATTTGATCATCATCATCATCATCATCATCATCATCATCATCATAACAATGATAATAGTAAATATGACGATAATAAATAAATACACAATTAAATAAATACATGATGTAAAATACATGCTTTTTTTGTTTTGTTTTTTGTTTGTGTCCCAACCTCTGCGCCACCTCAGAGGCAGTGCACCCACGCCGCTCATTCTGACACCCCGTCCACAGCCACAGCCCGGTCGGCCCCGCCGCAGCCCCGGCACCGGCAATCCACAGGGAGCAGTCAATGTCAAGTCGTCAAGAGGCAACCCACCGGAGGAGACACTGCACTGCTGCCGAGTCACTTCGGTGGTGTTCAGTGACGCCTGTTCTGATCTAACATACGCAGGACACCACCTACTAAGCCCCCTACTGACGACAATAATTGCTTAGTCGCGGAGCCGGCGTGAGTGAGCTCTCCCTCCGGAGGGCGCCACCACGTCCGTCCAACGACAGCCCCCATGGACTCGCCGATACCGGCGACCCCGACGGAACCAAACCAAGGCCACTGACGTGGAGAGGACATCAAAATTGAGGTCACCATGAGAGCAGGGCATGAAGGGCCACAGAATTTGAGACTTTTTTTTTTAATGCTGATTGATGAGAATGAGGATGATTAAGATGATGCTACGGATTTCCATTTCGGTCTGAGACTACTTGACAGGGCTGTACTCTACGCTTCCTTTCATAATATATCCCGGCGTCAACCAGGCCCGAGAGATACAGGCACCTGCAGTGTTGGTCAGGAAATTTGAGCAACACTCTCAGAAACGCATCCATTAAGTGGATGAAACTCGACAGTGTGGTCCCAATCTTCCCAACTGAGTCCGCAGCAACTCAACTCTGGGTAGGAGCCGGTTGGGCAGAAAAACCCACATGACTTCTGATGGGATTCGAACCCACGACCTCCCAGCCGGGAGTCCGCGACGCTAACCACTTCGCCACAGCTTTTTGTGAGAGATGTGGAAGACAGAGCAGAGAACACTTGTACGAAGTTTCAACGATTGAGTAACTGTCATGTGTACTACTACGACGGTAACATTCATTTTGTAAGTCAATAAAGAGCGGTGTTGATACTACTGAAACTTTAAATTTGAATTTTGAAAAGTAAGGCCGGCTAATTGAAGGCTACATGAAATTGTGTTGTTAAACACACTAGCGGGTATGTGCAAACAGAGAGAGAGAGAGAGAGAGAGAGAGAGAGAGAGAGAGAGAGAGAGAGAAGGTATTAGAGAGAGAGAGAGAGAGAGAGAGAGAGAGAGAGAGAAGGTATTCCACCCACCAATATACAACCATTAGTTTTCTCCCCGCCCCTTTCTGACAGACCTCACCGTGTGACTATTGCAATTCCACCCACAACACCCTGTCCTTTCTACCCACAGTTTTTCTTCTTTTTTTCTTTTTTTTTTGCAGGAGATCTTTGTTCCGGAATAGTGAAGCAGATTAAGCCAGCTTCCAGCACACCAACGCAAATCGTGTCTGGTGCCAAAGCGCCAGGCGATTGGCGTGCAATGTGTGTGGTGGCGGTGACAACTGTATGCTGTGGCCTGCTGCTTCTTTGTTTCAGCCAGTGGGAGCGCGAGACCGGCTTGATTGACAGATTGATCCGACGCTGTTTGTCGCCACGTTTGAAAAGTGACGAGCACTTCGGCCACTTGGGTGCGAAGCAGTGGTCAGGGCGGTTAGGGATCGTTTGACAGAGGACGACACAAACCATTCTGTGTGTGTGTGTGAATGAAAGCTTAATGGATGGTAGATAGATTAGCTGACATTAAAACGTTTCTTTAAAAAACAACACCAGTGGCATTTTCTTTTTATCAACCAACCAAACAAAAACAATTGTGCAGCTGCTGAGCCGTAAACAAGCTTCAAAGCAAAACCGTTGACTCACGACTGATCATCATGAAGGTATGTTTTCAAACAAATCATTTTATTTGATCGAAATGATCTTGTTTTTACTTTTGTTATCTTGTGTGACGAAATGTGTACATTCTATTAATCCTTTCTTTTGCTTCTTTGTGAATGTAGAGCCGTTGTGCCACAGGGTTATTCTGTACTGCGAAACAGTTTCTGATGGTCCCTCGGGTTCTGCATTTGCATGTTGGGTGATGTCTGCCATCACTCGTTCCTCCACGTATCATGGCTCTCTCTTACAAAGCCGTGGGTCATTAATCAAGTGTCTTCCTGCCAGAGCCCCTATTAGGACCCAATGCCATCAGGTCCCTTTCCCAGCTGGGCCTAGTACCAGAAGGGCCTATTACAAATAGGACCCAGTGCCATATGGCCCAGTAGGATCAGTACTAATAGGGCCCGGTATCAATAGGGTCGTGTGCCATTAGAGCCCAGTGCCAATAGAGCCCTGTGCCATTATGGCCCAGTAGGATCAGCACTAAAAGGGCCTGGTATCAATAGGGTTGTGTGCCCTTAGAGCCCAGTGCCAGTAGAGCCCTGTGCCATTATGGCCCAGTAGGATCAGTACTAACAGGGCCTGGTATCAATAGGGTTGTGTGCCAGTAGGGCGCAATACCAATAACCCAGTAGCGATAGGGCCCAGTATTGATAGGGTCCAGCAGCAACAAGATTCTCTGCCATCAGAGGCTCAGTGCCTCTGGGGCCCAGTACCAATAGGGATCAGTGCAATTAGGCCCCCAAACCGAGAGGGCCAAGTGTCAATATGCCCCAGAGCCAACAGGAGCCTGTGCCATTAGCCAAGTAACCAATTGGACCCAGTGCCATTTGTGCCCAGAGCTAATAGAACTCTGTGCCTTTAAGGCCCGATGCCAATTTGGCTCAGTGCCATTATGGCCAAGTACCAATATAAGGCCCTATTCTGTAAGAGCTCAGTGCCAATGAGGTCTAGTAGTATTAGTGTCCACAACGACAAGGACGTAGTACCAATAATGCCCATTGTCAAAAGGGCCCATTACCAATAGCGCTCTGTGCCATTAGGGTCCTATCCCGATAGGGCCACGTGCTGTTATGGCCCAGTACAAGTAGGGTCCTGTTCCATTAAAAGTCATATGCCATAAGGGTTCCGTGCCCAGAACAAAACAGGGCCCAGCGCTATCAGGTCCCAGTACCAAGACCAGTGCCTTCAGGACCCAGTACCAACAAGTCACAATGCCTTTAGGGAGTCAGTACCAACAGAGCCCAGTGGAGTACCATTTTCCATCCGTTGCATCAGTTTCTGCTTGCTGGCAGGAGATGTAGTACACTAATGCTGCCGCGACCCGATAACATTATCTGCAGTGAACCATTTGGAATGGGAATGCGCGCGCGCACACGCGCGCACACACACACACACACACACACACACACACACACACACACACACACACACACACGCGCGCGCGCGCGCGCGCACGCACACGCACACACATACACACACGCACGCACGCACGCACGCACGAACGCACGCACGCACGCACGCACGCACGCACACGCACACACACACACACACACACACACAAAAACAAACAAACAAACACACACACATACACACACACACACACGCATGCGCGCGCGCTTAACCCTGAAGTGGAACGTAGAGGGAGGAAAACAGGCGGATGGGGGGGGGGGGGGGAGAAGAAGGGTGTCCTAGTGAGGAAAGGCATCCAGCAAACGATTCGAACGTAGGACTTCAAAGATTTGAACAAATCTGTTAGCATGACGTGACGTACAGTGGAGACATGGTCAACACAGAGTGACGAGAGACTCCCAGGCTGTCATGTATGCTAATGTATTTTTTCTGCAGCCTCCAGACAGGAATCAAGTGTTGACATGGTTTGTTCAGGGTGGTGATTTTGCTCGGTATTCCAGTGTCTCCGTTTCTTACCCTGTGTCCCTCTAATGTCCACAGACAGGATCCATGACACGTCCGACGGGTTTGACGTGTTCTTCATTGACAAAAGAAAGTCTTTGCCCCACTATCAACAGTACAAACGGCCATTCAGTTAACAACATAATAAGGCCATTTAGTCAACAGCATGTGCGCCTTTAACAACATAAACAACCTGTCAGTCAACTATGCGTTCTTCATCAACGAAAATGGCAATAGAACAAAGCCAACGTTATGCTCAACCATCAACCGCATAAACGGCCACACACACAGTATATTCGCCATTAACACCGAAATAGCCAGTTGGTCAACAGTAAATAAACCGCTAACAACGTAAAGCAGTCAAATAGTCACCAGGACACACACCATGAACCACATAAAACACAAAAGTACACTGTTCATAACATGAAATCGTCAGTTGAGTAACAGGACATAAACCATTAACAACATTCCGAGGCCAATAAGTTAACAGTACGTACAGCATTAAGATCATTATGCAGCTTGTCTGGCAACCGTATGGACACCATTAAGACAATAAAATGATTAGTTTGTCAGCAGTATGCGCGCCATTAAGATTATAAAATATCGGACCAGCTGCCGTGGCGAAGTGGTTAGCGTCGCGGACTCCCGGCTGGGAGGTCGTGGGTTCGAATCCCATCAGAGTCATGTGGGTTTTTTCTGCTCCGACCGGCTCCTACCCAGAGTTGAGTTTGCTGCGGACTCAGTTGGGAAGACTGGGACCACACAGTCGAGTTTCATCCACTTAATGGATGCGTTTCTGAGAGTGTTGCTCAAATTTCCTGACCAACACTGCAGGTGCCTGTATCTCTCGGCCTGGTTGACGCCAGGATATATTATGAAAGGAAGCGTAGAGTACAGCCCTGTCATGTAGTCTCAGACCGAAATGAAAATCCGTAGCATCATCTTCATCATCCTCATTCCCATTGATCAGCATTAAAAAAAAATGTCTCAAGTTCTGTGGCCCTTCATGCCTGCTCTCATGGTGACCTCAATTTCGATGTCCTCTCCACGTCTGTAGCCTTGGATTGCTTCCGTCGGGGTCACCGGTATCGGCGGATTCATGGGGGCTGTCGTTGGACGGACGTGGTGGCGTCCTCCGGAGGGAGAGCTCACTCACGCCGGCTCCGCGACTAAGCAATTATTGTCGTCAGTAGGGGGCTTAGTAGGTGGTGTCCTGCGTATGTTAGATCAGAACAGGCGCCACTGAACACCACGGAAGTGACTCGGCAGCAGTGCAGTGTCTCCTCCGGTGGGTTGCCTCTTGACGACTTGACATTGACTGCACCCTGTGGATTGCTGGTGCCGGGGCTGCGGCGGGGCCGGCCGGGCTATGGCTGTGGACGGGGTGTCGGAATGAGCGGCGTGGGTGCACTACCTCTGAGGTGGCGCAGAGGTTGGGACAGCAAAAAAAATAAATAAATAAATAAAATAAAATATCCATCAGTCAACAGAATGTTCGGAGAGTATATCAGTGTGGACGAAATTGTTTCCTGTCCTGTGCATTCAGTTGTGCAGGTAAAGGAAACCTCGACAACTCCATAGAATTAAATGTGATAATACCTGTGGAAATTAACAAGTATCACACATCGTGTCGACAACGCTGGATGTCCGCACGCTTACTGGCAGGGATTGTTGTCAGTTAACAAATATCAAAAGATGTGAAAGTACTTGCAGTCACCAGGTGTGCGAAGTGTCGTTAATGAGTAATATCGCATCGTTTTAGAGAAGTGGATCTCTACGGGTGTAGGAAGTGTGTTATTAATTACTTACATCACATCGTGTAGAGAGGTGGGTGTCAGCAGGTGTACCTGGACCGTATGGACATTCTGCTGACGGTTGTCACTCCATCGCAGACCATTACCTGGGCAGTTCAGCAGAAAGTAATCACTGTCGTCAGCAGGGGGTCAAAGAGAGTATCCTGCATACCTAAGTACACCCAATCACCGCACACCACCGAAATAACCCAGCAGTGTTGAAGCGACTTCTCCAGCGAATGGCCTCGTGACTACCTGACTTTGACGCCTCCCTGTGAACTACTCGCACTGAGATAGCGGGAGAGCAGGTCTGGATATGGCTGCGTATTTGGGAGTGGTAATGACCGTGGTGAGCACTATAAATAGAGGTTACTCTTTTTTTTTTATATAGAGAAAACACATTTTTTACCATACTGTCATATTTATTACTTTGTACCACACATGTCAACCAGTTGGCCAGTACCACTGATAAGATGCAGAACATGTCAGCCACGAAAAAGCCCAGTCCGCTGCGTATTACCATCCGAATAAAGGAATGCCTTTGTTTGGGTAGTAAATGGAAACCATTGGCAATGTAAATAACTGCTACGTGGTATTTAACAGTCAGTAAATCTTCAACAGCGTTACTTTATAGACTAGACAACATTTTCCAGGTTTGCTCTTAGGCTTAGTGTTTGACCAAAAAAAACATTTGATTGTGTGAGCTTTGTGTTTATGTGACATTTGTTTAGATATTTTCACAAAAAAGCATTTATATTGTTGACCGAATCTTTGCATTAAACTCCGGGCATGTATGGCTTTGATTTGCGTGTACCTTTGTTTTCAATATTTATTTGAGTAAAAGCTCCTAGAGAACTGTGTTGAAAAAAAAAAAAAAAAAAAAAAAAAGAGAGAGAATAAAAGAATTAGATTTCCATCACTTGAAAGCAGCCATTTCAAAATATTCAATATCATCAAAATCTATTTATCTGTAGAATCCTGCTACAAGCCTCTCAATGCACGACCCAGTGATGCGAAAGGCTATGCTGGAGTAGGCATGTTAATCATCAAACAGAGACAGAAGAAAGAGAAACATTTAGAAACAGAGGGGGGTAGTTACCGCCAAGGACATTGACAAACAAAGCACATGACAAGACACGATGCATTTCGACCTCTTGGGTCTTCTTCAGGCAAAAAAACAGATCACATTTAACATTTAGGACAGTACAAACAAAGAACGAAGAGAGACTTATCTGTCCATGTGTTCAGAAAAAAATGGCCGTCAGACGGAAACGACAGAGGGGATTATTGGAGGGGAAAAGGAGGGGGGGGGGGGGAGGGGGGGGGGGTAAGTGAACCAATGGGTTGTGTAGCTGGTTTAATGGAGTGGTATGATATATTTGTGGCGGTTGTGGTTAAGATGGTTTGATAATAGTGGTAAGTGGGGGGGGGGGGGAGGGGTTTATATATATATATATATATATATATATATTTAAAAAAAAAAAATATATATATATATATAATGCTGAACAATTAAGTAGTGGGGAAAACAAGTGCAGGCTAGCAATTCTCCAGTCATCATAGTAATGACTTGGCAAAGATTTGAACTTTTAGAAAGAAAAAAAAAATTGAAGATGAAGAAAATGGGGGGAAGATATTATAAATATGAGAAACCCTTCACTAGCTATATATACTGTTCAAAAAAGGTTAAGGACCAACATTTCACTGACTTATAAAAAAGAAAATTGGGAAGAGATCAATCTCCATGTGTAACATGAATGTATTGAATATGTGAAAAGTGTGTAAAGACAATGACAAGTCCGAGGAATCAACAAACTGAAATCGAGCGCAGTACAAACACCCCCACCCCCAAATTTGAAAGTCACAGGAGGAGTGTTTGTTCAATGTCATGGTTAATAACGTGTGTGTCCCCCGTTATTGGCAAGGCATTCAAGGCAGCGTTGTCGCATGGAGTTCACCAGTGTGCGCAGAAAGGCCTGGGGGACAACAGCCCACTCCTGCTGGAGTGACTCAAACAGCTGACCCAGGTTAGCAGGAGGAGGACGACGCTGCTGCAGTCTCCGGCCCAGCTCATCCCAAAGATGTTCGATGGGGTTCAGGTCTGGGCTGTTTGCGGGCCACTGCATTCTGTTGACACCAGCAGCTTGGAGAAACGTGTTTACTGCTCTGGTACAATGGGGCCGTGCATTGTCGTCTTGAAAGACTGCCTGGGGTCCAAGCTGTTGAAGGGCTGGCAGCACCAGGGGTTGCAAAATCTCTGTTTGGTAGCGAACACCATTCAAGTTCCCTGCCACATTGTAGAGAACCGTTCTGTAGCGCGTGCTTATGCCACTCCAAATCATAACGGATCCTCCACCATAGCGGTTCCTTTCCAGGACAGCTTCTTCTGCAAAATGCTCCCCACGGCGTCTCCAGACCCTGTTCCATCTATCGGTGGGATCCAGGCAGAACCGCGACTCGTCTGTAAACATCTCGTTAGCCCACTGTTCATGTGTACATCTCACGTGCTGCATGCACCATACTCGGCGTGCTGCTCTGTGGGCATCAAACGAGGTCTTATGGCTGGTCGTCGAGCACGGAGGTTAGCGGCGTGTATGCGGTTTCGTATGGTCTGATCACTGACAACAGTGTTGGTGGCATCTCTAAGGCGACGTCTTATGTTGTTTGCACTTGCTGTTCTTTCTTGTGTGGCCTGCCTTTCAATGTATCGGTCCTCTCGTGGTGTTGTTATTCTAGGTCGACCAGAGCGTGGTCGTTCTTGCACTCTTCCTGTCTTCCTGTGTCTTGAAAGCGTTGTCTGAGTCTGATAACAACAGAATGTGATACCCCAAGTCTCCGTGCCACTTCCCGGACTGCAACTCCTTCTTGGAGCCATCCTATTGCTTGGAGCCATCCTATTGCTCTTCCTCGATCCAGCGCGTTCAGTCTTCGACGTGGAGGCATGCTGTTGCATTGCATTTTCGCCAGTATAGTGGCTTTAAAGACATTTGGTTGAGCATACTTTATGACCTACAGCCTGATTTAGCTCGTGCTTCACATGATTATGATTCAGCACATGCTCCTCGGATCCCAAACACATCAGAAATTCACCCTAATTTGTTCCAAAAATGACAAGTCGCGACACGTGTTTTTCAAGGCGCGTGAGAAATGTTTGCCACAAAATTGCAGTTGCCGCATTCACTATCAATTTGTGCGTGTGGTTCAATTTGTTTGGACACAAAGGCGGAACAATTGAATTTTTGTGAATTTTTAAAATTTTTGTGCATTCTCAATGTTGGTCCTTAACTTTTTTGAACAGTATATATATAGAAAGGATAGTAATGATAATAATGATAGTAGTAGTAATTATGATAAATAAACAGATGAATAAGATGAAAGTAACTGTAATTTTAAAAAAAAAAGAAGAAAAAAAGGAAATAATTAAGTGAATAAAATGGATAAATGATTGCGCTGGGTGATGAAGGAGGTGGTAGTAGTTATGCGTGGGTAGTTGTGAAAGGTGTGTGGGTAATGTTAATAAGGGAGGAGGGGGGAAGGAAGATTAATGGGGGATAAGGTATGATTGGGGGGTGGGGTGGAAAAAAGGGTGGGTGGGTGGAAAGAAGAAAGAGAAAACAACAATTATAGATACTTGTATGACAAGACTAGAATTTCTGAGATAATGAAACCGATACCGGAGTTGAAACACACTGGAATACAAAAAATAGGTGATAAGCTTACTAATCAATATTGGAAGTGTACAATTTATCCTGCGTCGTGCAATCGTATTTCTAATATGTGTGCCGACCTACTGATAATTTGTACAATTTTAGCAAGATGGGGAAATGTTGCTGTTCAGTGTCTTGATACATTTTTAATGAGCTGTGGACATCAAAGCGGGTTCTTTTCAGTCAGCTTCACATGAGGACTAAAACAGCACAAATAAACTCATTGGGAGCCGGAATAGCTCAGTGGTAGAGCGCCGGACTCGTAATCTTGGTGATCCTGGGGTTGCGGGTTCGAACCTCCGCCGGGGCGTTTCGGTACAGGGAGATTTTTCCCTCGGAGTTAACATTGGTTCTGACTCCATTTCCCATACAGTCCTTCGAATGAGACTATAAACCGAGGTTCCGTGTGTGAACGCACGCATAGCATCTTGCACACACGTAAAATTCCATCACCAACTTTCGGAAGAGTAGGCCAGTTTGGCCGTTGGTATGGATGACACGTTACACATAGCATGCACCCTGCGTGAAAAATGGAAAGAATGAAGGAAGTAAGGAAAATGAGTGATCGATATTGAACGATAGTGACTGGGTGACACGGGAAACGACTGAATGAAGCGCCGGCTGGCAGCTCTTCAGTCGGCACTACCCTGGTTGGCAGCCCGTTGTGTAAACGAGTGTGGATTGTAAAGCGCTTAGAGCTTGGTCTCTAGCCGAGAATAGGCGCTATATAAGCATTCATTATTATTATTATTATTATTATTCCCAAAGTCGGAATCGCTGAAAAGATTCCGAGACTGGCACCTCTGTGTTGAATTTGTAACTAAAATTGCAGTGATGCAAATTTTATAAGTCACATCTGTCGCATAAAAGCATTTTGTAAATACTGAAACTTTTTTTTTCTCTCTTTTTTTTTGCACTATGTCATAGTCAGCATATTCCAATTCCAACAGAAATATCCTCCGTTATGAGTTCACCGATGGCAGTTCACTTTAGTCCTGTATCGTAATCAACGGATGTCTTCATCGGAAAAACAGTATTCACTAAGATCAAGACAGCAAAGTGCCAGTTAGGACTGGTGCCCATAATTAATCTGCCAGTTTTACTTAGATGAATGTGGGCGGTTGGAAATGACTGCATATGCACATTCTTTGGAGACATTCAGGACAGCAGGCAAAATGTCCATGTGAAACACAGTGAAGACCTCTTCACACTTCTAGGGCTGACTGCTGTGCAAGTAGCGCAGACTAGTCGACGGGAAGACAGTTTATGTTATTTGTAAACACGTGATAATTCGTGTAGTATTCGCCATTTTTCCGTTGCTTGTGATTCTTTTTTTATCCGTTATGTGTGAGGTGAATCAAATGCTCACAATAGTTACTGTTTCATGTTCACGTGTTTGTTTTAGATTGTAGATTTGAATCAGAGAGGTTTGTATCGTGTATTGAAATTGTCAACCCCCCTTTTGGGCTGGATGGTTTTATTTGAAACTTCATATGGAAACATAACACCAGCAACACATCAGAGCCAGATAAAATGTGACAGAACTTTATACAAATCATAAGGGGGGGGAGGGGGGGGCAGCAAGAGTTACCCTGCTTGTTGGTTGTTTCATACAAACCGTAATTTGGTGTTCGATATGTTATAGCAAAGCACTGGTCAAATACCAAGTTATCGGTGTTCCTAAACGTGATTTGTTTTATGATTAATCTAAATTACAACATGCTCATATACTTATTCATTTGTTTGTTTCACTTCAAATACAGATATTGTGAAACAGATATTGTGTTGAGCCAACCCACTTTCTGCCTAGGAATCGGTTACGGTATCATTGTGACCAATGATCAGGGACTATGATGATGTTCAAACTTACTCTTGTCACACTTACTTTGGGAGTACAGTGGGCTTATCTGTGCTGTTTCAGTCCTCATGTGAAGCTGACTGAAAAGAGCCCGCTTTGAAGTCCACTGGTCATGAGAAATGTATCAAGATACTGAACAGCAACATATCTTCATCTTGCTCAAATTATACAAATTATCAGTAGGTCGGCACACTTATTAGAAATACGATTGCATGACATAGGATGAATTGTACACTTTCTACTTAGACGAAACCTTTCTATAGAAACACATGTCAAACAACTATGGCGTACTCTGTACTCGGTACTTTCACTTACATAGAATAGGTAAGACCCGCTCCTTTTCACCGATGCTGCCAACAAACTTGCTATCTGTTTTATACTCTCCAGATTAGACTACCGTAACTCTCTTCTTGCTGGTCTCCCCGACAATCAACTAAAAAAACTTCAACACATAGAGAATCATGCGGCTGGCCTTGTTCTCCGCAAGCCCAGACGTGAGAGCGAAAAATCTCTTCTCAGAACTCTCCATTGGCTTCCTTTGAAGGCCAGAATTCAATATAAAGTTGCCTGTCTCTGCTGCCAGTGTATCTATCATGAGAACATGCCATCTTATCTTTCCAATCTCCTGCAGATATACAAACCGTCTCGAGCACTCCGTCCTACTGATACCTCACTGCTGACTGTTCCTCGCTTCTCTGTTGGTACCCTTGGTAAAAAGTCCTTCTCTGTCTTTGCCCCAATTGTATGGAACTCTCTACCCCTGTCTCTTAGGAAAACAAACTGCTTCTCAACTTCCAAACGGCATCTGAAAACCTACCTCTTTCAGACTCATCTATCCTGAGAAATTGAAATGTGCAAGTCCTTCCTAATTAGGTTTATTCTCCTGCATGTATGTTTCTAGACCAGTAATGTGAAGGTGTGTGTGCGAGCGAGCGTGCGTGCGTGCGTGCGTGCGTGCGTGCGCGTAAAGCAAAATGTTTTTATTTTAGAGGATTTATGAGAGGGAGACTTTTTGTGAAATTTCTTGTGATTTGTTTTTATTATTATTGTTATATTATTGTTGTTGTTGTTGTTGTACAATGTCTTAATTGTGAACGCAGTGTGATTTGTTATAGGACTGGATATCTCGGGGCTTTGGGTTTTTTCAATGTGCAGGACTTTTGTGATTCCTATTTTCACCGTTTGCTCTGTTCTGAAATGTAAAGCGCTGTTGAGCATTTATATGGAATATGCGCTATAGAAATAAACATCATCATTATAGCTATTATGAAACGTAAAAAGACGTGTCTTTCAATTCGCCTTTCAATAGAGGAATTAGCTTCCTGACGATGGTAATGAGACAGCAGTTACATTTTCCTCTCTGTCTGTTTGTTGTGTTTGTCTCGGGCGCCCGTTCCCCACCCCCTTCCCTTCCCCCGTGCCCCTCGCCACACCCCCGCACATCGGCCACATCATCAGCCCTACTGGCTGACTCTCCCTTTCTCTGTCTCTTTGTCTCTCTGTCCCCTGTCTCTGTCTATCTCTCTCTTCTCTCTCTCTCTCTCTCTCTCTCTCTCTCTCTCTCTCTCTCTCTCTCTCTCTCTCTTCTCTCTCTCTCTCTCCTCTCTCTCTCTCTCTCTCTCTCTCTCTCATCTTCTCTCTCTCTCTCTCTCTCTTCTCTTTCTCTCTCTCTCTGTCTGTCTGTCTCTGCCTCAATGTCTTTGTCTCTTTCTCTGTCTCTCTTTTCTCTCTTTCTTCTCCCCCCCCCCCTCTCTCTCTCTCTCTCTCTTTTGCTTCTGTCTGTTTCTCTGCTTCCCTTTCTCTGTCTTCTCTCTCTCTGTCTCTCTTTGTCGCTCTCTCTCTCTTTCTTTCTCTGTCTCTGTCTCTCTGTCTCTCTCTCTCTCAGTCCCTCTGCCTCTCTGTCTCTGTCTCTTTCTCTGTCTCTCTTTGTCTCTCTCTGTCTCTGTCTCTGTCCCTCTCTCTCTCTCTCTGTGTGTCTCTCTCTCTTTCTCTGTCTCTCTGTCTCTCACTGCCTCTCTGTCTCTGTCTCTCTTGGTCTCTCTTTGTCTCTCTCTGTCTCTCTGTCCCATTCTCTCAGTTTCTGTTTCTCTGTCTCCGTCTGTCTCTCTCTGTCTCTCTCTGTCTCTGTCTCTGTCTGTCTGTCTGTCTGTCTGTCTCTCTCTCTTTCTCTCTCTCTCTCTCTCTCTCTCTCTCTCTCTCTCTCTCTCTCTCTCTCTCTCTCTCTCTCTCTTCCGAGGCTCTTTATAATGCTACACGTTGTGCTGAAAGTCGAGAGAAATTAAGAAAACGGATAGAGGAAAACAATGAAAAAGCAATGTAATGATCCGTTATAGAACATATTTTCAGATCGTGTAAATTGGCAACAGATCTTTCGTAACTGAAACAAAAGATGTCACAAAATGTAGCGATATATCCAATAATGAATGATTTTCATCACGTTCAAAATTTATAAGAAGAATTCGCAGTCAAAGATGTGATACGAATCAAAACAATTATGACGGAAAAGAAGTGTTTACTTGCTCAAAGAATACGGAACAATCGTTACTTTAGATTAAATTGTTGAGGACGTTTTCAAAAGTTAGTTATTTACCGTCAGTCAACACATACAAAAAAAATGTTTGTTTGACACTGGCATTCGTCCTGAAAACTGAGAGAAATCCATGTCCACCTTTAATCAGGAAAGGTGGATAAATATTTGGGAATGAGTTTAAAAATAGATGTGATGTAAGTATTAAACTTTCTAGTATGACGACCAGATCAGAGTTATGGAAAACGATTACTGATATTGCTGGTGAATGTCATGCTGGGTTTTGAGAAGTACTGTTCTCCTGTTGATCACTACGTTGTGCTATAAGCGGGAGTCAGGCTGCTTGCTGCATTTGTTGGTTTTAAAACGAAAATACGTAAATCCGTTTCACTAGCTGTTGAAACCTTGTGTGTCCAAGACTGTGGGATGAAAGGGAAGCTGTAGCTTTGCTTAACACATGAAGTGAAAGCAACACAGTGTAGCTAGACAAATTTGGTGAATCGCATCAGTGGGGGATACACGGGATATTATCCATAAAGATTCGATTTGGTTTCCTTATCTGCAAATATCTTTAGAAATGTACAAAATGGTCACTAAACTTGTCTGTTGATTCAAAACCCATTTTTACTGACTGCATTTTGAAGATCATTGTATTTTGTTGCCCGTTACCGTAGTTGGTTTTCAAAAATAACCTTATACATGGCTGCAACATGGCAGAGACAAGTGTCCTTGTGTTCCGTCAGGGAGGAGATCTCACCAGAACAGATGTCTTTCAACAACCTCTTTTTTTTTTTAAAGAACCAGATTCAGCGGTTCAGTATGTCACACATGTAATAAAGCAGAGAGAGCTTTTTTTTTTTAAATTTTTCATGCAATGTATAAATTGGACTGCAGCCCCTTCAGTATATTTACTAAACTATTTGAATTGTATGTACAACCCAGAGTGCACAATATTATTAAAGTATGGGCAGTAGGAAACTACGCTCAGAAACTGAACGAATACGATTTCTTTACCATGAAATCTGAAAAGTGGATATTCGAACACCAAACGTTTTTTGTGTATGGTGAACTGACCTCGTTTCCAATCGATGTACGTTTTTGTATGTAAAATGTTTCAAATGCTGATTAGATTTTACACGCATGGATTTCAGGTTACCACTGAAAGCGTATTAGATATGAAACGTTTTGAATGGCCACGCAAAGAAGACACGTATGGGCTGAAAACATTGGTTAGGGCAGCCAATGTGCCCCGTGTGTTTCAGGTGATTTCTTATGTTATGTAGTTCCAATGAAGAGTTGTACACAGTAGATGGCGGTCTGACATGACCATTTGTGTATCAGTGACAGCTTTGCTCGGCATAAACATTTTAGTGTTAAACAGAACTATTTGTTAGGTTCAGAATGAGTGAAACTTTGTATGTACTGTCTGGATGCAAATTTGTATTCCATACACAAGGGTTGGTACCTTGTTTTGGGCTCTGTAGGGAAGTTCAGTCCAACCCCGTCTGAGGTGTCGGTCATAGATCCTTCCTCTGGGCTTTAGCGAGACACTGTATAGAGAAATTCAGTCAAGCCCGTGCGACGTGTTGGTCATGGATCCTTCCTCTGGGCTTTAGAAGGACACAGTATAGGGAGGGTCAGTCAAGCTCGTGCGACGTGTGAGTCATAGATCCTTCCTCTTGGCATTAGAGGGACACAGCATAGAGAAAGTCAGTCAAGCTCGTCCGAGGTGTTGGTCATAGATCCTTCCTCTGGGCACTAGAGGGACACAGGATAAGAAATTTCAGTCAAGCCCGTCGGACATATGGGACATAGATCCTTCCTCTGGGCTGGCTTTAGTGGGAAACAGTATAGAGGACATCAGGTAAGTACCCTCTACAGGACCTTCTCTCTGGGCATTACTGGGAAACAGTATAGAGGACATCAGGTAAGTACCCTCTACGGGACCCTTTCTCGGGACTTTAGTGGGAAACAGTATAGAGGACATCAGGTAAGTACCCTCTACGAGACCTTCTCTCTGGGCATTACTGGGAAACAGTATAGAGGACATCAGTTAAGTACCCTCTACGAGACCTTCTCTCTTGGCATAAGTGAGAAACAGTATAGAGGACATCAGTTAAGTACCCTCTACTAGACCTTCTCTCTGGGCATCAGTGGGAAACAGTATAGAGGACATCAGGTAAGTACCCTCTACGAGACCTTCTCTCTGGGCATTACTGGGAAACAGTATAGAGGACATCAGGTGAGTACCCTCTACGAGACACTGTCTCTGGGCATTAGTGGGAAACAGTATAGAGGACATCAGGTAAGTACCCTCTACGAGACCTC
>CM031620.1:24387766-24405266 GCA_018398815.1 Conus ventricosus | reverse complement strand
GCAGTGCCGTGTGTTGTACTGTTGCAGTGACGTGTGTTGTATTGTACTGTTGCAGTGCCATGTGTTGTATTGTACTGTTGCAGTGCCGTGTGTTGTATTGTACTGTTGCAGTGCCGTGTGTTGTATTGTACTGTTGCAGTGCCGGTGTTGTATTGTACTGTTGCAGTGCCGTGTGTTGTATTGTACTGTTCCATTGCCGTGTGTTGTATTGTACTATAGCAGTGCCGTGTGTTGTATTGTACTGTTGCAGTGCCGTGTGTTGTATTGTACTATAGCAGTGTCGTGTCTTGTATTGTACTGTTGCAGTGCCGTGTGTTGTATTGTACTGTTGAGGTGCCGTCTGTTGTATTGTACTATAGCAGTGTCGTGTGTTGTATTGTACTGTTGCAGTGCCGTGTGCTGTATTGTACTGTTGCAGTGCCGTGTGTTGTATTGTACTATAGCAGTGTCGTGTGTTGTATTGTACTGTTGCAGTGTCGTGTGTTGTATTGTACTGTTGCAGTGCCGTGTGTTGTACTGTTCCAGTGCCGTGTGCTGTATTGTACTGTTGCAGTGCCGTGTGTTGTATTGTACTGTTGCAGTGCCGTGTGTTGTATTGTACTGTTGCAGTGCCATGTGTTGTATTGTACTATAGCAGTGCCATGTGTTGTATTGTACTGTTGCAGTGCCGTGTGTTGTTTTGTACTGTTGCAGTGCCGTGTGTTGTATTGTACTGTTGCAGTGCCATGTGTTGTATTGGACTATAGCAGTGCCATGTGTTGTATTGTACTGTTGCAGTGCCGTGTGTTGTATTGTACTATAGCAGTGCCATGTGTTGTATTGTACTGTTGCAGTGCCATGTGTTGTATTGTACTATAGCAGTGCCATGTGTTGTATTGTACTGTTGCAATGCCGTGTGTTGTATTGTTCTGTTGCAGTGCCGTGTGTTGTATTGTACTGTTGCAGTGCCGTGTGTTGTATTGTACCGTTGCAGTGCCGTGTGTTGTATTGTACTGTTGCAGTGCCATGTGTTGTATTGTACTGTTGCAGTGCCATGTGTTGTATTGTACTGTTGCAGTGCCGTGTGTTGTATTGTACTGTTGCAGTGCCATGTGTTGTATTGTACTATAGCAGTGCCATGTGTTGTATTGTACTGTTGCAGTGCCGTGTGTTGTATTGTACTGTTGCAGTGCCATGTGTTGTATTGTACTGTTGCAGTGACGTGTGTTGTATTGTACTGTTGCAGTGCCGTGTGTTGTATTGTACTGTTGCAGTGTCGTGTGTTGTATTGTACTGTTGCAGTGCCGTGTGTTGTTTGGTACTGTTGCAGTGCCGTGTGCTGTATTGTACTGTTGCAGTGCCGTGTGTTGTATTGTATTGTTGCAGTGCCGTGTGTTGTTTTGTACTGTTGCAGTGCCATGTGCTGTATTGTACTATAGCAATGCCGTGTGTTGTATTGTACTATAGCAGTGCCGTGTGTTGTATTGTACTGTTGCAGTGCCGTGTGTTGTGTTGTACTGTTGCAGTGGCGTTTGTTGTATTGTACTATAGCAGTGCCGTGTGCTGTATTTTACTGTTCCAGTGCCGTGTGCTGTACTGTTGCAGTGCTTGTGTTGCATTGTACTATAGCAGTACCGTGTGTTGTATTGTACTATTGCAGTATCGTGTGTTGTATTGTACTTTTGTAGTACCGTGTGTTGTATTGTACTGTTGCAGTACCGTGTGTTGTATTGTACTGTTGCAGTGCCGTGTGTTGTATTGTACTGTTGCAGTGCCGTGTGTTGTATTGTACTGTTGCAGTGCCGCGTGTTGTACTGTTGCAGTACCGTGTGTTGTATTGTACTATAGCAGTGCCGTGTGTTGTATTGTACTGTTGCAGTGCCGTGTGTTGTACTGTTGCAGTACCGTGTGTTGTATTGTACTGTTGCAGTGCCGTGTGTTGTATTGTACTGTTGCAGTGCCGTGTGTTGTATTGTACTGTTGCAGTGAAGTGTGATGTATTGTACTGTTGCAGTGACGTGTGTTGTAATGTTGCAGTACCGTGTGTTGTATTCTATTGTTGCAGTGACGTGTGTTGTATTGTACTGTTGCAGTGACATGTGTTGTATTGTACTGTTGCAGTGCCGTGTGTTGTATTGTACTGTTGCAGTGCCGTCTGTTGTATTGTACTATAGCAGTGTCGTGTGTTGTATTGTACTGTTGCAGCACCGTGTGTTGTATTGTACTGTTGCAGTGACGTGTGTGGTATTGTACTGTTGCAGTGCCGTGTGTTGTATTGTACTGTTGCAGTGCCGTGTGTTGTATTGTACTGTTGCAGTGACGTGTGTTGTATTGTACTGTTGCAGTGTCGTGTGTTGTTTTGTACTGTTCCAGTGCCGTGTGTTGTATTGTACTATAGCAGTGACGTGTGTTGTATTGTACTGTTGCAGTGTCGTGTGTTGTATTGTACTGTTGCAGTACCGTGTGTTGTATTGTACTGTTGCAGTGCCATGTGTTGTATTGTATTGTTGCAGTGCCGTGTGTTGTATTGTACTGTTGCAGTGCCGTGTGTTGTATTGTACTGTTGCAGTGCCGTGTGTTGTATTGTACTGTTGCAGTGACGTGTGTTGCATTGTACTATAGCAGTGCCATGTGTTGTATTGTACTGTTGCAGTGCCATGTGTTGTATTGTACCGTTGCAGTGCCGTGTGTTGTATTGTACTATTGCAGTGACGTGTGTTGCATTGTACTATAGCAGTGCCATGTGTTGTATTGTACTGTTGCAGTGCCGTGTGTTGTGTTGTACTGTTGCATTGCCGTGTGCTGTATTGTACTGTTGCAGTGCCGTGTGCTGTATTGTACTGTTGCAGTGCCGTGTGTTGTATTGTACTGTTGCAGTGCCGTGTGTTGTATTGTACTGTTGCAGTGCCATGTGTTGTATTGGACTATAGCAGTGCCATGTGTTGTATTGTACTGTTGCAGTGCCGTGTGTTGTATTGTACTATAGCAGTGACGTGTGTTGTATTGTACTGTTGCAGTGCCGTGTGTAGTATTGTACTGTTGCAGTGACGTGTGTTGCATTGTACTATAGCAGTGCCATGTGTTGTATTGTACTGTTGCAGTGCCATGTGTTGTATTGTACCGTTGCAGTGCCGTGTGTTGTATTGTACTATTGCAGTGACGTGTGTTGCATTGTACTATAGCAGTGCCATGTGTTGTATTGTACTGTTGCAGTGCCGTGTGTTGTGTTGTACTGTTGCATTGCCGTGTGCTGTATTGTACTGTTGCAGTGCCGTGTGTTGTATTGTACTGTTGCAGTGCCGTGTGTTGTTTTGTACTGTTGCAGTGCCGTGTGTTGTATTGTACTGTTGCAGTGCCATGTGTTGTATTGGACTATAGCAGTGCCATGTGTTGTATTGTACTGTTGCAGTGCCGTGTGTTGTATTGTACTATAGCAGTGCCATGTGTTGTATTGTACTGTTGCAGTGCCATGTGTTGTATTGTACTATAGCAGTGCCATGTGTTGTATTGTACTGTTGCAGTGCCGTGTGTTGTATTGTTCTGTTGCAGTGCCGTGTGTTGTATTGTACTGTTGCAGTGCCGTGTGTTGTATTGTACCGTTGCAGTGCCGTGTGTTGTATTGTACTGTTGCAGTGCCATGTGTTGTATTGTACTGTTGCAGTGCCATGTGTTGTATTGTACTGTTGCAGTGCCGTGTGTTGTATTGTACTGTTGCAGTGCCATGTGTTGTATTGTACTATAGCAGTGCCATGTGTTGTAATCTACTGTTGCAGTGCCGTGTGTTGTATTGTACTGTTGCAGTGCCATGTGTTGTATTGTACTGTTGCAGTGACGTGTGTTGTATTGTACTGTTGCAGTGCCGTGTGTTGTATTGTACTGTTGCAGTGTCGTGTGTTGTATTGTACTGTTGCAGTGCCGTGTGTTGTTTGGTACTGTTGCAGTGCTGTGTGCTGTATTGTACTGTTGCAGTGCCGTGTGTTGTATTGTATTGTTGCAGTGCCGTGTGTTGTACTGTACTGTTGCAGTGCCGTGTGTTGTTTTGTACTGTTGCAGTGCCATGTGCTGTATTGTACTATAGCAATGCCGTGTGTTGTATTGTACTATAGCAGTGCCGTGTGTTGTATTGTACTGTTGCAGTGCCGTGTGTTGTGTTGTACTGTTGCAGTGGCGTTTGTTGTATTGTACTATAGCAGTGCCGTGTGCTGTATTTTACTGTTGCAGTGCCGTGTGCTGTACTGTTGCAGTGCCTTGTGTTGCATTGTACTATAGCAGTACCGTGTGTTGTATTGTACTATTGCAGTATCGTGTGTTGTATTGTACTTTTGTAGTACCGTGTGTTGCATTGTACTGTTGCAGTACCGTGTGTTGTATTGTACTGTTGCAGTGCCGTGTGTTGTATTGTACTGTTGCAGTGCCGTGTGTTGTATTGTACTGTTGCAGTGCCGCGTGTTGTACTGTTGCAGTACCGTGTGTTGTATTGTACTATAGCAGTGCCGTGTGTTGTATTGTACTGTTGCAGTGCCGTGTGTTGTACTGTTCCAGTACCGTGTGTTGTATTGTACTGTTGCAGTGCCGTGTGTTGTATTGTACTGTTGCAGTGCCGTGTGTTGTATTGTACTGTTGCAGTGAAGTGTGATGTATTGTACTGTTGCAGTGACGTGTGTTTGTAATGTTGCAGTACCGTGTGTTGTATTCTATTGTTGCAGTGACGTGTGTTGTATTGTACTGTTGCAGTGACATGTGTTGTATTGTACTGTTGCAGTGCCGTGTGTTGTATTGTACTGTTGCAGTGCCGTCTGTTGTATTGCACTATAGCAGTGTCGTGTGTTGTATTGTACTGTTGCAGCACCGTGTGTTGTATTGTACTGTTGCAGTGACGTGTGTGATATTGTACTGTTGCAGTGCCGTGTGTTGTATTGTACTGTTGCAGTGCGTGTGTTGTATTGTACTGTTGCAGTGCCGTGTGTTGTATTGTACTGTTGCAGTGTCGTGTTTGTTTTGTACTGTTCCAGTGCCGTGTGTTGTATTGTACTATAGCAGTGACGTGTGTTGTATTGTACTGTTGCAGTGTCGTGTGTTGTATTGTACTGTTGCAGTACCGTGTGTTGTATTGTACTGTTGCAGTGCCATGTGTTGTATTGTACTGTTGCAGTGCCGTGTGTTGTATTGTACTGTTGCAGTGTCGTGTGTTGTATTGTACTGTTGCAGTGCCGTGTGTTGTATTGTACTGTTGCAGTGCCGTGTGTTGTATTGTACTGTTGCAGTGACGTGTGTTGCATTGTACTATAGCAGTGCCATGTGTTGTATTGTACTGTTGCAGTGCCATGTGTTGTATTGTACCGTTGCAGTGCCGTGTGTTGTATTGTACTATTGCAGTGACGTGTGTTGCATTGTACTATAGCAGTGCCATGTGTTGTATTGTACTGTTGCAGTGCCGTGTGTTGTATTGTACTGTTGCATTGCCGTGTGCTGTATTGTACTGTTGCAGTGCCGTGTGCTGTATTGTACTGTTGCAGTGCCGTGTGTTGTATTGTACTGTTGCAGTGCCGTGTGCTGTATTGTACTGTTGCAGTGCCATGTGTTGTATTGTACTGTTGCAGTGACGTGTGTTGCATTGTACTGTTGCAGTGCCGTGTGTTGTATTGTACTGTTGCAGTGACGTGTGTTGTATTGTACTGTTGCAGTGCCGTGTGTTGTATTGTACTGTTGCAGTGCCGTGTGTTGTATTGTACTATAGCAGTGCCATGTGTTGTATTGTACTGTTGCAGTGCGTGTGTTCTATTATACTGTTGCAGTGCCGTGTGTTGTAGTGTACTGTTGTGTTGCCTTGTACTATCGTGCCCTGTGATGTGTTTTACTGTGTTGACTTGTATTGTACTGCCTTGTGTGGATTGCTCTGCCTTTTGTGGATTGCAATGCTTCGAGTTGTATAGTACTGCCTTGTGCTGTATTGTACTATCATATTGCCTGGTTTGTATAGACCTGCCCTTCGTTCTTTTTTCATTCCACAGGATGTTTGGTGGTGTATTACTCTCTCGTGTGTTCTGTTGTAGTGTTCTTCCTTATGTTGTATGGTACTGCTTTGTGCTGTGTTATATTGTACTGACTTGTGCTATACCACACTGTGCTGTCTCGTGTTGTGCTACGTTGTACTGCCTTGTGTTGTGTTGTGTTGTATTGTACTGCTTTGTGTTGTGTTATTTGTACTGCCTTGTGATGTGTTGCATTGCACTCCCTTCTGTTGTTACATTTTACTGCCTTGTGTTGTGTTACATTGGACTGCCTTGTGTTGTGTTATATTGTACTGCCTTGTGTTGTGTTATATTGTACTGCCTTGTGTTGTGTTATATTGTACTGCCTTGTGTTGTGTTATATTGTACTGCCTTATGTTGTGTTGTATTGTACTGCCTTATGTTATATTGTACTGCCTTGTGTTACATTGTACTGCCTTGTGTTGTGTTATATTCTACTGCCTTGTGTTGTGTTGTATTGCACTGCCTTGTGTTGTGTTGTATTGTACTGCCTTGTGTTATATTCTACTGCCTTGTGTTGTGTTGTATTGTACTGCCTTGTGTTATATTGTACTGCATTGTTGGTGTTATATTGTACTGCCTTGTGTTGTGTTGTATTGTACTGCCTTGTGTTATATTGTACTGCCTTGTGTTGTTATATTGACTGCCTTTATGTGTGTTATATTGTACTGCCTTGTGTTATATTGTACTGCCTTATGTTGTGTTATATTGTACTGCCTTGTGTTATATTGTACTGCCTTATGTTGTGTTATATTGTACTGCCTTATGTTGTGTTATATTTTACTGCCTATGTTTGTGTTTATTTTACTGCCTTGTGTTGTGTTATATTGTACTGCCTTTGTGTGTTTATTGTACTGCCTTGTGTTATATTGTTATATTGTACTGCCTGTGTTATTTGTTATATTGTACTGCCTTGTGTTTTATTGTACTGCCTTGTGTTGTGTTATATTGTACTGCCTTGTGTTTATTGTACTGCCTTGTGTTTAATTGTACTGCCTTGTGTTATATTTATATTGTACTGCCTTGGTGGTTATATTGTACTGTCTTGTGTGTGTTATATTGTACTGCTCTTGTGTTTGTTATATGCACTGCCTTATGTTGTGTTATATGTACTGCCTTGTGTTGTGTTGTATTGTACTGACTGACTTGTGTTGTGTTGTATTATACTGCCTTGTGTTGTGTTATATTGTACTGCCTTGTGTTGTGTTATATTGTACTGACTGACTTGTGTTGTGTTGTATTGTACTGACTGACTTGTGTTGTGTTATATTGTACTGACTGACTTGTGTTGTGTTGTATTATACTGCCTTGTGTTGTGTTATATTGTACTGCCTTGTGTTGTGTTGTATTGTACTGACTGACTTGTGTTGTGTTATATTATACTGCCTTGTGTTGTGTTATATTGTACTGCCTTGTGTTGTGTTATATTGTACTGACTGACTTGTGTTATATTGTACTGACTGACTTGTGTTGTGTTATATTATACTGCCTTGTGTTGTGTTATATAGTACTGACTTGTGTTGTGTTGTATTGTACTGACTGACTTGTGTTGTGTTGTATTGTACTGACTGACTTGTGTTGTATTGTATTGTACTGACTTGTGTTGTGTTATATTATACTGCCTTGTGTTGTTTTATATTGTACTGCCTTGTGTTGTGTTGTATTGTACTGCCTTGTGTTGTGTTTTATTGTACTGCTTTGTGTTGTATTTTTGGGTACTGCCTTGTGCGTGTTTTGTATTGTTCTGCCTTGTGTTATTATATATTGTATTGCCTTGTGTTGTATTGTACTGCCTTATGTTGCATTATATTGCACTGCCTTGTGCGTGTTTCGTATTGTACTGCCTTGTGTTATGATAAATTGTATTGCCTTGTGTTGTATTGTACTGCCTTGTGTTGTATTATATTTCACTGCCTTGTGCTGTGTTGTATTGTACTGCCTTGTGGTATATTTACTGCCTTGTGTTGTAATTTACTGCACTGTGTTGTTTTGGTTGTATTGCAAGGCCTTGGGTTGAGTGCAAACCTCGTATTGTGTTTTGTTTTGCTGTTTTGTGTTATGACATCCGACCTTGTATTGTGTTGTACTGCTTTATTCTGAGTTAATTTTTGTTGCATTGTCCATCATTTTGCACTGCGTTGTTGTGTGGTATTGTACTCCGTTTCCTTGTATTGAACTGTAAAACTCTATGTTGTGCTGCATTGCACTGCCTTGTGTTCTACAATACTGTCTTGTTTTGCTTTATGGTGTGTCAGACTGCCTAGTGCTGTGTTTTATTCTACTGTCTTGTGTCACATGGTATTTTACTATCTTACATCAAACGGTATTGTGTTGCCCTATGTTGTATTCGATTGAATTGACTTCACTATGACAGATGCTCGGTCTTCTGTTTTTGTTTTTTTCTTTTGAGTACTAAACTTGATCTATGGCTATGCTGCTACATTGTCAAAAACGGGGATGTAATCAGTTCCAACTGTGTGTGAATGTGCGAGCAAAGATCAAACAAATCTTATGTAGTCTTTTGTGAGAGTTCAGGAAGCACCACTGCTGCTTTGGTGCCCATTAAGGCCAGAATCATAACTATCCAAGCGTGGCAACTTTCAAAACCAGAGTTGGAATCGTTAAAGACTAAATGGAACCGCTGTGCTACCGTTCACAGTACTGACCTCAAGACAGAGCCAGTCGTGGGACTGTGCACGTGAACAGCAAGACCAACCACGCAGCTACGGTGGCAAACAAAATTTACCTGATGTCAAGGACGAATTAATGCAAATGACGACTGGCCAATGGAACTGAATGAAACAGTTCCATCGGCTAGTCGTCATTTGCATTAGTGATCAATATGGCATTGTACTCTCCCATTAGTGTCTGTCGCTCTCAGTGATTTCAATTGCTTCCAGTAGGTCCCGCGAGTCAAACTATTGTGAATTCTCAATGCTACCATAATGCTCAACACACACACAGCGCGCGCGCATGGCTGCCACAGAACAACACATACAAGGAAAGGGAAACCTCGTTTCATATTCCACCGTGGTGCCCAGTTATCGGGCAAACCCATGCATGGCCAGCCAAGTGCAGGAGAAAACAACAAAATCTCCATGCTCACATTAATTTTCAAGAGAAGAACGGGGGTGGTGGGGTGGTGGTGGTGGTGGTGGTGGTAGTGGAGACAGAATGCAACAGCCTAATTGTTCATCTGAGTAACAGCCATCTCTGACTCTGTCTGTCTGTCTGTCTGTCTGTCTGTCTGTCTGTCTGTCTGTCTGTCTGTCTGTCTTCTCTCTCTCTCTCTCTCTCTCTCTCTCTCTCTCTCTCTCTCTCTCTCTCTCTCTCCGTGTGTGTGTGTGTGTGTGTGTGTGTGTGTGTGTGTGTGTGTGTGTGTGTGTCTGTGTGTGTGTGTGTGTGTGTGTGTGTGTGTGTGTGTGTGTGTGTGTGTGTGTGTGTGATCAGTGCACTGTTATGTAAGTAACAAACACTGCTGCCACTCAGAAACACCGCAATAAACTGATTGTCCAAGACAATCTCATCATCTTGGAAAACATTGCTCGTTCTTTGTTTTCATTGTCCCGAATGTTGTTTGTCTTGCCTGAAGAAGACCTAAGAGGTCGAAACGCGTCGTGTTTTCGCTTGTGATTCGTTTGTCCACGTTGTTCGGTGGTCATAATAATCACTTTTGAAATGTATTTAGATCTCCGCCTGCAGTCGTGTCATATCGCAACGAAGTATGAAGACAAGTATGGTATATACATTGTAAACAGTCGTTTACCTGTGATGTAGCTGGCCCTGATGTTACAAGACAAGTATGGTATATACATTATAAACAGTCGTTTACCTGTGATGTAGCTGGCCCTGATGTTACAAGACAAGTATGGTATATACATTATAAACAGTCGTTTACCTGTGATGTAGCTGGCCCTGATGTTACAAGACAAGTATGGTATATACATTATAAACAGTCGTTTACCTGTGATGTAGCTGGCCCTGATGTTACAAGACAAGTATGGTATATACATTATAAACAGTCGTTTACCTGTGATGTAGCTGGCCCTGATGTTACAAGACAAGTATGGTATATACATTATAAACAGTCGTTTACCTGTGATGTAGCTGGCCCTGATGTTACAAGACAAGTATGGTATATACATTATAAACAGTCGTTTACCTGTGATGTAGCTGGCCCTGATGTTACAAGACAAGTATGGTATATACATTATAAACAGTCGTTTACCTGTGATGTAGCTGGCCCTGATGTTACAAGACAAGTATGGTATATACATTATAAACAGTCGTTTACCTGTGATGTAGCTGGCCCTGATGTTACAAGACAAGTATGGTATATACATTATAAACAGTCGTTTACCTGTGATTAGCCCTGATCTTACACTTCCTGTACTGTTACTGTTCTTAGCTAAATTTAGCGTGTTAAAGAATGTTAAAAGAAAACCCCACAGGAAGTCTGTTCGATCAACATCGTGTAATACAAGGGAAACTCTAAACAAGACTGCTTATTTTGATCCACTGTGAACACAGATATGGAATCTCTTCATTTGGTGTTTGTCTTCACGTTTTACGTTTCTGCACCTGACAGGTTAATCATAAATCATTGCGTTTCGTTTCTTTGTTTGTTTGTTTGTTTGTCTGTTTGTCTGTTTGTCTGTTTGTCTGTTTGTTTGTTTGTTTGTCTGTTTGTCTGTTTGTTTGTTTGTTTCTTTCTTTCTTTCGCATTTTCTCTGTCTAAAAATACCCTGGAATCATACTGCGTTTGTCATTTCACATTCAAAATAAATGAACTATCACATTGCCATGTTTTGTATTGTTTGCAAAGATGTGAAACTGAATATTTGGGGATCAAGAAACTGACAAAACGAGCAAGGACTGAAAACAACAAAATAAGATGTTTTTTTTCTAAAATACTCGTCCTAAGCGTCTTGAGTACAAAAAAATGAGGACATGTTTTACATACTTTAGTCTTTAGAACAGAATAAGACCAAAGACCAGTTCTGAAAATAAAAACATCATGCTTGTACCTCAGCCCTCGTCCGTAACCGGCAGCTGTCTTGTGGTCCTCCTGCGTTCAGATCTCAGAGGAGGAGTGCTATGTTGATTCTGTATGTCTGTTATTTATGATACCGAAAGAAGAATTTGTCCCACTTCAATTGTTTGGTTACTACTAAGTATTGAATATACGTTATTTTGCACTCTGGTGTGTATGTGTGTGTGTGTGTGTGTGTGTGTGTGTGTGTGTGTGTGTGTGTGTGTGTGTGTGTGTGTGTGTGTGTGTGTGTGTACGTGCGTGCGTGCGTGCGTGCGTGCGTGCGTGCGTGCGTGCGTGCGTGCGTGCGTGCGTGCGTGCGTGTGTGTGTGTGTGTGTGTGTGTGTGTGTGTGTGTGTGTGTGTGTGTGTGTGTGTTGTGTGTTTGCGAGTAAAATGAAGACCTCTTTTGTCTTACGTGAATGAGGTTCTCCATAGCTGTGTCAATGTTTGCAGGTGTATGTAATCGCTATGTTGTGCACCATGAAGACACTGGCGTGTTTTCTCTCTGCTTTGCTTCCTCCTGCTCTGCTGCCGTCCTCGCCTTTGCCATTTTGTTTCCAGAAGGAATGAAAAGAAACTTCTTAATCCACGCAAGCGCAGTCCAAAACGCCGAGCGAATGTGACACAGATATGTTTCATTAACGTGCGAAGCGATAGCACACTTGTGAAGATCGCGCGATTAACAGTCTGGTAACTTGACTAAGGTTTAATTGATGTCCAAAGATTGCATGGTGTTGTATTCTCCTCCTGATACAGGTGATTTCTGGCGGGGAAAACGTCGGCTGGCATATCACTGGGCTCACACAGTCAATGTTTCTCCCTACCATCACCCCTACCCCACTTCTTTTCCTTCCCTCCTTCCTTTTTCATCGCCCTCTCTCTCTCTCTCTCTCTCTCTCTCTCTTCTCTCTCTCCTCTCTCTCTCTCTCGTCTCTCTTCCTCTCTCTTCTCTCTCTCCTCTCTCTTCTCTGTCTCTTCTCTCTCTCTCTCTCCTCTCTCTCTCTCTGTCTCTGTCTCTGTCTCTCTCTCTCTCTCTCTCTCCTCTCTCTGTCTCTTCTCTCTCTCTCTCTCTCTCTCTCTCTGTCTCTCTCTCTCTCTCTCTCTCTCTCTGTCCGTCTCTGTCTCTGTCTCTCTCTCTCTCTCTCTCTCTCTCTCTGTCTCTGTCTCTGTCTCTCTCTCTCTCTCTCTTCTCTTCTCTGCTCTCTCTCTCTCTCTCTCTCTCTCTCTTCTCTCTGTCTCTCTCTCTCCTCTCTCTCTCTCTCTCTCTCTCTCTGTCTCTGTCTCTCTCTCTCTCTCTCTCCTCTCTCTCTCGTCTCTGTCTCTCTCTCTCTCCTCTCTCTCTCTCTCTGTCTCCTGTCTCTGTCTCTCTCTCTCTCTCTCTCTGTCTGTCTGTCTGTCTCTGTCTCTGTCTCTCTTTCTCTCTCTCTGTTTTTCACTGATCTGCCGTTTCAATTTCAGATCGGAGAATACTGCGTTCAACATTCTTCCTGCTTTGAACGACGCTCTTGGTCGTCTGTTACTGACGTGAAAAATCCCAGGTCTTTCTTACTGGAGTCTCTCAGATCATACTGTTCGTCTAATTTCCACTTCCATACTGAGAATTCACACATACTTTAGTTTTGATAGAGAATAAGATCCCCTTATTTCCCTGTGTTTGTTCCCATTGTCAGTGTTGATCTTCGCTCAGATCAACACGGTGATGGTGTCTGCTAGAATCGGTTCTGACCCAGTCCATCTTCTGATCTGTCTGAAGTCTGTTCTGCTCGGGTCTTCAGTGTAAGACGGGGCTGTTTCTCATTGTCCTGCCTAGGAGGACCAAAATCCAGTTCATCTTCTCCACACTTCATGAAGACTCCAGAAATCTCCATGAAGGATCAGTCCCTCCTCCCCAACCCCTCCCCCCCCCCCCCCCCCGCCCCCTCCCCAGATCTCAGGATAATCCACACCCTGGCTTCAGTTTCAAACATCGCCACTTATCTTTCTTCTTGGCTGGATGTAACATGAGCGGAACAAGTCACAATTTTCCTGTGACACGAGGTCGTCGAGGTCCAAGAGGAGCATATGGGCAGTCAGTGATCCCCAAAGTTACCTGTGGAGAGCAACAGGATGGAGGTGTAGTGATCCGTCCAGTCCTTCCCTTTGTCAGTCCATGACATCTACGGTGAGTCCTGTAGGACGGCTTTGGACAGGAGATAATGACGGCATACCTGCCCAGAACAGGCTATTGAATGGCATACCTAGCCAGATCAGGCTATTGAATGGCATACCTGGGCAGATCAGGCTGCAATTATGGCGTGCCTGCTCAGAACAGGCTGCTATGATGGCATACCTGTCCAGATCAGGATGTAATTATCGCATACCTACCCAGAACAGGCTATTGAATGGCATACCTGGCCAGAACACGACAGTTATGATGGTATACCTGACCGGAACAGACTGTAATAATGGCATACCGGGGCAGAACAGGTTATAATAATGGCATACCTGCCTAAGACAGGCTGGCGTGCCGCGTAGAATGTCTATTCGAAGAGCTCTTGGTTTTCCTGCCAGAAATTACGCAGGCAGTTATAAGCCTGAAGCAGTAGTTCTCAAACACCTGGATTTGTCGTTCCAGATCGGCTGTAAGTATCCATCAATTAGAAACGGAGTGTAATCTTCACTGAGAACCTGGTAGGTATCCCTTTTTTTCAGGTGACTTTGAGTCTTTTAGTCTTGTCGTGGCGGACACGGTTTCTTTGACCTATGCGAAACTGGCGCCTTCCTCAGAATGGATCCACAATACCGGGAACCATTTCCAGTGTCTGGCAGCACGGCACGTTTTAGACTGCCGCTTGCTGTTTGTAGGTACTGACCAGATTGTCATGGTCCTTTCATCTCATTGTTATTCTGTAGGTTCCCCATGCTTTCTGCATCGAGTTCCTCGAGGTCCATGTTGCTGCCTTCATCATTTCGCTTGCGCTGGCAGTTGCGATTTGCACTGGGGTAAATAAGGAGAGATAACTACGCCGGTGCATTTTCAAACGGCACCGGTACATATGACAATCGCGATTTGCACCGAGACGATTGTTAATCGCACCAAAGACCTTTAAGCGGTATCAATCCTTGCAGAATCAGTTACGCATGTTGAAAACGAAAATATGTTTACTCTATACTTCATAATTATCATTATTATTGATGATAATATACCGACATTAAAAAGAGATTTATAAAAGATTAAAAACAAATTGTAATAAAACGGTGAAAGGTAGTCAAATTAAAGCCAGCGATCGAATAAACACACACACACACACACACACACACACACACACACACACACACACACACACACACACACACACACACACACACACACACACATGCATACGCGCACAAATGCACGCATGCAGAGAGAGAGAGAGAGAAGAGAGAGAGAGAGAGAGAGAAGAGAGAGAGAGAGAGAGAGAGAGGATTGGGAAAGTATCAGAACTGATTTAAGAAGGAAACAGAATGAAGTAAAATCTAATGAATTTATGAAAACTGAGATAAAATAATATGAAATATAAGCACTCCTCTCTCTCTCTCTCTCTCTCTCTCTCTCTCTCTCTCTCTCTCTCTCTCTCTCTCTCTCTCTCGCACACACACACAAACACACACACACACACACACCACACACACACACACACACACACACAACACACACACACACACACACACAACCACATCATCACATCACACCACACACACACACACACACACACACACACACACACACACACACACACACACACACACACACACACACACACACACACACACACACACACACATGTGCTGGCGCAGGGGAGGTGGTGGGTTGGAGTATCAGAATTGATTGAAAGAAGCGAAACGAAATATAAGTTAGATGTAACAAAACAATAATAAAAACCAGAAATGAAGTAAACTTACACACACACACACACACACACACACACACACACACACACACACACACACACACACACACACACACACACACACACATCTACACACATTTACAACCGCGCAGGCATGTGCGCGTACACCATTTAAATCAAACAGGCAGTTTCTGTTCATTCCACGTGAAGGGTAGTTCCGTGTTTCTGAGTGTAGAAAATGCTTAAGAAAGTTCAGTTTCTGAGTGTAGAGAATACTTAAGAAAGATCGTTCAGTTTCTGAGTGTAGGGAATGCTTAAGAAAGATTGTTTTGTTTCTGAGTGTAGAGAATGTTTGAGAAAGATCGTTCAGTTCTGAGTGTAGAGAATGCTTAAGAAAGATAGTTCAATTTTTGAGTGTAGAGAATGCTTAAGAAAGATAGTTTAATTTCTAAGTGTAGAGAATGCTTGAAGAAAGATACTTCAGTTTCTGAATGTAGAGAATGCTTAAGAAAGATAGTTCAATTTCTGAGTGTAGAGAATGCTTACAAATGTTCAGTTTCTGGGAGTACAGAATACTTTAAAAGGATAGTTCAGTTTCTAAGTGTAGAGAATGCTTAAGAAAGATAGTTCCGTTTTTGAGTGTAGAGATTGCTTTAAGAAAGGTAAAATTTCAAAATGGAGTGACTGAAGGCGGCGAACGAAGCAAGATCAGGAATAGAGTTTTAGAACTTACCGCCAATGCAGTAAAATTTCAAAATGGAGTGACTGAAGGCGGCGAACAGTAAAATTTCAAAATGGAGTGACTGAAGGCGGCGAAGGTAAGAATAGATGTACCTTCTTACCTTTAAGAAAGGTAGTTCAGTTTCTCTGAGTGTAGAGAATGCTTAGGAAAGACAGTTAAGTGTCTGAGTGCAGAGAATGCTTAAGAAAGATAGTTCAGTTTCTGAGTGTAGAGAATGCTTAAGAAAGGCAGTTCAGTGTCTGAGTGTAGAGAATGCGTAAGAAAGACAGTTCAGTGTCTGAGTGTAGAGAATGCGTAAGAAAGACAATTCAGTTTCTAGGTGTAGAGAATGCTTAAGAAATAGAGTTTTGTTTCTAAGTGTAGAAAATGCTTAGTAAAATTCAAAGAATCAGGAGTCAAAGTCTCCCTCTCTAAAAATATTATCTATTGAATTTTAGGGATAGAGGAGACTGAATTTTAAGTATAGAGGAGATTGAATTTTAGGGATAAAGGTCCAATGCCAACGGAAACTGATCCTATCTTGGTATGTATAATTCGCCCTGCACCGATTGAAGACTGTCTTGTAGCTGCACAAAGGAATCCTGTATTGATGCACTTCGGCGAGATTATGACATATATTGGTCTTGTGTTGGTTCTTACTAGTCCAACAGTAACCAAAAAAAACGTGTCATGCAGTAATGTGATCTGATATCGCAACTGGGTGGGTTGTTGATGTATCCATAAAGCTTGGATTGTTCTAAAAGAGGCTGTTCACCTATATCGGCACCTGCCCAAATTTCTACATTGAGCATTCTTTGTTCTGCATGCATTTCGCGGGCACCACAGTATGTACATTGTACCACTTCATACATGATCTCGTATGGATTTTCCCTGTAGTTTCTGATACCGAGGTAATAGTGAGCCTGAGAAAAGAGTTCAAACTTTCTACACTGCTTATTTTTCCACGGATGATCCGCCCTACACCCACAAGGCAAACTGCTGTTGGAATACAGATGTACATTGTTTTTAATCAGTTAGAGCGAACATGAAACCGAGACAAGTGACTAGAATTGAGTGCGGGTTTTCCTTGGTTAAATCATCACGAGCGATAGCAAAATAGACCTAGTGAATAAGAACTCGCACGCACGCGCGCGCACACACACACACACACACACACACACACACACACACACACGTTTGCGCGTGCATACGCACACAACTTTTGCATACGCACATCATTGATTTTAAATTATCCCGGTGCAAATAGCAATTATCGTTTGCACCGTGTAACTTTAAACTGCACCTGTGTAATCGCCAGTTCTTAGTTACCCCAGAGCAAACCGCTATAGCCATTTACACAGGGGCGACTGCAAATTGCAACGTTACTCTCTTTTGCATCGTGACAACACACACACACACACACACACACACACACACACTTCTGTCTATCCATCCTCGTATCCAATCCCAAATACACAGACCATCCCATCCGCACATTCCTCTGTCTCTTTGTCCACCCCGAGCTTCCCGTTGATGTACTCAGAGATGTAGAGGGGACAAGACTGTAATCTCAACCTTTGGGTTTTGGAGTTCCATAGAGCACAACGGACGGCATTTGTCTTTTCCTGTTGAATTGATTAGCTCTGTGTGTCTGTCTCCTGTTCATCGATGACTGGTTCTGTGTCTGCCTCCTGTTCATGGATGATTGGTTCTGTGTCTGCCTCCTGTTCATGACTGATTGGGTCTGTGTCTGCCTCCTGTTCATGGATGATTGGTTCTGTGTCTGTCTCCTGTTCATGACTGATTGGGTCTGTGTCTGTCTCCTGTTTATGGATGATTGGTTCTGTGTCTGCCTTCTGTTC
>CM031620.1:24375266-24385266 GCA_018398815.1 Conus ventricosus | reverse complement strand
GCACACTAGCATAATGAGGTACACTGGATAGCCATTCATATACCAAATCTACAACAACAACGACGATGACAACAACAACGAACAACAAACAACAACGCAACAACAGCAACAACAATTCCAACAATCTTAAAGTATCAAAGAATCTCGGATTCCCATATTCGCACAAAATAATCCCTGCAGTGTGTGTGGCTACTTTGTATATTGTTCATCCTTCTTCTAGTCCTATCTTGTGAGTGTCAGAGCTGAACGTTTATGCTAAAGAAAAACATATTTTGGTTACCGAAAAGCTATGACACCTGTGCCCAGTAGTAACACACGTGTCCTCTCTGACGTCACAGCTACCCTCGGATTGGACGATCCAGTCCGGGGCCCAACCGGGTCATCAGCGGAAGTGACACGGGCTACCGGTCGCCCCCCAAGAGGTCAGGTCTGACGGTCAGCCGTGGGGAGGGAAAAGGTGGTCCGGAGCTACCCGCCCTTCTGCTGACGTCATGACGTCACTAGAAGGGCAGAATCTGATTGGATCGGACGAGGCTTATTGGCTACCGCTGGGATTTCTCTTCGTCTCTTTCGATACGAATGGTTGGTTTATTTCAATTTTGTGTTGATGGACGGCCTGACTGATTAGTTGCTTGATCGGATGATTGTAATACTCAGGCTCTGCAGCACACAAAGTCTTTGCATTTCACTCGCTCAACCCTGAGTTTGGTTGTTTCAGTGTCTTCTTTCTGATTCCCATGTACTATCAACGAAGAAACAATCAAAGAGACTTTATTTATTTTCAGAGACGAAGTGTTGTTTATTTGCACCTGTGTTTCGTACGATATGTTTTGTTTTGTTTTGTTTTTTAACTCTGTGCCTTCGGTCTTTCCATCTCTAACTACTTCATCTCGTCCCTACCAATATTAGCCAACATATTTTATTCACTATATCCACTGAATATGATTGGCAGTATTTACATTATATAAAGAAGCTAAAAGAAGGGAAATCCATTTTCTCCTCAGTTGCCCATGTCTAGAACACACACACACACACCACACACACACACACACACACACACACACACACACACACAACACACACACACACACACACACACATCACACACACACACACACACACATACATGCGTTGTTTATAGAAACATGTAAGGTGTGAGGTTCGCTCGAGAGAATGAAAAATAGAAAAAATCCCAGAGCCTGGCTCCACACTTCAACAAAGAAGCGTCGAAGAGCTGCAAATACTAGAACCCAATGACTCCGACGTTTTTGGCGTTTTTTGCTTATTCCACATATCTCGACCTTGCTGCTTTCTTCAGATTGACTTTTTAATATTTATTCTTGTTTTCAATGCTCGTTCTCATGGCTCTCTTCAGGCTTTTCTTTGGATGGATGCTTCTCTCTCTCTCTCTCTCTCTCTCCTCTCCTCTTCTCTCTCTCCTCTCTCTCTCTCTCTCCTCTCTCTCTCTCTCTCCTCCTCTTCACTCTCACTCCTCTCTCCTTTCTCCTTCCTTCTCCTGCCCCCTTTCCCTCTCTCCCTCACTCTCCCTTCCACCCTGCTTCTCTCTCCTCTCACCCTCCCCCTCCCCCCCCTACCCCGTCTCTCTCTCTCTCCTCGAGGTGACACGAGTGAACGTCTGTTCTGTGAACTTATAATTTGTGTGTGGGTGTGTGTGTGTGTTGTGTGGTGTAAATTATAACCTTTTTCTCTCTCTGGAAATATGAATACAGGTCGATGGTGCGCTATGCCAGCCCCTTCCTGACCTGTGGTGTAGATAATCTTTGCCTGAGTACGTTACCATGTAAGTCTAAAAGAACAGAAACTGCCGCCACGAGTCCGTGAGTGTTATGACAGGTGTGCTCCTCTCATACTATACGCGGGCAACAGACTATGTCAATAGTGGCAATTGGGAGAATTCTGGACATCCATGACAAGAATCCGCCGGCAGACACCGCTGACTGGTGATAAACAGGAGTATGACACACCAACCTGTGGGAGAAGCCTTTAGACGAACCTTCATTGAAGGATCTGGAGACTGTTCTGTGCTCCACGTTTGGTGACCTTGACAACAATGTGACTAGCTTGAAGGCATCTCACGTGGACCTAAAGCAGACATTCCTAGACGTGAAGCATGTGTTGAAGATTTAAGGAAAGGAAATGGCTTGCGAAAGAGGCAAACACCGTGAAACTTGAACATCTCGGAAACCAGACCGGGGCGAAGAGAGCCGTTCCAAGCGGAGTAAACTTTAGCTTTCAAACTGTCCAAGGTGCGGGAGAGAAAAAAAAACAAAAAAACAAAAAAAACGTGGCCGAAGTGCAAGAACTTAAAACGGAAAGCTGACTGACCAGCTTAAAAAGGCCGAAACTGACCAGTTGGACAGATTTCATGGCATAGCCGCCGTGGCGAAGTGGTTAGCGTCGCGGACTCCCGGCTGGGAGGTCGTGAGTTCGATTCCCATCAGAGTCAGGTGGGTTTTTTACTGCCCTGACCGGCTCCTACCCAGAGTTGAGTATTGCTGCGGACTCGTGGGAAAGACTGGGACCACACAGTCGAGTTTCATCCACTTAATGGATGCGTCTCTGAGGTGTTGCTCCAAATTTCCTGACCAACACTGTAGGTGTCTGTTCCTCGGGCCTGGCTGACGCCAGGATTATTATGAAAGAAAGCGTAAGAATGCAGGACCTGTCATGCAGTCTCAGACCGAAATGGAAATCCGTAGAAATCATCTTAATCATCCTCTTCTCATCGATCAGCATTAAAATAAAAGGTCTCAAATTCTGGGCCCTTCATGCCCTGCTCTCATGGTGACCTCAATTTCGATGTCCTCTCCACGTCTGTGGCCTTTGGGTTTTGGTTCCGTCGGGGTCACCGGTTCGGTGAGTCCATGGCGGCCTGTCGTTGGACGGATGAGGTGGCGCCCTCCGAGGGAGAGCTCACCCCACGCCGGCTCCGCGACCAAGCAATTACTGTCGTCAGTAGGGGGCTTAGTAGGTGGTGTCCTGCATATGTTTGGATCAGAACAGGCGCCACAAAAAACACCACGAAAGTGACACGGCAGCAGTGCAGTGTCCCCTCCGTGGGTTTGCCTCTTGACGACTTGACATTGACTGTCCGGTGGATTGCCGGTGCCGGGGCTACGGCGGCCGACGGGCTGTGCTGCGGGACGGGGGTGGTCGAATGAGCGGCGTGGGTGCACTGCCACTGATGCGGCACAGAAGATGGGACAGAAAAAAAAAATATTATAAAAAAAATCAATCGCATAATAAATGCTGCCCCATGTTGCCCATTGTTGCCTGCTTTTACATTGTTTAAAGGGCAAAAAGAATTTTAAAAGAAAACAAGATGCGAAGCATAAAACGTATCCCCTTTTTCCAAACCGCTTATAAATCGGCCCAAATGCTTTGTGAGATAAGAAATAAGGCAAAATAAAGTTTTAACGGTTATTTAACCGATGTAACATTTTGAAATGGTATTTATCCCATGGGAAAAAAAAGTGTAATACCAATTTCATCCAATCGGACAATATTGTGAATTTAAAGGTTTTTACGGTAAAATTTTGAAACATGCATGAAAGGCATTTGTGTGTGATAACTTTCTAATACAAAATTTCATTTTAAAACCCACCAATATATAAAAAAACAACGGAAATAACGGTTTTAACGGTTATTTTTAACCGATATACACTTTTGAAACTGGTATTTTGTATCCCCCAAATGGGCTAAAGCCGTGTACATACCAAATTTCATCCAAATCGGACAATATGTCAAGAATAACGGTTTTTAACGGTCAGATTTTTAAACACTGCATGGAAGTGCCATTTGTGTGTGATAACCTTTCTATATACAAAATTTCATTAAAACCACCAATATATAAAAAAAATAACGGTAAAATAACGGTTTAACGGTTTTATATAACCGATATACACTTTTGAAGCTGGTATTTTAGTCCTCACTGGGCTAAAGCCTGTGTACATATCAAATTTCATCCAAATCGGACAATATGTCAAGAATAACGGTTTTTAACGGTCATATTTTGAAACACTCTATAGAAGTGTCATTTGTGTATATACCAATTTCATTAAAATCCACCTATATATAAGAAATAACGGCAGAAATAGCGGTTTTTAACGGTTGTTTAATCCTTTTTCAGCATTACATCACTTACATATGGACAGAGGGTCCGATTTGTCAAAAGATCATCCAAACCGCTTATAAATTGGCCAAGTACTTTCTAAGATATTTCAAAAAAGAAAAACCGTTACAGGCCGTTACAACCATTAGTAACGGCTATTAACGGAGCAAACTAAAACATCAGGCATCATCCGTGACCCACAATGAACATACCTGCTAATTTTCATAAAGGTCGGCCAAGTACTTTGTGAAATATTCCATAAAGAAGAAAAAACCGTTACAGGCCGTTACAGCCGTTAGTAACGGTTGTAACGGTAAACTAAAACATCGGGCATTGTTCTTGACCATAGTGAACATACCTACAAATTTTCAGAAAGATTGGCCAAGTACTTTCTGAGATATTCCATAAAAAAAGAAAAACCGTTACAGGCCGTTACAGCCATTAGTAACGGCTTATAACGAGGTAAACTCAAACATCGGGCATCATCCGTGTCCCATAATGAACGTACCTGCTCATTTTTACAAAGATCGGACAAGTACTTTCTGAGATATTCCGTAAAGAAGAAAAAACCGTTACAGGCCGTTACAGCCGTTAGTAACGGATATAGCGGTAAACTAAAACATCAGGCATCATCCGTGGCCCATAATGAACATACCTACAAATTTTCAGAAAGATCGGCCCAGTAGTTTTGTCTGGAGCGAGTGGAACACATTTTGACCACGGACACACACACACACACCACACACACACACACACACACACACACACACACACACACACACACACACACACACACACAGCATTTCTTCGTTCCATTCTAAAGTACTCCCTGTTCTATAAGAACTGGGAGTACAAAAAAGGAACTGAAAGCCAACCCCTTTCATCATTGGTGAACGTTTTTCGGCTAAAGTGGAAAACAATTTTTTTGAAGGAAAACAAGATGCAAAGCATATAATAACGTACTCCCAGTTTTCCAAACCGCTTATAAATCGGCCAAGTGCTTTGTGAGATAAGAAATAAAGGCAAAATAACGGTTTTAACGGTTATTCAACGATGTACACTTTTGAAACTGGTATTTTTAGTCCTCACTGGGCTAAAGCCTGTGTACGTGCCAAATTTCATCCAAATCGGACAATATGTCAAGAATAACGGTTTTTAACGGTCAGATTTTTAAACACTACATGGAAGTGCCATTTGTGTGTGATGACCTTTCTATATACAAAATTTCATTAAAACCCACCAATATATAAAAATAACGGCAAAATAACGGTTTTACGGTTATATAACCGATATACACTTTGAAACCGGTATTTTAGTCCTCACTGGGCTAAAGCCTGTGTACATACCAAATTTCATCCAAATCGGACAATATGTCAAGAATAACGGTTTTTAACGGTCAAATTTTGAAACACTACATGGAAGTGCCATTTGTGTGTGATAACCTTTCTATATACAAAATTTCATTAAAACCCACCAATATATAAAAAAATAACGGCAAAATAACGGTTTAACGGTTATATAACCGATATACACTTTTGAAACCGGTATTTTAGTCCTCACTGGGCTAAAGCCTGTGTACATACCAAATTTCATCCAAATTGGACAATATGTCAAGAATAACGGTTTTTAACGGTCAAATTTTGAAACACTATATAGAAGTGCCATTTGTGTGTGATAACCTTTCTATATACCAAATTTCATTAAAATCCACCTATATATAAGAAATAACGGCAGAATAACGGTTTTTAACGGTTGTTTAATCCATTTTCAGCATTATATCACATACATACGGACAGAGGGTCCGATTTGTCACAAGATCATCCAAACCGCTTATAAATTGGCCAAGTACTTTCTAAGATATTCCATAAAGAAGAAAAACCGTTACAGGCCGTTACAACCGTTAGTAAGGTAACGGGCAAACTGAAACATCAGGCATCATCCGTGATCCATAATGAACATACCTGCTAATTTTCATAAAGGTCGGCCAAGTACTTTGTGAGATATTTCATAAAGAAGAAAAACCGTTACAGGCCGTTACAGCCGTTAGTAACGGCTATAACGGTAAACTAAAACATCGGGCATTATTCGTGACCCATAATGAACATACCTACAAATTTTCAGAAAGATCGGCCAAGTACTTTCTGACATATTCCATAAAGAAGAAAAACCGTTACAGGCCGTTACAGCCGTTAGTAACGGCTATAACGAGGTAAACTAAAACATCGGGCGTCATCCGTGACCCATAATGAACGTACCTGCTCATTTTTACAAAAATCGGACAAGTACTTTCTGAGATATTCCGTAAAGAAGAAAAACCGTTACAGGCCGTTACAGCCGTTAGTAACGGCTATAGCGGTAAACTAAAACATCGGGCATCATCCGTGGCCCATAATGAACATACCTACAAATTTTCAGAAAGATCGGCCCAGTAGTTTTGTCTGGAGCGAGTGGAACACATTTTGACCACGGACACACACACACACACACACACACACACACACACACACACACACACACACACACACACACGCACGCACACATACACACACACACACACACACACACACAGAGCATTTCTTCGTTCCCATTCTAAAGTACTCCCTGTTCTATAAGAACTGGGAGTAACAAAAGGAACTGAAAGCAATTACTGTCTTCAGAGGTGAAGGTGGGTTTTTTTTGCCAAATTGAGAGAAAGATGTGAGAAGATGACACCACACTTCACATCAACTGACGCCACACTTCACATCAACTGACATCAAACTTCACATCAACTGACATCAAACTTCACATCAACTGACACCACACTTCACATCAACTGACACCACACTTCACATCAACTGACACCACACTTCACACCAACTGACATCCAACTTCACATCAACTGACACCACACTTCACATCAACTGACACCACACTTCAAATCAACCAGGAAGAAGACCACCATGCTTTTCCATCATCTGGTGATCGGCGGGAAGCGCTTGATCCTGAAAGTAATTGACAATCTGACGCAAGCTACCTGGCAGCAGCTGAATTGCCAGTTACGCTAGCATGAAAACACTTCTGCGCACGAGTTGAGAAACTCTGCTTCAATGCGAGGAATGTTGTCCCGAGAAAACTAAAGCGTGACAGATGCTGTAGCAATGTTAAGACTTAAAAACTTAAAATTTCTCACCAGCACTTTGTGTCCACAACTGCAACATCATGGATATACAGCGTGACAGGTGCTGTAGCAATGTTAAGACGTAAAACTTAAGACTTCTCACCATACTTTGTGACCACAACTGCAACATCATGGATATACACACTTCAGAACATAATATATCATGCGTAACAAAAACCTCAAAGACCTTCTGGTGCGCTTGTAAACTGAACATCACACCTAAGCCGCCAGGTACTTTTCCCTGCTCAAAGCCTGTGACAGCGTAAATTGTAACATCCGCGCAAAATGTAACAATTGTTACAATTTGCGCAGGCTGCCCGCGCAAAATGTAACAATTTTCGATAACTGGACAGACAAATAAATAATCCATGTGTTAGGAACAAGGGGAAGTGCAATCTCTACGATGAATCTGGTGAACGGATGAAAGACAGGGGAGGGGAAGAACGGGGGTGGAATAGGGTGGGATGAAGAAAGGTGAGGGGCCAAGCCACACACACACACACACACACACACACACTCACTCGCGCGCGCACAAACACACGTACTCATTCCGCGCGCATGGACACATTCATACACACAGGTGCACGCGCGCGCGTGCGTACGGCGCGCACGCATACGCCAACACACACTGTTTGTCAGGCGGACGCTTCACACGGCGACTTCTCACTCGATTCAGCCCGAGTAAACTGCCCCCACTTTTCGGAATATCACGTTCAGCGATGCAACTTGGCGTTAAAAATCCGCGTGATTCCTGATTTTAACAGTGTCCGCTGTGTGGCAGTTCGCCTTTCCGGTCGGCCCAATGACACGGTTAAAACATTGACAGGGTTTTAATAAAACAGAAGGACCTTTCGTGCACAGAGTCAAAATTAAGCTCGTCACCGTGTGATAGTTATGCACGTGATTTGGGGGACGGGTATGTATGCCTCAGTTCACCCAGCAGGGTGGGGTGGGGTTGGGGGTGAGGGAGCGGGGGGAGGGGGGGGGGGGGGGGGGGGGGCAGGACAATGAGCGTGTCTGTGCGGGGAAGGGTGGTGTATGACGGCCGTGTCTTTGACGGTGACAGCGTGGTTCACGCGGCGAAGCTTAATCAGCAGAGCGAAGCGTTGTCAGATGAACATGCGCGTGATTTTTGTTTGTGACAATGAAAACTGGAAATACCAGTCGCCATGGCGAAGTGCTTAGCGTCGTGGACTCCCGGTTTTGAGGCCGTGGGTTCGATTCCCGTCAGAACCGATCATTTGTGGGATTTTTCTATCCCAACCTGCTCCTTCACAGCGTTGAGTTTACCATGGGCTCAGCCGGGAAGAGTGGAACCACACAGTCCAGTTTCACCCACTCAGTAAATGCGTCTTTTTGGAATGTTGCTCTAACGTCCTGACCATTAGTGCCGGTGTGTTTAACTCATGGGCCCGGTGGACGACGGGATATGTTACGAAAATAAGCGTACAGCTTAGCAGTGTCAGACCAGAACGCAAGTCTACAGCATCTTCTTCGTGATCCTTGTCCTCATCAACCAAGTGCCAAATCCTGTAGCCCTGGGAGCTACATGAAAACCTCGGATTAGATTTCCTCTACACGTCCACGCCCTTGGTTTCGATCTGTCGGCGCACCGGTCTCGGCAAAATTCATGGGCGACTGTCGTTTGACAGACGTGTAACGGCCTCCGGAGGGAAAGCTCATTCACGCTGGCTCCACGACTGAGCAATGATCGTCATGGATAGGGAGCATAGTGGGTACTATCCTACGTATCCTGGCTCGGAACAGGCACCGCTGAACACCACCGAAGAGACCTATATAGCTGGCAGCAGTGCAGTGTCTCCTCCGGTGGGTTGCCTCATGTCAGGGCTGTGGCGGGACAAGCCAGGCTGTGGCTTCTGTTGATCGTAATATGGATGGTGTCTGTCATCATCGACACGACAGTCCCTGGTCAGTCTGAACTTCTGCAGCAGTTTCACGGTCTCTGCAATATCTTTAGTCCGCGCTTTGTATGGTACAATGTTGTATGTTCGGCAGTGGAATTAAGTTCCAATGTCCTCCATGTTCCATCACATTTTACGTTCAGATCCAAATTGACGACTTGTTTGCTCTCTATCTTTCAACTGTTCTAGCCAATTCTTCACAGATTAAAATGCTTCCTTTGTTCCACTATTGAAATCGATACTGGCATCGAGAGAGAGAGAGAGAGAGAGAGAGAGAGAGAGGAGAGAGAGAGTGAGAGAGAGAGAGAGAGAGAGAGAGAGAGAGAGGGTTGTGCTTGAGTTTTTGTTTTTGTTTTGTTTTTTGTTTTTTGTTGTTTTTTTGTGAGCGTGCATGTGTGTGTTTAGTCGTCCGTGTAAATGATTGAGTTGCGCGAACACGTACGCATGATTGTGTGTGTGTGTGTGTGTGTGTGTGTGTGTGTGTGTGTGTGTGTGTGTGTGTGTGTGTGCGGGCGAGCGCATTGTTAGTACGACCTAGGGTCAAGCTTGTCTCCCGCAAATGTTTCCAGGCGTGTATCGTAAATCATGCATTATTCCTATCCCCCTCGGTGTAATTGCTCTCCGTCGCTGAATGCTGACCGTTCGAAAATATACAATACTCCATTATCAGTCAGAACATTACATAATTATAGAGAGTGCATTGGTCTAGAATGATTGATTCGATTTTTCCATCGACATATCCTCAAGTTTTGGAGAGTGGGGAGTGAGACTCTTCAACAATTAACT
>CM031620.1:24365266-24370266 GCA_018398815.1 Conus ventricosus | reverse complement strand
AAAGTTGTTGATGTCGTTGTTGAGAAGCTTTTCACAGACGTTTCCATTTGTGCCCCCCCCCCCCCCCCCTCCCCACTCCTTTACCCTTTGGATTTTACGATATTGTAACCCCCTCCGGAGTATTGTAGTCTTTTGAGTCCCCCGATGGTGATTCTCTACAGACCAGTCTCTGCCTGTGCTGCGTGAGAGGTTTGATGGAAAAGGCTTATTGATGTATATTATATGTGGAAGTTGTGCCGTCAGTTTTGTGTCGCGACTTGCTGCCTATAGAGTGAGCGCTGCACAGTTCGAGTAATGTTTGTATTATCTCCCCTTGTTTACCAGATCCCCTCATCCCCACACTCAGACGCTCCTTCAGGTAGACAGACCATGACAGAGCCCATCTTTTCAGGATAAAGCAGCGAGGCTGGAATGAAGGGATTAGTAAATAAGGCTGCAATTATGGACGAATAACTAAGGTTGTATTTGAAGGAGGAATAACTAAGGCTGTAATAAGGGGATGGGTGACTAAGGTTGTAATTAGGGGATGGGTGACTAAGGTTGTAATTAGGGGATGGGTGACTAAGGTTGTAATTAGGGGATGGGTGACTAAGGTTGTAATTAGGGGATGGGTGACTAAGGTTGTAATTAGGGATGGGTGACTAAGGTTGTAATTAGGGGATGGGTGACTAAGGTTGTAATTAGGGGATGAATAAGTAAGCCTGTAATTAGGGGAGATATAACTAGAGCAGTAATTATGGGATATACAACCAAGGCTGTGATTATGGGAAATGTAACTAAGGCTGTAATTATGGAAATATAAGTAAGGCTGTAATTACGGGATAATTAACTAAGACTGTAATCATGGGATAGATAACTAAGGCCGTGATTATGGGATAGATAACTAAGGCCGTGATTATGGGATAAACCACGATGGCCATCATTGTGGTATAAACAACTAAGGCTTTAATTATGGTATAAACAATGTAGTCCATATCCATGGGATAGAGAAAAAAAACCCACCTGGAGGCCATAATTACCGGGGAACTACCGAGGGCTGATCCATTAAAAGTAGTAATTATGGGATTAATCATGATCCATTAAAAGTAGTATCATGGATTAATCATGAAGGTCATGTTCACGGAATACACCCTTCAATTAGTTGTAATTGTAATTATGGGATAAACCACTGGAGCTGCAAGGAATAAACCGCTGAAGCTGTAATTATGGGATAAACCACTGAAGCTGTAATCATGGGATATACCACTGAAGCTGTAATCATGGGTTAAACCACTGAAGCTGTAATCATGGGATAGACCACTGAAGCTGTAATTATAGAATAAACCACTGAACCTGTAATCATGGGATAAACCACTGAAGCTGTAATCATGGGTTAAACCACTGAAGCAGTAATTATGGGATAGACCTCTGAAGCTGTAATCATGGGACAGACCACTGAAGCAGTAATTATGGGATAGACCACTGAAGCTGTAATCATAGGCTAAAACACTGAAGCTGTAATTATGGGATAAAGCTCTGAAGCTGTAATTACGATATAAGCAAGTGGGACAGTGATTACGGAACAGACGACTAATGCGATGACCATGAAACGAAAGTCACGTGGCGATTATTACTGAAGACTTTCCGATAGACTCTCACCATCTGCTGCGGTTCTCTCCGGCCGTCTGAGAGCTGGTACAGGGCAGGCCTGCTCATTCTTTCATGTTGTCACTCTTCCCGCTGCATCATCGTCGACCTTAGCTTCTACTGTTTCTACAAATTACATTAACAAGTACATTAAACTATACGTTAACGCCCTTCTCTCTCTCTCTCTCTCTCTCTCTCCTCTCTCTCTCTCTCTCTCTCTCTCTCTCTCTCTCCAGCTGAATGGGCTTTGCCATGCAGACTGTGAAACGTATCCGTACCGCCATTTCTTTTCCTTCTCTTGACAACACTGACCCGGTTGTCATCTAGTTTTGACTTTTTGCAGATTTTCTCACTTTACAAGTAATCTTTTCTTCTTCTTCTTTTTTTACGAGATGCACACAATCTCCAGGAAATAATTATCTGGCCTACAAAGTTTGGAAGCGCTATATATATTTTTTTTTCAGATCTCTTCTTGACGGTCCAAATTTGACACACTGACGGAATAAAAGACGATCAACGGGTATATGAGAATGCTTGTAGACGTCAGGGAGATGTTTCACGCTAAACGATTTTTAAGTGCTGCTATAACTATACGCTGTTTGCCTCTCCGTCATTAGGAATACAGTTGACACATGGAATGACTTATCAGTTCGTGCTGTTTGGGTATCAGGATAAAATGCTACCACTGTACAAGCACAAGCAAGACGTGCAACACAAACAATGACAACATGCTGGACAACATGCTATTCCAAAATAACGAAGTTGTGATTTTTTTTTTTCACACCACCACTTCTGCTGTTGCTACTATTACTACTGCTACTACCATTACCATTACAACTTCTGCTGCTACCACGATGCCTACTGCTGCTGCTGCTGCTGCTGGTAATACTGTTACTTCTTTTCCTGCACACTACTACTGCCACTCTTGTTGCTGCTTCTATTGCTGCCATTGCTACCTACTACTACTACTACTACTACTACTACTGGACTGTCGTGATGATGATGATGGTGATGATGATGACGATGATGATGACGGTAATGATGATCATGACGACGACGACGACAACAGCAACGATAACGATGACGATAGTTTGTTTTGAGAGCGAACTGGGTGACCCTCAGTGAATTCAGACTTGAAACTCTCTAAACAAATACCTGGAACAATACAGAGACAATAGCATGACAGGAGTTACTTGATGCAGTTTTCTTATCCTCCCCATTTCCGCTATTGGCTTTCTGCAGTTTTAGTAGAGGCTGTCTCTGTTCCTGACTTCAAGGTGATACAGGGGCGCCGGAAAAAAAAAAACAGGAAGAAGAATGGGAAGAAGGGGGTGGTTTTCAAGCATCTGGCAATGCAAACATATTAGGGCGACAACATCGCATTCGATTTCATTTTCATTTATTTGCCATCTTCCTTCTTCTTCTTCTTCTTCTTCTTCACATCGCATTTGATTTCATTTTCATTTATTTGCCATCTCTTCTTCTTCTTCTTCTTCTTCTTCACATCGCATTTGATTTCATTTTCATTTATTTGCCAGCTTTCTTCTTCTTCTTCTTCTTCTTCTTCTGCAAGCAAATCATTTACACGCTTAGCAAACTGTTTACCAATACGTTAAGCTTAATAGTGTAAGCTCTCCAGTTACCGTTCTTTTACACTTTTCAAAGTCAATTAATTTACTGATTTATTAGACACGTATTCTTGTCCCGATTTCCCTCTGCGGAGGATTGATAGAGACAGGGCATCGTTAAGGTCTTGCAGAACAGGCGATCAGAGCTAACACTGGGGGCGACGGGTTGGTGTGCCACAGTAGGTGTGGCTGTAGCTGTCGGTGTCACCAGTTGTAAACATCTACCATGATATTTACAAAAGGTCTGACTGTTGGTGTTGACAACATCAATAACAAACACCCATCGTGATCTTTACAATAGCTCTGACTGTCTGGTGCTGACGTCATCAATGGTAAACATCCATCTTTATCTTTACAATAGGTTAGACTGTGTTGACAGCATCAATGGTAAATTTACATTCACCCTTATAGTGGGCCTGTCTGGTTAGTTAACGTCCACCCTGGTCTTTAGCATAGGTCTGACTGTTGGTGTTGACATTATCAATGGTAAATATCCACCGTGATCTTTACAGTAGATAAGACTGTTGGTGTTGACGTCATCCATGGTTAATGTCTACCGTGATATCTACAGTAGGTCTGACTGTTGGTGTTGACGTCGTCAATGGTAAACATCCACCATGATCTTCACAGTAGGTCTGACTGTTGGTGGTGACTTCATCAATGATAAACATCCACCATGATATTTAGCATAGGTCTTACTGTTGGTGTTGACATCATCAATGGTAAACATCCACCATGATCTTTAAGTAGGTCTGACTGTTGGTTTGACGTCGTCAATCGTAAACATCCACCATGATCTTTAATACTAGGTCTGACTGTTGGTGTTGACTCATCAATGGTAAACATCCACCTGATCTTTACAGTAGGCCTGACTGTTGGTGTTGACGTCGTCAATGGTAAACATCACCTGATCTTTAAACTAGGTCTTCTGTTGGTGTTGACATCATCAATGTAAACATCCACCCTGATCTGTACAGTAGGCTGACTGTGGTGTTGACGTCGTCAATGGTAAACATCCACCCTGATCTTTAAACTAGGTCTTATGTTGGTTGTATCATCAATGTAACACCACCCTGATCTTACAGTAGCCTGACTGTTGTGTTGACGTCGTCAATGGTAAACATCTACCCGATCCTTAAACTAGGTCTACTGTTGTGTTGTATCATCAATGGTAAACATCCACCCTGATCTTTACAGTAGCCTGACTGTGGTGTTGACGTCGTCAATGTAACATCTACCCTGATCTTTAAAACTAGTCTTATGTTGTGTTGACATCATCAATGTAAACTCACCCTGATCTTCACAGTAGGCCTGACTGTGGTGTGACGTCGTCAATGGTAACATCCACCTGATCTTTAACTAGGTCTGACTGTTGGTTTTTGAACATCAATGGTAAGAACCACCTGATCTTCACAGTAGCCTGACTTTGGGTTGACGTGTCAATGGTAAACATCCACCTGATCTTTAAACTGGTCTTACTGTTGGTGTTGACATCATCAATGGTAAACATCACCCTGATCTCACAGTAGGCCTGACTGTTGGTGTTTGACGTCGTCAATGGTAAACATCCACCCTGATCTTTAAACTAGGTCTTACTGTTGGTGTTGACATCATCAATGGTAAACATCCACCCTGATCTTCACAGTAGGCCTGACTGTTGGTGTTGACGTCGTCAATGGTAAACATCCACCCTGATCTTTACAGTAGGCTTGACTGTTGGTGTTGACGTTGTCAATGGCAAACATC
>CM031620.1:24347766-24360266 GCA_018398815.1 Conus ventricosus | reverse complement strand
GCGCTCAGTCCCGGGTCGTACCCGAGGTGATGCAAGTATTCACGGACTACCTCTCCACTGCGGACGGGGGTGGTGATGAGGCTTTTATTCAGACTGCACGTGATACGCGTTCCTTTGTCGCAGCCTTGACGCTCCTCCTCCCCCCCCCCCCCCCCCCCTTTTTTTTTTTCCCCCCGTGTTGTTCCTTCCAGTGGCGTCTTCTTCCATGCTGCCCCACGTAAGCAGTTTGAGGCCCTGGCATAAGCTGGAGTCCGTATTTGATATTAATCTGACAACTGATCAAAAGAACAACCCCCTACACCAATAGTTTCCCTTGTTTTGGGAGATTTCCACCGATGACATCATTCACCGTCTTCAAACAAATACATGACCTTCTCCTCGGCTGACGTCACATCTCAGGCATTCTCACTCACCTGTGACCCTACCTTTGCGTCAACTGGTTCCTCCGATATTGTCATTCCTTTCATTTTAACCTGTCTGATTGGAATCCCCTGGCTTGTACATAGGAAAGAACATGAGGAAATCAACTTTCACACACAATGAAAATTCTCAATACAATCTAATTGTCAAGGACATAGACAAACAAGGTACAGGACAAGACACAGTGCGTTTCGACCTCTTGGGTCTTGTTCAGTCAAAAACAAGTAACATAAACGGAGAACGAGAAACCACTGAAGAAGCCCCAAGAGGTCGAATGCATTGTGTCTTGTCCTGTACCTTGTTTGTCTATGTCCTTGGCGGTAATACCCCTCTCTTTCTAATTGTGCTTCGTTTTTCGCCCTCAGTCACTCGTTTTGAAACCAAACAATCTAATTGTGCCTGTCTATAAATATTTGACTCCTTAGGCAAGGCCTTGGCGCAATCAGTTTTGGTGTGCAGCCACAATGTGGGCTGTGGGGCATGTCTGGACTGTTTCCTCCTCCCCTCTCCCCTTCACCCTCCCGCTGGATTGTCTCCCTTGACTGGATCACTTCGTGAAGTAGGTAACAGCTGACTTGGTCGTCACTAATCTTAAAAATTCATCACCACATCATCATCATCATCGTCATTATCATCATCATTCCCAGCATCACCATCATCATCGTCATGATCATCATCATCATCATCATCGTCATCGTCATCATCGTCATCGTCATCATCATCATCATCATCGAAAAGGATCTGCGAAGATCCCTTTCTTCTGTTAAGAATAGGGTGAAAACCGTAGTCGCACCTTCTCGCCACGTTAATGTGGGTGTTTCCTCAGGGGGACATGGTGCAGGTTGGACGCAACCTCTGTTGTGACTAACGCGGCACGGGAGCGGAATACTGGTGCTATATTAAAACTAGATCTCGGCCTCTCCAATCAAGGAAAGTCGCAGGCTAGACCAGTCCAGATGGAGGAGTAAGGCCCCCACCGAGAAAGGAAGGAACTCTGTGCAGGCCCACCGGCGCGTGGACACGCCCTGACACTGCTCCAAGCCTTACCCCAGCCATGGGATAAATGGCAAGAGCCGAAGTCGGATGTGCTGGTCCTGACTTGCCAGGGGCGTAACGGCAGCACAACGCATCCCCGCTCATAGCGTACGACGAAGAAGAAGAATCATCGAAAAGCAGCGGAATTCCTATGATGGAATGTGTACGAAGCAACCGAAAAGCATCGGAAAGCTCTATTGCTCAGTTTCGATAGTGCGACGACAAAGACATTTGTCGATAACATAACATTGCCGACAGTTGAACAGGCAAGCTATATTGTTACAACTGCTGGTGTAATATGACGTATTGATCATTGTGTATCGTGAAGTTTTCTTTCTTCTAAAATTCAACAAATAGACGCTGATACTTTTCCATAATGGAATCGACGCTAATAGACTATGTGTGTGTATTCTTTACATATCAGTTACATAAAAACGGCGCATTTCAAATATACATTTGTTAATTACTTGACATTCTCTCTCTCTCTCTCTCTCTCTCTCTCTCTCTCTCTCTCTCTCTCTCTCTCTCTCTCTCTCCTCAACGTCTTTTTTTTTATTCATTCTGTGTGCTGTGTGTGTGTGTGTGTGTGTGTGTGTGTGTGTGTGTGTGTGTGTGTGTGTGTGTGTGTGTGTGTGGTGCGTGTGTGTGAGTTTTTCTTCTGCGTTGTGTTGTGTCTTTTTTTTCCCTTTTCATTTCCTATGAGAACAGAATGAGTAAAACTGAAACGTTTACACTATAGCCCTTAATATAGATCATCATGACTTGATCTGACATTGAAAACCAAATGTATAGGACAATGCATCGTTTGTTGATGATCAGAAACACATGCAGCTTAGTTTTGAGGAAACATTGCTATGCTTGTATCCACTCGTGGCCATTGTACTCGTTAAATATAATTTTCATTGCAAGCGAACCACTGCACTTCGCTCATACAATGCAATAGTGCATCATTCCTGGATGAGTGGGTTCCATCATATCACCATACAATTCTGCCACACCCCGTCTCTCCTTCTCTACCTCCTTCTTTCTTTTTCCCAGGAAACGTTCTCTCTATTTACTGATGACTATTTAGCACCATACACAAACAATCCGTATCAAATGTAGAGTTAAAGTGATGCTAGACCAGTGTTTATACCACAGCACGCCTACACACAACGTGTAACACTCCAAAGCTCCACACAGCATGACAGCAGGCATGACAGAGGCTACCGTCACTAAACTGTGAGGCAAACAAACATATATCATTCTAGCTCATACAATGGCCAACGGCTGCTTGGTCTGACGCTGCCCACCAGCCTGGCACAAAGATGATACATAAATCAGAGTGGAGAAGTCCAGGAACTTCCGCATTTCTCCATTTCAAAGCTTAAAAATCCTCGAAAATTACTGGTTTGTCCAAAGGTAGATATTACAGATTTTTTTCTTATAAGCGTTCGCATTTTTGTCCTTGACAAAAATTATAGAGAAACATGAAAATGTCCACAACAAGTTGGTGAATATAGAAGTACTTTCCACCAGTGAAATAATTTGCCGTCATAGCATACGCTGATACATGTAAGCTTTCTGTTTTCTGAGCATGAATTGTATGCATGTATGTGAAAGCGGGAGTGAGTACGCATGTGCATCCATTGTTCGGTGTTGCTGCCAGCACTGCGTGTGTGTGTGTGTGTGTGTGTGTGTGTGTGTGTGTGTGTGTGTGTGTGTGTGTGTGTGTGTGTGTGTGTGTGTGTGTGTGTGTGTGTGTGTGTGTGTGTGTGTGTGTGTGTGCTTGCGTGTACACGCGCGAGCACGTACATGCATTTGAGCGAGACAGACAGACAGACAGACAGACACAGAGACAGACAGATGCTATTGTCCAGCTTAAAACTTTAGGTTTTCGACATCTATCTTAACCTATTGTTGTCGTGGTGGTATCGGTGTATAGTTAAATCAAGTGCCATCCGGCACCAGAAATGAGACATAAAAGCAAGTAAGACAGACGGATAGGAAGAAAGAAACAGGAAGTGAACTCACAGGGCCCAAACCCATTCGATACATTCATTTATTTGTATTGACACACTGTAGTACTTGTTGTTTCAAATTCCTTTATAGACCACCAAGGATTCAATAAACATGTGGCATATATGTGAAAACGAAAACAAATAATTGGAAGAAGAGTCTTTTTTCAGTATAAAAAAGCGGAAGTACTTAAATCAGTCAAACTGTATTAAATAGCAATGCCTTTTTTCCCCATTGTTGTGAACAGACGTTAAATTAAATCAATCAATCCCCAAGGAGAATAAACCAAACACACACACACACACACACACACACACACGCGCGCGCGCGCGCGCGCGCGCGCACACACACACAGCGGGAGAGAGACAGAGAGAGACAGACAGAGTGAGAGGGGGGAGGGAGGGACACACACACACACACACACACACACACCACACACACACACAACACACACACACACACACACACACACACACACGAAGAATTTCAAGAAGAATATCAAAGTCAAAACGCCCCGAACGAGGAACGAACTAACAACAATAGGACTGCTCTGCCGCAGGCCTGACGCCATTGATGCACTACTTATCGAGCAACGGCGATAAAATGGACTGGACTATTCCACACACATTTTAGATCTCCGTGACCTATCCGCTCCAAAAACCCGGGCTATTGACGTTCCGATAAAAGTCAAGACTGTTGCCGAAGAATAACTACTAAAACTTGCAACGGTTGTTAAACCCAGTGGCTTCCATTCCGGGCAGAACTGTGTCGTCTGCTTTCCTGAGCCCCTTCCACTCGGCCTGCCTTCGCTCCCTTTGCGTTCCCTCTATGCAATGCGCGCAGCAGACGACACTTTACCGAGCAGTAAATCGTGTTGCTGTTATGCAAAGTTCGTAGCGCCATGCTCACAAAGTCACTGGGAAGATTTTGACCTGAAGAATAGGTTGCATCGGCCTGGAAATTGCCAAAAAGTGACAATAAAAGCAGGCGGTTAATGCAAACAGATTCAAGATACACCCGTTCACCACATTTGAAGTCAAACAGTGCAACGATTCATGAGAAGATATGCATTTAAAACCGAAGTTGCTTTTTGTATCATCATCATCATCATCTTTAAAATAACGCTACTACAATGATGATAATGATACGAAGAAGATTATGTTTGGAATGATGAGGAGGAGGATGAAGATAACGGTGATAATGTTGAGGATGTAATACAAATACATAGGATGATGATACCAATTATACTAGTAATACGTATCACATCTCGGCGACGGCACTTTCTTCAACTGTAACAATTCTGCCATTATTGCTTATACTCATGTACTCCTTTGTGCACCTTCAAAGTTAAAAGACACACTTCTTCTGGGCAGATGTTTCACTACCATGTTTCATATTAAGTTAAGTCAGGTTATTTATTACATTATGTTTTCTAATCCATCTTCATAGCAAATCATTTCTTTTTCAACTATGATTTAAACCCCCAAAAATGGTAGGAGGAAGAATGAAAGTTGATTTCTCGCTTGGTTGGCCAGCTTTCCTCTAATGCCAGCGTGCGTGGGGATTGGGGTGGAAATAGGGTGTGTTTGCATGCTTGGGTGCGCGCGCGCGCGCGCGCGCGCGTGTGTGTGTGTGTGTGTGTGTGTGTGTATGTGTTGTGTGTGTGTGTGTGTGTGTGTGTGTGTGTGTGTGTGTGTGTGTTTTGTGTGTCTGTGTGCCTAATGTCGTGTGAATGTGATAGTGTGTGAATGTGTGTGTGTGTGTGTGTGTGTGTGTGTGTGTGTGTGTGTGTGTGTGTGTGTGTGTGTGTCTGTGTGTCTGTGTGTCTGTGTGTGTCTGTGTGCCTAATGTCGTGTGAATGTGATAGTGTGTGAATGTTGTGTGTGTGTGTGTGTGTGTGTGTGTGTGTGTGTGTGTGTGTGTGTGTGTGTGTGTGTGTGTGTGTGTGTGTGTGAGAGAGAGAGAGAGAGAGAGAGAGAGAGCGAAAGAGAGAGAGGGAGAGAGAGAGAGAGAGAGAGAGAGAGAGAGAGAGAGAGAACAAAATTAAATGATCTGGTAGGTGAATGAGAATATCACATAAAACAGTACTCCAATCTCCTACACGCATATTCCTCATCTCCTTACACTGTATGTAATTTAAGTGATATTTACAGTGTTAGTATGTCGTGATATCAATGTCAGAAATAATCTTCTTACGGGTGTAAGCAAAGCGGTTTAGAATTTTAATTCGGTTTAATCAATTTCTTAAACACAAAACTGACACAGATAGAAGCGAAACTATTTCATTCTATTCTCTCCAGAGAAGGACGCTCGTTTCACTTCACAAAATATTGGCTTACGTGTCGAACATCTTTACTTTTTTTTGTACAATTTTTCTAACCAGGGGAGCGAACAATGGGAGGCGGATACTCTGGTAGACACGTAGTGCCCGTTGGGGAGACAGTCTGGACCCGGGAATGGGGAAGGGTGAAGGAAAGGGAGGGGAGAAAGACGGGCTAGGTGAAAAGTTGTCCTAACTTGTCCCACCACTGTTAGCACGTGCCTTGCTCTGGTGTCGGGCCTGGCTAGTACGGAGCAGCCAACATAACTCTGGGAGTTACAGCCTTGGCCAGCGACAGTTGGGTTGGGGTACCAGGCAACAGCACGATCTGCTGTTGGCTAAACCCACACCCGCCTAATGAGGGTGCGCGTCTTTTGTCCGGTTGAAAAGACGGCTTCCATCCCCTGCAGTGGAGAGTGTGTTCAGAGTCCACGCAGTATGCTGACCTGACGGCGTATACACGCTCTATGGGCATTCTAGGCCTATAGGTGTAGGTAACTAAGCTCTCTCTCTCTCTCTCTCTCTCTCTTTTTTTTTTTCTCGAGCGCGCGCGCGTGCAAACACACACACACACACACACACACACACACACACACACACACACACACACACACACACACACATACACAAACTGACAGACAGACAGACACAGACAGATAGACATCTAGACAGACCGACAGACAGACAGGCAAACACAGACAGACAGATCGATGATAGATTGACAGACAGATAGATCGATAGATAGACAGACGACAGACAGACAGACAGACAGACAGACAGACAGACAGATAGATTATACAGACAGACAGACAGACAGACAGAAGATAGATAGATAGATAGATAGATAGATAGATAGATAGATAGATAGATAGATAGATAGATAGATAGATAGACAGACAGACAGACAGACAGATAGATAGATAGATAGATAGATAGATAGATAGATAGATAGATAGATAGAACATACAGACAGACAATGATAGATAGATAGATAGATAGATAGATAGATAGATAGATAGATAGATAGATAGATAGATAGATAGATAGATAGATAGATAGATAGATAGATAGATAGAACATACAGACAGATAGATAGACAGACAGACAGACAGACAGACAGATAGATAGATAGATAGATAGATAGATAGATAGATAGATAGATAAACGGATAATGTAGGCCTCGCAACCCTGTTCGTCTCGGTCACACACCTACACTGAGCCAGACACAGCTGTACCAAGGATTTGTCTATTCACTCAGGGTTTGTACCGGACCCTGTGTTTCCCGTCCCTGGATGTCTCGTTCACGTTGAGGGTCAGTCAGGGAGGCACAGAAAGAGGAGACAAGAGAGAAAGGACGTATGAAGCAAGGACAAACGAAGGGAAATGGTGTGCTAAAAATGAACCAAGAATGTTTTAGTCGACTCAAATGCAATTTCACGCCTGTTGGAACGTTCATTAAGACGACACTCTTAGCTTTAGTACAACTATATGCATGCAAAAGAAGGATGGATCAAGGTTAATCCATGCAATTAGCATCTTTTGCAAGCGATTATGACATATTCTCCGGAATTGCTCAGTTGGAAGAGCGCCGGATTTGTAGTCTGGCCTTGCGGGTTTGAATCTCTGCTGGGTCGTATTTGTACAGGGGGACATTTCCGCCGGAGTTAAAATTGATTCTGACTCCATTTTCCAAAAAGTCCGAATAAGACTATAAACCGAGGTTCAGTGTGTGAACGCGCGAGTAAAATCTTGCACATACATAAAATCCCATCACCAACTTTCGGAAAAGAAGTCCAGTTTGACCGTTGGCATGGATGAAACAAATACACATGGCAAGCCTCGAAGAATGAATGTAAAACTGGGATATTCGACTGAATCACATAGGAAACGCCTGAATGCAGCGCCAGCAGGCAGCTCTTCAGTCGGCTCTACCCAGGTAGGCAGCAGGTAGCCCGCTGTGTAAAAGAGAGTGTAGATTGTAAAATGCGCAGAGCTTGATCTCCAACCGAGGATAGGCACCATATAAGAACTTATAATGATAATAATAACAGTAATAACAACAACAACAATAACAATAATAATAAAACCATAGGAATATACACACGGACTAGCACAGAAGCTAATCTTTCTTTACTGTGAAGTGGACACGGGCACTGAGCACCTAAAATGTACGTTACAAGAAGAGGAAAGGTCGGGAAGACAAGCGATCGCCCTCCTTATCCTACATTCAGCAACCTGCTATCTTCAAATCATTTGATCATCGACCTTGAAACATCATATACCAAAGCAATAGATCCCTAAAGTAAACAAGGAGTAGGAAAGAGAGCGAAGGTCGAGAAAGTATGCGTAGCCTTCAGTACTCTATTTCTCCTGTAAAATGACCGTACGTTGTCAAAAACGGTAAATAACAATGAATCCATGTTCGGAAAATGCATGCATCGGCTTTCACTTGTGTATTTCACGTGCTCAGAATTCAGAACTTTGTCTTCGGATTAGCTCTTGATATTTCATCATCTTTAAACGGCCAGAGAGAGCACGTTTGTTAAAAACAGGAAAACAGGAGCTTAAGGTGAAGGTCGCAGATCTACATCAGACCTGCAGAGGTATGGTCAGCCAGAGGGATCCAGAACTGTGTGGTAAAGCGTACCACTGCGAAAGACTACCACTGTTTATTATATATAGGAGAGGTAATATATCAGGATAGTTTTAAGATTCCTCTTATCACTTGTTTTAACTAATGTTGCTCCCCAAGGGTTGAGCACTTATAGAATTGTTTTAGGCATTTTAAATATACTGATATATATATATATATATATATATAATATATATATATATATATATATATATATATATATATAAATATATATATATATATATATATATATAAATATATATATATATATATATATATATATATATATATATATATATATATATATATATATGTATATATATATATATATATATATATACATACGTGTGTGTGTGTGTGTGTGTGTGTGTGTGTGTGTGTGTGTGTGTGTGTGTGTGTGTGTGTGTGTGTGTCTCTCTCTCTTTCTCTCTGTCTCTCTCTGTCTCTTTTTCTCTGTGTGTGTGTGTGTGTGTGTGTGTGTGTGTGTGTGTGTGTGTGTGTGTGTGTGTGTGTGTGTGTGTGAGAGAGAGAGAGAGAGAGAGAGAGAGAGAGAGAGAGAGTGAGTGAGTGTGTGTGTGTTTGGTGTGTGTGTGTGTGTGTGTGTGTGTGTGTGTGTGTGTGTGTGTGTGTGTGTGTGTGTGTGTGTGTGGTGCATGCAGAGGTATGCAAACCTGAAAGTTCATGAATCATTCCACTGTCAAGCATTTCATCTCTGTTCTCTATAATCTGCAGCGTTCCAGAGTAGCCACTCCAGACAGATTCTCTGAATCTTATACCATTCAGTTCAATTCCTGTTGCTTGTAGCCAAGCCAAACGTGAGCGTCCACATTAGCGCTGTCATGTCATCAACGCCAGCTCTCTAACCGCTTAATACTTTGAAAACATCCATGGCTCATGCAAGCTGATAATTTAAGCACGCTAAGACTTTTTTTTTTAAACTTCTTTTCCGGAAAATCTTACTCAGGTGAAAAATGTTAATCTCTTTCAGGTCTTGAAAATTCACATCTGGTGTAGCACACCAGAACAAGATTTTCATGGAGTCTGGTGTATTGTCTTTATGTCTGACAGCATGTGCGTCCACACAAGGGATACAGACATATAAGTCCACACAATGGATATTATGACGATGACTGTATCAGGTTGTCAGACATGTAAGTCCACACAAAGCATATTAAGGCAATGACTGTATCAGTTGTGTCAGACATGTAAGTCCACATAAAGGAACCCAAGACAATGACTATGTCAGGTTATTTGTGACATCACGCATGTCCACACAAAAGAACTTCAGACAATGACTATGTCAGGTTTCATGTGACACCATGTATGTCCACACAAAGGAACCTAAAACAATGGCTGTATCAGGCTGTGTCAAACATAGTCCACACAAGAGAACTTCAGACAATGACTATATCAGGTTATATGTGACATCATGCATGTCCACACAAAGGAACTTCAAACAATGTCTGTGTCAGTGAGTCAACGCATGCTCTGGCAGACTAACACGTGTCCTCACAGCTGTCAAAACACCCAGGCCTGTCTGGTTCGTACATTAGCTCCTCACATCTCCATGTCCACGGCCACTCTACGAGGTCTAGTCTACAGTGGATGCCTTCCAAAAGGCAGACCAAAGAAGTCCTTAAGGGACGCAGAGCTCTTGTCTAGACAGCGTGTTTAAGAACTTGTGTGATTACGACAACTCTTTCCTACTCCTCGTGACTTAGCACAGAGGGCTGAGGACATTCTGGTTGTCCAATCGGCTGTCACGGCACATTCACCATCCACTGTCATGGGACCGTTAAAACAAAGCAACAGCAAACAAATGAAAGAAAACAACAATGTTCAGCAGAGAGCTGATGGTCTTGAAAACCCTGGTTCCCTGTTGCCATTTCTATCTGTGTAAGGCACGTCTGGGGAAAAGACGGATCTATACCATGCGATGATTGACAACACCAAGATTTTACAAATCTTTTCGCCCGACCTTTTTTTTTTTTTTTCGTTGATCAGGGTCGGGATTTACCGTACGCGAGTTAGTTACAAGTAAGATGGACTGCATTCGTAGACCTCCCGACCACGACATCCATTGGAGCGATTTCAGAACACTTGCAGAGTCACAGTCTGTAGGCCTAACAGGCGTGCTGCAAAGTTCAACAATAAGAGATCTGTGTTTATAAATCAGGACTGAACGAAACTCCCGTCTACCATACATTCACATTTATTCGGCAGCATAAGAAAATTGGAAAAATTACAAAGATAATGTGCAACAACGGACCAACAAGCATGACGAGACATACAAGCAAAAGTAAAGTATTTGTCTACAATATTGTCATGCAAAATATCTTTGACAGAATGATATATTCATTTGTGTTCAGCAATTTCTACTGGTCAATAGAAAACACGGTAGACAAACAACGCGTCTCGGTATAAGCATAAATGATGTGTGTTCATTGTTTTGCGAGAAGAAAAATTCCTAATCTGTGTCTAAAACACGGTAGCTGTCGGGTAGAGATCACACTAGCAGAGAAATCTGACTTCTGGAATCTCAGGAGAGAAAAAGAACATCCATTTTTACAGCAATGTCCGTGATGCATATAGAATTTTCCATTCCATTCCACGGTTCTCGAAAGAAGGGCAGAAATTGTCAACGTTAATCCCTGTTAGTGTGCGGGATAATTTTTATTAAGCATAATTTCAAACACGGGGAGCAACAAACTCAAAGAACAACAAAAACACAGCAACGGTTTACCTACTCTTTGATGTTAGCAAAACGACCGAGAGGCGTGTAGTGCAAAAGTAAGTAAAGGCAGACAGACAGAACAAACAGGCAAAGAGAGGCGTATAGTGCAAAAGTAAGTAAAGGCAGACAGACAGAACAAACAGGCAAAGAGAGGCGTGTAGTGCAAAAGTAAGTAAAGGCAGACAGACAGAACAAACAGGCAGACAGACAGAACAAACAGGCAAAAGAAACAAAGTTCCAAACTAAGAACGACGAAAGAAAAAAAAATCTTGGACATAGAGATGTGTGAACAAAAGAACGAAAGAAAAGCAGAAATAACTCGGTGTGATGGAAGAAATAGCACGATGTCACGGGAAAACATTAAGTAAGCATTACGAGCATGAGGGACCCCACAAGAGAGAGAGAGAGAGAGAGAGAGAGAAGAGAGAGAGAGAGAGAGAGAGAGAGAGAGAGAGAGAGAGTGAGAGAGAGAGAGTATGTGTGTGTGTGCGTGTGCGTGTGTGTGCACGAGCACATGCTTGTGTGTGTGTGTGTGTGTGTGTGTGTGTGTGTGTGTGTGTGTGTGTGTGGTGTGTGTGTGTGTGTGTGTGTGTTGTGCGTGCGTGTGTGTGTGTGCTTGTGTGTGCGTGCGTGCGTGCGTGCGTACGTGTGTGTGTGTGTGTGTGTGTGTGTGTGTGTGTGTGTGTGTGTGTGTGTACGTGTGTGCGTGCGTGCGTGTGTGTGTGTGCTTGTGTGTGCGTGCGTGCGTGCGTACGTGTGTGTTGTGTGTGTGTGTGGGGTGTGTGTGTGTGTGTGTGTGTGTGTGTGCAAGCGTGCCCGTGTGCATTTGCGTGAGCGTGTATGTATACAATTTTTTTTTATATAACGAGTAAGTAACTAAATTCCTGGTACCTGCGCCATCATTTTTTTTTGTTGTTCCCTTCGGTGCTTTTAGTCGTGGAAAATGCAGGAAAAAAAATTGTTTCTTCATCCAGTTTGGAGCCTGTAAGTACCAAACGTCGCGCTAATCCCCAGTGACGTCATTAGCGTGAGAGACCTGGTCATTTGTAGATAGACAAAGTCATTTTCAGGCCATTCACACACGGACTTAGTGGGAGGATCACGGCCACTGCACTGACCAGCGCGGCCATTACCCCTAATGGCGTTCTCTGGCACCTAAAGGCAGCTCCTCTCGCGGCTCTCAGAACAGGCTTCCAGGTTCAGGAATAGGGTGCAGTGTGTGGGGTTGTATCATACTGTCATATGCAACTTCAGCGTCACCGTAGGTTTCTTCAGGGTGACATTTATGACTGCTTTTCTTCTTTTTTTCTTATTTCTTTTTTTTTGTTTGTTTTTTGTGTAAAGGTTTCGTAAGCATTCCT
>CM031620.1:24325266-24342766 GCA_018398815.1 Conus ventricosus | reverse complement strand
GTATGTACACTCGATTGTTAAAAACAAATGAATCGATGTTATGAGGGTTTGTCAAAATAGCAACCAGCATTGAAAAATCTAACTTCGCATATGATTTGTCAGATAACCTCCGTCAGGTCTCCACCCGTCCCGTTCAAGCTCTGCTTCAGTCACTGCCTTCTCCGTGGCTGCTTTGTACCAAGAAAAGAGGCATACAACTATTTCTCTACTTTGATGATGACCCGTTTAATTACAACAGGGTTGTCCTTAATGACTGAATTAACAAGCATTGCTTAACCTGGTTACATGGCAAATGTGTGTACCTTTTCCATGTAGTTGTTGACTGTAAATCCACAAACTTCAGCCGCATGAGTTAAAATCGGTTCTATCTGAGTATCGAACAATTTTCAAAAAGGACTTGACTCTACAGAACCTAACTTTCATTAATATTTGAGAATTTCAATCGCACCATTTTTCCCTTTTCTATTTGATTCTGCCAATGAAGACATTAAAGTTAGCCTTGTGGTGAATTACGACATTACAGTTGGCCTTGTGGTGAATTAAGACATTAAAGTTCGCCTTGTGGTGAATGAAGACATTAAAGTTCGCCTTGTGGTGAATGAAGACATTAAAGTTAGCCTTGTGGTGAATTTAGACATCAAAGTTAGCCTTGTGGTGAATGAAGACATTAAAGTTAGCCTTGTGGTGAATGAAGACATTAAAGTTAGCCTTGTGGGAATTACGACATTAAAGTTAGCCTTGTGGTGAATTACGACATTAAAGTTGGCCTTGTGGTGAATGAAGACATTAAAGTTAGCCTTGTGGTGAATGAAGACATTAATTAGCCTTGTGTGAATGAGACATTAAAGTTAGCCTTGTGGTGAATGAAGACATTAAAGTTAGCCTTGTGGTGAATGAAGACATTAAAGTTAGCCTTGTGGTGAATTGAGACATTAAAGTTAGCCTTGTGGTGAATGAAGACATTAAAGTTAGCCTTGTGGTGAATGAAGACATTAAAGTTAGCCTTGTGGTGAATGAAGACATTAAAGTTAGCCTTGTGGTGAATGAAGACATTAAAGTTAGCCTTGTGGTGAATGAAGACATTAAAGTTGGCCTTGTGGTGAATGAAGACATTAAAGTTAGCCTTGTGGTGAATGAAGACATTAAAGTTAGCCTTGTGGTGAATTAAGACATTAAAGTTAGCCTTGTGGTGAATTAAGACATTAAAGTTAGCCTTGTGGTGAATTGGCGTTGGCGTTGAGGGTAAGATTAACGTCCTGTCGGCCTGAGATTAACGTCCTATCGGCCTGAGGCCCTGAAGGACAAGGTTACTGCAGACATTGTGGCAACTGCTGTCGCCGGCAGTAGTGGGTGGGTTTCAGTGGGGGTCGTCGTATTTCTCTCTCCGAGCTCGTGTTCCTCTTGAACGTTGGTTCAATTCTGGTCGTGTTCCTCTTGAATGTTGGTTCAATTTTGGTCGTGTTGCTCTTGAACGTTGGTTGAATTCAGGTTGTTGGTCGACCGACGATAGGCGTCGTTGTGTTGTTGCCTGCTGTCCCCAAAACATCAGGCTGTCTTCAGGACCACCGGGCGGCCTTCTTCATGCTCGGGTGGCGATGGTCCTGTGCCGCGTGAGGCCGCCTCAAGGAGGGAGCAGGACGAAAGTCACTGGAACGCTGCACGAGTCCATAATATTCGACGGGTACTCGCTGACTGCGGCCGAGAGGGCCATTTTTCAGCCCAACCCCATACGGAGTGCCCACCATGTCTGCTGCCCGAAACAGAGCATGGCTTTCCAGGCCACGGTAGTCGCAGTCAGGCAGCGCTCCTTCGCCGATCGCCCCACGTCTTCAGGAGCTGTCCCCCGCGTCACTCACATGGCTGAAAGGTTGTCTGCGCCGCCCGACGCTGATCTCTCACATCAGTGCCCTTCAAAGGAGAGCAGCAACCTCTCCCCTGGCGTCCGCTACTATGCCACACTCGCAGCGAACTGTTGTGGTGAATACCATTCCCAAATATTTATAGGAGTTAGTGACTGTAGTTTCCCTATCTGTATAGTATAATTTTTCATGTGCTGATAGGTGACCTTCATTACGAAAAAAATCATTGCATTCGTCTTTTCCAGGTTTACTGCCAGCTGCAGCTTATCTGCTTCCTGTGTAAGTGCATCTAGCTGATTTTGCAGTCCTGTGGGGTGTCTGACAAAAGAATAATGTCAAAAGCAAACACCATCGAGATGTATTCAATCGCTCCAGGAATCATCTGAATACCATGTCTCCCTTTCTTTGATCCTTCAATGGCAAGTTCATTTATTTTAAAAAAAACACGAAAACGACCGTGGACTTAGGAGGCAGGCCTGTTTAACTCCCCTTGGACATTCGAAGAATCGGAATGTACATGTCTGTCACGTACACATACAAGTACAGAATCGTAAATGCTTCTACGTGCCTTGTACAGCTTACCGTTTATACCCGTTTTCCTTCAAACATTTCAGAAATGTTTCCTGTTCACAGAATCAAAGGCTTTTTTAAAGTGTGGGGAGAGAGAGAGAGAGAGAAGAGAGAGAGAGAGAGAGAGAGAGAGAGAGAGAGAGAGAGAGAGAGAGAGAAACAGACAGAAGTGGGTGGCGTAAATAGATAGATAGATAAGATAGATAAGATAAGATAATGTTGCTTATAGCCCAGCCGACCGCAAAGGGCCACATCAGGGCTGAGATAGATAGATAGATAGATAGATAGATAGATAGATAGATAGTAGATAGATAGTGTAGATGATAGGTAGGTAGGTAGGTAGGTAGGTAGGTAGGTAGGTAGGTAGGTAGGTAGGTAGGTGGATGGATGGATGGATGGATAGATAAATTTCCACTAATTTTCGTAAAATTCTATAAGGGATCTCAGATAGCAATACATAATGGAATATAATGTCAAAATCCGTTGGTAGATAGGTTGGTAGGTAGGTAGGTAGGAAGGTAAATAAATAGATAGATAGATGGATGGATGGATGGATGGATAGATAAAATTTCCACTAATTTTCGTGAAACTCAATAAGGGAGCTCCGATAGCAATACATGATGGAATATAATGTCAAAATCCGTTTCAAGCACCAAATACTCAAAAGCCACAGGGCTTTACAGAAACTTACCTCATGTGGATCTTGATGCGCTACCTGTCTGAATTGTTGGTGTAAAGATGACATCTTAGAGCTGCAGTATGTACATGAACTCAAGTGCGTACGACATCGTGAGTACAAACTACAGTATGTGTTAGTGAGTATGTGAAAGGGTGGGAAAATGGCAGGGTGCGTATGGGGGAACAACGGGAGAAGGACGTGGAAAGAGGGGGAGAGGTTAGAAGAGAATCTGTACATTCTCGTGTCACGAGTTCTCTTAGTATGTTGACCTTTTGTTTGAACTCTATTTCTTTTTAACTTTCTCCTTTTATCTAACGCGCGCGATGCGTGTGTGTGTGTGTGTGTTGTGTGTGTGTGTGTGTGTGTGTGTGTGTGTGTGTGTGTGTGTAGTGTGTGTTGTGTGTGTGTGTGTGTGTGGTGTGGATGTGTGTCTTTGCTTAGGATAAATTGAGCGCAGTTTGTGACACTAACTATTATGTTCTGAGGATGTAGAAAAAGAGATGACAAAACCGATGTACAAGTTTTCTGTGTAATTTTGCAAACAGGTAAACAGACAATCCAAAAAAAAAAAACCTCTGCTGAAAAGGTCATCCCTCAGTGAAGGTAATCAATTATAAAACATCCTATTTTACGGTATGTTTAAACGACATCTCTCCTCTCTCTCTCTCTCTCTCTCTCTCTCTCTCTCTTCTCTCCACACGTGAGTACCTCGCCACTGCACGCACAAAGCCAACACGGAAAGGACTAAGAAGATCAAAAGACGTTGTGGAATTAAACGGATCAAAGACAGACAAGGAGTGAAAGAGAAAGCCACAAAAAAAAAAAAAAAAAACTGAAGAGGAAAAACAAGACGAATCGGTGGGTCAGGAGGTGAACTGTGCCCTACTGCACTCCGTGACGGGGGACTGTGGAAAGGGTATGTCGTCGGCAGTGTTCCGTGCCACATCAGCTAAAGAAAATTGCTTACCAAAGACCCCCCCCCCCCCTCTCTCTCTCTCTCTGTGTCTCTCTCTGTCTCTGTCTCTCTCTCTCTCTCTCTCTGTCTCTCTCTCTGTCTCTCTGTCTCTCTGTCTCACCCTCTCTCTGTCTCTCCTCTCTGTCTCTCTGTCTCTCTGTCTCTCCCTCTCTCTGTCTCTCTCTTGTCTCTCTCTCTCTCTGTCTCTCTCTCTGTCTCTCTTCTCTGTCTCTGTCTCTCTCTCTCTCTCTCTCTCTTCTTCTCTCTCTCTGTCCTGTCTGTCTGTCTGTCTGTCTGTCTTCTTCGTCGTCTTCTCTCTTCTCTCCTCTCTCTCTCTCTCTCTCTCCTCTCTCTCTCTCTCTCTCTCTCTCTCTCTCTCTCTCTTCTATCTATCTATCTATCTATCTATCATCATCTATCTCCCAGGGCTCGGTGGAAAAAAGCATTCATATTTGCTTATCTTATTACCCTGGTGAAATAAAATTTCGTTTATTCGTTCGTTCGTTCGTTCTCTCTCTCTCTCTCTCTCTCTCTCTCTCTCTCTCTCTCTCTCTCTCTCTCTACACACACACACACACACACACACACACACACACACACAAACACACACTCACTCAGCCTGCTCTCTCTCTATCTCTCTCTCGCTCTCTCTCTCTCTCTTGAGGAAAAATGTCCTTACACCGTCTGTAAGACTGGCCGCTCCGGACCCTGCCGCGCGTGGCTGTGAGCGCTTTGCACGTGATGTTGACGACAGTAGCGTGGGCAATGTGAGCGATGGCACTGACAGTCATTTGAATTCGGATCAAGGTTTGAAAGATAGGCATTTGAATGTTAATTCTTTTACATATGATGATATGGATAGCGATACTTATGTATGCATCAATAATAGTGTATTTGGTAACAGTCATATTGATAGCCATGGTCTGGACGTGCCCGTATGTAATAAAATGTTCAAGTTTCTGTCTTGGAACGTGAATGGTCTATCCTCAAAAGTTTCTGACAAGGCATTTGTTTCCTATGCCTGTGGTTTTGATTTTATATGTTTTGGAGAAACTTTTCTTGAAACGTTTAACATGGATGTGTTTGTCGAATATAAAGCCTTTTGCAAAGCTGCTGTAAAACTCTGTCATCAGGGAGAAGATCGGGGGGGGGGGGGGCTTGTTTGTTTAATAAAACAAGAATTTGTTCCCTTCATATCTTATGTTGATGTTGATTACTCTAACGTGTGTGTCTTTTTCAATCGAAAAATCGCTTTTTGGGACAACGAAAAATATTGCTTTGGTCTGTGCATATATTTAACCTGAAGGTTCTCCCTTTTATAATTCTGTTTATGCTGATAATGGGATTTCTATGTTGGAAGATTGTTTGGCTGATTGCGTGTGTTCCCTTGGTGACATTGATGTGTGGAGATCTGAACAGCAGGACGGCAAATTTTTCTCCGGACTTGTCTACTGATGTTTTTGATTCTTGTTTGCAAACGAAAAGTGAACCACCTTCACAGATCGTTGTTCTCAGGATAATGTTTTGAATAACTACGGTAAGTTATTGTTAAATCTTTGCGTTGCTTTTGATTTGTATATTATGAATGGTGTATGTCATGGCGACCGCCATGGTTGCTATACATATGTAACAGACAGCGGGAGCAGCGTAAATGATTATTTCCTTGTGTCAAAAGATTTTTTCTCTACTCTTTGTGATTCCTGTAATTTGTTTGTTTCGGAACGGATCGAATCCGATCATTTACCTATTGAGTTTCACATTGACTTCTCAACAGAAAACACTGATAAATCAACTGAGACTGTTGAGGCTACTATCTCCGAAAGGTTTGTGTGGAATGATGACTATGCCATGACTTACAGGGACAATTTGTGTGAAGCAGAAATGCGTACAAAATTAAATGAGGCCTTAGAACTGATTGCTGTTGATGTAGATAAAGCTTTAAACTTGTTCAATGATTGTATCAAAAACAGTGCTGAAGGTATAAAAAAAAAGTGTGCAAATAAGGAACAGTGGTGAGAACGAGGATTGGTTTGACTGTGATTGTTTGACAATGAAAAGAAAAGCACTAACATTATTGAGAGTATGGTTGCGTACTTTGGACGTTGGTGACAGAAGTGAATATGTTATTGTGCGAAGGAATATAAAAATCTTCTAAAACAGAAGAAGAAAATATTCAATAAAAAAAACTATTAGATAGTATGATCAATCTCTTCCTTCACAACAGGAGTTTTGGAAAACAGTAAAAAGAGCATCATTCAAAAGAAAATATCACAACAATAATATCTCTCTGGACTCATGGTATATGCACTTTAAACATTTGTTAGATAAAGAAGTCTCAGATAATGATGAACTTTCTGTTGTCACTGGTGAAGATGATGATGAGTATTTTAATCGCCCCATTTCTAAAGAAGAAATTATGTTTGCCATTCGGAAAATTAAGACTAACAAATCGGCTGGACCTGATTCTATTATCGGTGAATTGTTGAAATTTGGTGGAGCTCAAGTTGTTGACTTTTTACTAGCTTTTTTCAATAGGATTTTTGATGATTGTATCTTCCCAGAAAACTGGAAGGAATCTGTAACCTTGCCGATATTCAAGAAAGGCGATGTAAACAATCCTAATAATTATAGAGGTATCTCTCTAGTTGACGTTAGTAGTAAATTGTATAGCACTGTTATTAACAAAGATTGCAGGAGTGGGCTGAATGTAATAATATCACCGGAGAACATCAAGCTGGGTTCAAAAAGGGTTACTCTACTATCGATCATATGTTTACTCTCTTTGCGTTTGTTCAGAAACAATTTTCTTTAAATCGTAAACTTTATGTTGCGTTTATTGACTTCGAAAAAGCCTTTGACTCCATAAACAGACAGCTTCTATGGAGAGTATTACTTAAAAATGGTGTCAAGGGGAAAATTATTCAACTGTATTAGAGCTATACAAAGTTGTTAAAACAAGGGTAAGAAGTGGGTCCAGTCTGACAGATTATATTAATTGTGTTGCGGGAGTAAGGCAAGGTGATGTCTGTAGCCCTGTATTATTTTCAATTTTCATTAATGAGCTTGCCATAGAGGTAATTAATAATGGCCTTCATGGTGGACGATTTACAAATGATGTGTTAGAATCATTTATCCTACTTTTGGCAGATGACGTTGTTTTGGTTTCAGAAACAATAGTTGACCTACAACGTCAGCTAAATAATCTGAGCAGGGCTGCATCCTCATTAGAGTTAAAAGTTAACATGAGTAAAAGCAACATTGTGGTGTTTAGAAAGGGAGGTTATTTGGCGGCGAGGGAAAGATGGAAGTATTATGGACATATTATACCTGTGCTGAATGTTTATAAATACTTGGGAATCTACTTTTCTACACGCCTAAGTTTTACGTTTGCTTGTAAAGACCTTGCATGCAGGGCAAAGAATGCTTTGATATGTGTAATAAGAAGATTGCATGCTTTGAATAATAATTCGCTTGAATTATTCTTAAAAATATTTGATTCCCAGATACAGCCTATGTTGATGTATGGGGCTGAAATTTGGGGTTTAGATAGTGCCGTTGTTCATTGTGAGGCTGTGCATTTATTTGCTTTGAAGAGGTTTCTAGGTCTCGACAGGCGTATCTCTAACGATTTGGTTTATGGAGAGTCCAATAGATATCCACTGTTCATTGGTTCAGCCGTTAGATGTGTGCGATATTGGTTAAAGCTCTTACACTGGATCATTATAGATTGTCTCGTAAGTCTTATGAGATGTTGTTTGAATTGGATGCAAAGGGAAAAACGAACTGGGTTTCAAATGTGCGTTTGTTTCTGTGTAAGCATGGCTTTGGGGATGTTTGGCTGACTCAGGGTGTTGGAAATCAAAAACAGTTTATTCGTGCTTTTCGACAAAGGTTGATTGACTGTAGATGGCAAATGTGGGACGACCATATCCAAACTAGTGAACGGTATGATTTATACAGAAATTATTTAGTTTCATTTATTTTAGCCTTATCACGGTTTGCATCATTGAGAAAGATTACATTCCACAGATTAGAGGGTGGTGTTTTGTAGGATCATTATATAATGAACTTATGAAAAAAAACCGATTGCATTTTTAGGCCTATGTGTATTTTAATGTAGGATATGAATACGTTTTAGTTCCTTTTTTTTGCAGTCAGTCCATTTAGCAGAGACTTCTAATAGCAAAAAAACCAGTTTTTTTTAATCCATCAAATATTTAGGTCCCAATTTATTACAGTTATCAACTGATTGACACAGTTTAAAAGTTAATTGAAAATTTAGAGTTGTTTTCTGATAAGGCTCTTATTAAGATACAGAGAATCACAAATGACGTTGTCCATTGTGTATCAATGAGGAAAATAATATTTTTTCTTTTCCTTTGATTTCCAAAAATAAATTTTCGTGTATGGTGATTAGTTACTACTTACACATTATATAATGTTAGGTATGTTTGTGTACATTCCCCTTCAAATGGTTGTCGATGGCTTATGGAATCCTAAAAAATATTGTACGTCTGGTAATTGTTTCTTACACTTATATGTGCATATTCTTCATTCCCCTTCATCTCGTGCCTTCTGATAAACAATCTGAAGTCTGATCTCTCTTCTCTCTCTCTCTCTCTCTCTCCTACCTCCATCTCGTTCCATCCTCTCTCTCTCCTCTCTAACACACCACTCGTCAGCACAGGCGACTCTCGCTCTCTCTCTCTCTCTCTCTCTCTCTCTCTCTCTCTCTCTCTCTCTCTCTCTCTCTCTCACACACACACACAGCACCACGCACGCACGCACGCACGCACGCACGCACGCACGCACGCCAACCACCACACTACACACACACAAGTGCAGGCGTGCGTGTTCTTTCTGACGTCCTAGGTACCATGTCCTCTCGGGTTACCGGACACAATCAGCTACAGGCTGTAGTCGTCTTCTCAGTGTCTCATCACTGTACAGGAGCGGAGTGTAGGGGGAGTGGTAGCATCCACAGTCTCAATACCACACCGTGCATTGACCGGTAGCCTTGCCTCGGGAGCCATCGTCTCTTTCTTTAATGAAATCTTCAAAATGCCATTCTTCGGCAGCACAGTCATTCGGGTTTGTATTCCAACACTCGAATCAAACGATGAGTTCGAACTGAAGAAACAACAACAGACGAATGAACAAACAAACAATGACAACAACAACAAAAAACGATATAAAACACACACACGTGCAACGCCCCCCGCACACACACACACACACACACAACACACACACACACACACACACACACACACACACCACCACACACACACACACACACAACACACACACAACACACAACACACACACACACACAGACGACGACGCACAAGAACACACAACACACACACACACACACACACGCACACACAACACACAGCACACCACACAACACAACACACACAGACCCAACAACAAGAAAAACAATATCTGTCAGACAAAATGTCTTGCTGAGATCCAGATAGTTCAGTGGTTTATTTAACGTCTTTTCATCGCGAGATGAAATTAGTCTTGGTGAGACGTTCTCTTCACCTGTTCTAAATTGAAAACTAACTCACTCTCTCTCTCTCTCTCTCTCTCTCTCTCTCTCTCTCTCTCTCTCTCTCTCTCTCTCTCTCTCTCTCAAGGGCTGAATTAAAAAAAATGTCAGTGTCAGTGTCTCTCTCTTTCCCAACATGGCAGGCACGGTACCCAGCAAATTGTTCGCATTACTTCCAGACGGAATTATCTCAGCCTCAGTCTCTGATAATGTTTACAGTTCACCAAAAAACAGGCAAAATTAACGTTAGTTGCGAATGAGGCTACTGCAGGCGGAAATCTAAACAAATCTTTAAAAAGATAAGTACTACATTCGCCAAACATGAACAAACGAACCACAAGATAAAACGCGACGCGCTTCGACCTTATAGGTTTTCCTCAGGAAAGAGAAACAACACTGAGGACAGCGAAAATGAAGAACGAGCAATGACTTGTCTCACTGAATTCGGCGCAAGATGGGCGTTGAAGTATAACCGACCTACTACTCCTCACGCAGCAATATGACTGCCGTTTCTCAGCATGATGATATTTGATTTGTCAACGTTAAGTTTTTGTCTTTTTTTTTTCTTTTTTTCCTTTTTTTTAAAAAGATTTTAAGCACTGTGTCCGCCAAACATGAACAAACGTTCAGCGCCCATCTTGCGACGAATTCAGTGAGATTAGTCATTGCTCGTTCTTCATTTTCGTTGTCCTGAGTGTTTTTATAGTGCCTGAAGAAGACCTAAGAGGTCGAAACGCGTCGTGTTTTGTCTTGCGATTCGTTTGTTCATGTTTGTTTGATACAGAATTGTGTGTGTGTGTGTGTGTGTGTGTGTGTGTGTGTGTGTGTGTGTGTGTGTGGTGTGGTTTGTATGTGTGTGTACTCCTAGTTCTTATAGAACAGGGAGTATTTTACAATGGGAACGAAGAAATGCTGTCTGTGTGTCTGTCTGTGGTCAAAATGCGTTCCACTGCTCCAGATAAAACTTCTGGGCCGATATTTCTGAAAATTTGTAGGTATGTTCATTATTGGTCACGGATGACGCCTCAGACCAGCATTCTATTCTTCTTTCTTTCTTTCTGCGTACGCAGGCTGATACTCCTGCGGACACTGCCTGTATAGACAGGCAGTGGAGTTTTGTGTGTATGACCGTTTTCTATCCCGCCAGCATTTTATTCAAGCACACACGGAAGAAGCTAGGGTGTCAATATTCATGACAAAAGTACAGTTTGCGTTCTGTTGAAGAACACTGGCGAGTGTAGTTTACCGGCTGTTCTGCTGTTGATAATGCAGACCAATGTCTAGGCTTTTGTGGGACTGATAAAGATCCAGTCGTTTACAGCTACAGAGCAATGTTGTTTAACTGCTGCTGGACAGTTGACGTTTTTGCCTTGAGAGTCCTTTGACGGTTCATGGATCAAACCATCATCTGACGTTTGGTGGAACAAACCATCATCTGAAGTTTGGTGGAACAAGCCATTATCTGACGTTTGGTGGAACAAACCATTATCTGACCTTTTGTGGATCAAACTACCATCTGATGTTTGATGGAACAAACCATTATCTGACGTTTGGTGGAACAAACCATCATCTGACGTTTTCTGGATCAAACCATTATCTGACCTTTCCAGGATCAAACCATCTTCTGACGGTTGTGGATCAAACCATCTTCTGACGTTTGCGGATCAAACCATCTTCTGACGTTTGCGGATCAAACCATCTTCTGACGTTTGCGGATCAAACCATCTTCTGACGTTTGCGGATCAAACCATCTTCTGACGTTTGCGGATCAAACCATCTTCTGACGTTTGCAGATCAAACCATCATCTGCCATAAATTCCATAGTAGCAGGACTCGATTTTTTTTTTTTTAATTTTTTTTTTTTTGGGGGGGAGGGGGCAGTCCCGTGCGATGCGACCCGTCATGTCAGGATCGTAGCACCGCGGGGTGCTCCCAACCATATGTACCCTTGGATATAGCCTCCATGCTTCCTCAGGCTCCAACAGCAACTCCACCATCAACATACCCTCCGAGCTCTGCTGGTTTCTGAGATACCGTGCCGTCCGCCTCAGTTAAACTTCTCAACATGCTTAGTCCTCGCCCACCTTCTCTATTATGCAGCTGGAGTGGAGGACATTGTAAAATCGCCTTCACTGCAATAAATCTCCATCGTCAGTGACACTCACCGCTCTTGCAGGGACGTGCAATTGGAATGGCTCGGCAGAAGCAAGGGCTTTAGCAGGGATAGAAGGGACGGCGGGAAAGGGAAAGAATGGCTCGGCAGAAGCAAGGGCTTTAGCAGGGATAGAAGGGACGGCGGGAAAGGGAAAGAATGGCTCGGCAGAAGCAAGGGCTTTAGCAGGGATAGAAGGGACGGCGGGAAAGGGAAAGGACGAGAGAGAAACAGAACGTCAGAACGAAATGATTGCCACGGGCTCACAGACAAAGGAACGAAATGATTGCCACGGGCTCACAGACAAAGGAACGAAATGATTGCCACGGGCTCACAGACAAAGGAACGAAATGATTGCCACGGGCTCACAGACAAAGGAACGAAATGATTGCCACGGGCTCACAGACAAAGGAACGAAATGATTGCCACGGGCTCACAGACAAAGGAACGAAATGATTGCCACGGGCTCACAGACAAAGGAACGAAATGATTGCCACGGGCTCACAGACAAAGGAACGAAATGATTGCCACGGGCTCACAGACAAAGGAACGAAATGATTGCCACGGGCTCACAGACAAAGGAACGAAATGATTGCCACGGGCTCACAGACAAAGGAACGAAATGATTGCCACAGGCTCACAGACAAAGGAACGAAATGATTGCCACGGGCTCACAGACAAAGGAACGAAATGATTGCCACGGGCTCACAGACAAAGGAACGAAATGATTGCCACGGGCTCACAGACAAAGGAACGAAATGATTGCCACGGGCTCACAGACAAAGGAACGAAATGATTGCCATGGGCTCACAGACAAAGGAACGAAATGATTGCCACGGGCTCACAGACAAAGGAACGAAATGATTGCCACGGGCTCACAGACAAAGGAACGAAATGATTGCCACGGGCTCACAGACAAAGGAAGAGGGATATCAGGGGTGAGGAAAAACAACAGAAAACTTCTGCTGCATGAGAAAAAAAGAGACTTCTCAAAAATTGAAAATGAAACAACAGAGGATCAGGTGAAGATAGAATGGAGAGAGAGAGAGAGAGAGAGAGAGAGAGAGAGAGAGGAGAGAGAGAGAGAGAGGAGATACAACAACAGCACAGACAGACAGACAGACAGACAGACAGACAGAGAGGTGGGGGAATAGAGCTCAGTTATTGGATCATGTCTACAAAAATATTTTTCACATCGTTATATTTGACCTTTGACAAAGTAATAATTGTAGGCCTCTTAATAATGCAAAACTGTGCTGTCGTTAACATGCGTTCCCGCGCACATGTGAATATCGTAAAGTGAGATGGTTTTCAATTTGAAAAAAAAAAAAAAAGACACACGGTCACATAGTATTAAATAATGGTCTGCATTGCAATTATCTAGTTTCATAAAAGATGTGTGAGGTTTTATCTCAGCATGCAACATGTTCCTCGAATTTGTATTAAAATTCAAATTTGTTCGGTAAGATGTTTTATCTGTCTGTCTGTGTGTCTTCCCGTCTGTCTGTCTGTCTGTCTGTCTGTCTATCTATCTATCTATCTCATCTTCAGTGCGACTCCAGTAACATTACACCACGCCGCCTCATTCCAACTCCCCGTCCACAGCCACACCCAGGCTTGTCCCGCCACAGCTCCGGCACCGGCACGCCACAGCGAGCAATCAAAGTCAAGTCGTCACGTGCCAGTCCTCCAGAGGAAACACGGCACTGCTGCCGAGTCACTTCAGTGCCTGTTCTGATCCAACATTCGCAGGACACCACTTTACTGAGCCCCCTACTGACGGATGATAATTGCTTAGTCGCAGAGCCAGCGTAAGTGAGCTCTCCCTCCGGAGGGCGCCACCATGTCTGTCCAAAGACAGTTCCCATGAATTTGCCGATACCGGTGACCCCGACAGAACCTAACGGCATAGACGGAGAGGGCATCTGAACTGAGGGCACCATGACTGCATGGCATGAAGGGCTACAGAATTTGAGATTTTTTTTATGAGAGAGAGAGAGAGAGAGAGAGAGAGAGAGAGAGAGAGAGAGAGAGAGAGAGAGAGAGCATGTATGTATATATGTGTGTATGTATGCATGTATATATGTCTCTGTCTGTCTGTCTGTCTCTCTGTCTCTCTCTCTCTCTCTCTCTCTCTCTCTCTCTCTCTCTCTCTCTCTTTTCTCTGTGCGTGTGTGTGTATGTGTGTGTGTGTGTGTGTGTGTGTGTGTGTGTGTGTGTGTGTGTGTGTGTGTGTGTGTGTGTGTGTGTGTGTGCGCGCGCGCGTGTGTGCAAATATATAATACATAAATAGCTTACACCAGTGGGAAAACAAGCAGTGGTATTAGTACTCCGCAATTAAAAGCGTTCGTCACAGCCGTAGAATCAACATGGATTTGTAGTGCTGAAGGACCAAACCGCAGTGCAAGCATGTTCTGTTGAGGAGTTTTCCTCGCTGGGCTCACTTCATCAAATATTTGGCTAAAGGTTTTAGTTGCAAAGCGAGACGACTGCAGGCGGAAATCTAAACAAATCTTAAATAAATGTTAGCGAACCGCCCAGAGAACGTGGACAAACGAGTCACAAGACAAAACACAACGCGTTTCGACCTCTTAGGTCTTCGTCAGGTGATATATAAACGCTGAACCCAAAGTGATCTGAAGCGATCAAAGCTAAGTGAATTTTCGTTGTTTTATTCGTTTATATATCACCTGACGAAGACCTAAGAGGTCGAAACGCGTTGTGTTTTGTCTTGTGACTCGTTTGTCCACGTTCTCTGGGCGGTTCGCTAACATTTATTTAAGATTTGTAAAGGTTTTAGTTCTTGATGCATCAAGTATAACCGGTTCTTGGCACATCTATATGTTTAAAACATACAAATCAATGCCTTTGTTTTTCATTACAAATGTGTGCAGCATAATTCTGCTCAAGTTGTAACCGAACTACTGATTGTACTTACACGTATTCCAACGGGGAAGAAATGCACTGTGTACAAACTGCTTTATGATTTTAAAAAAATGCATTGCGTTGCAAGAATATAGAGGAAAAAGATACACCGAAGGTGCGGGTAGGATCCAGAGTAAGTGCTGTCCTCAACTGCCGAACAAAACAGCTGGGAGCAATCCTGCACCCTCTTGGAAGTCTGCGCTGCTGTGTTCACATAGGATCCAGACACACACAGGGCATTCCATTAACACGTGAAGGGACATAATTGCTCCCTGGCAGATGCCATTATGGAAAAAAAAATGTGCTGCACATTCTTTACACGGTAGTGAGCATGTTTTCTGCCATGGTCACATTAAAGAGAAGTATGATGTGAATATAGATTCCCCACCTTTGCCAATAGATAGACTGCCGTATAACTGATTATGGATATGAAAAGTCTGTCATTATCTTAGTCACGCAAGCACGCGCGCGCGCGCGCACCATATCATCAGTATATTATAAGAAATTCTTTGCTAACTGTGATGGCCCTAGGCTGTCCTATGTATTGACATATCAACTGAAAATAACTTGATACTACAGCGCCCAGTTCGCTCAGAGAGAGACTGCGCATTCTCTGAAGTGGAGGCTATGCTGCATTAAGATGTGGTAAGATTCTTCCGTTTCCCTGTAGGCCTACAACCGGCCTGTTGTTCCGGTCAAGATGAAGTATGGCACCGTCAGTTTGGTACACGTACTGAACTCACGTGTGCCACCCTGGAACACTGTGCATGGTGATGATGTTGACAACCTTTTGATTTGTTGTTGACAAACCATTATTCAACAATTATCGGTGCTGTCTGTCATTATGTCCGTCTGCCTCTCTGTGTTCCGTCACTCCCCGGCTCTTTGCGTCCCCCACTACCCCTACTCTCCTTAACATTGAAAATTCATACATCTTTGAAAGTTTTTTTTCTATACCGAGGGTAACACACGGTGAAGATTCTTCAACAGACTAAACACAGGAGGAAAACGCGTCAAACAAAAGAAAAGAAGACAAAATGACATTGAAGGCTCTTTCCCCCTGCATTTTATACTGTTTATAAAATGAATTAAGTTTTTCAGCAGCTTATTTCCTTACGACACTTCCTTTTCGTTTGACTTTTCTATCATTCGATGGCTGCTTTGGGGTGCAGCTGGATTCGACTTTTAAACCCTTGGTGGTGAGAACACCGCAGAATTATACACTGTGGTATATCTCCATTTAGATACCGAGGGAATACAGACACCATCAGCCGTGTCTCCCTGATGAGTCCAATCCAGCGGACGAAAGGCCTCGGAGCAGGTATTATGAATGGCTCTGTCTTCAAGATGGATCACAACGGTTCCCATTTGTTGCTATAGAAGGATTTAAGGATAATGACATATTGCCCTAATTTTTTGTTCTCATGTTCTTTGTCTCCCCCCCCCCCCTCCGCCCCCTTAATGACGGAAGAATTGTTAGTCTGCATTTCTTCCCCCCCTCCCCCCCCCTCCCACGACTAAATTGTTCAACAAAATTACATTCAGTAAGAATTATCATTGGTGCACTTTTCACGCTTGATGATTTAATTAGATTTTGTAGAACATTTTTAGACAATAAAAGGTCTTAAAAGATAATATCAGATGAAAATAATATCTTGATAACAGTAGTGCCTTTCACAATAAAATCAAATACTCTTTTATGATGTCTAGAAGTGTCCTCTTTCCTGCCTGATTCTACGTGTGATCTGTGACTGCAATATCTAATTTTAATAAAGAAATGAATGATGTCAGGGCCCACGTCTGGTCGTGACGCTTGGTTGTTATTTTCCTTTGCCTGCCTGAAAGAGCGGCCATATATTTCTATAAGGCCCCACCGATTGATTCGATGTGCCTTGTGCTTGTTTGGGGTGACTACGGCTCCTTGATCCACGAGGAACGCATGCGTCTGCAACATTCTTTAACCCCTTTTACGGTAGAATTCGACCCCGCCCTTGTGAGTTCCTTGCCCAGAGCCCTTCTATCAGAACCTTCCATCCGGGCCCTTCCCAGTTCAAGGGCTGGAAAGAAGGGGAAATATAAAAACGGGGCTGTCGGCCGGGCAGTTTGGCGCTCCCTTACATCAACCGGTATGGACTTGATAGTTCTATGAGGCCTTCGTTGGCTGATCTACATTAACACCACTTCGTTGCGTGGAGGGGAGACCATGGAAGAATCCCCGTTTGCAGGACGTTTCCACTTCAGTGTGGGAGGAAAGTTGATGGCAGCCTCATGACCCACCATCACCTAGACACGCTGAGGGGGGTCACTGGGCTGCTTCTGGATCCGCCCTGAAGTTGGCTGTCAGGGGACTCCAAGGACCAGTGCATTTTTTGTTTTATTTTGGTCTGTTTTTCCACTTCAGCAGCTGATGAGGTAAGTTATAGACCTGTAACTTTGTTAGTTTCAGGAGTTTGAGCGTTGTAAATACACCTTTTCTTTTTTTTCTCTTTTTTCCCCCCTTTTTTTCCTTTTGTTGTTGTTGTTTTGTTTCGTCCTTTCCTCACGTAACAAAACCTGGAAGAAAAATAAAGACCCAGACCGCGGTTTAACAAAAAAATATTAACTAAGGTTATACATAAATTTAGGTGCACAAGAATGAAAGCATAGTTTTGTTGCTTATGTTGGTGTGGAAGAGGGGGGAGGGGAGGAGGTCGAACGGATATCTTGGGCAGTGTGGCTATCCTGTGGTGGGTGCTTTGATTTTCCCTTTCCTAGCTTTACTCGTGGGCGGAGGAATTAATGGATGAGTGACTTGTGTAATACT
>CM031620.1:24295266-24320266 GCA_018398815.1 Conus ventricosus | reverse complement strand
GAGACCGGGTAAATCTGTCCGCAGACTGAAGATTCCATTTGGCTGCACTGTCATTGTTGCTTGAGACTCTGCAGAAAAAGGATTACTTAACCCCACTGCCACAATGAAGAAGCCTCTTCCTTTACAATAATGAGGCTTATTTACCGCGGATGAACGGTTATTTAGCTGTGGTCGTTTCCTGCGCCTTCTCATGGATTACATCGTTGACATGCATAAGAAAAGGACGGGTCTTCTGGTCTCCATCTCCGCCTGATGCCTCTGATATTCTAACTAAACACCATTGATCAGTCGTCTGACGTGTATCATCATTGTTCCTCCCCCCACCCCCACCCCCCTCGTGGAGTCATGTCCACTCGTGTCTTGTGTTTACTGTGCGTGACGTGTGACTTGCTATTCTGATCAGGTATTGTTCGTCTTCATTACATTACCTCTAATTAGTGCGCGCGCGTGTGTGTGTGTGTATGTGTGTGTGTGTGTGTGTGTGTGTGTGTGTGTGTGTGTGTGTGGTGTGTGTGTGTGTGTGTGTGTATGTGTGTATGTGTGTGTGTGTGTGTGTCCTCCTCTTTTACCTGCCCCCGGCATTTTCCCGTTTGGTTTTCACATGCACAAGAAATGATGTTAATTAGAAGAAAAGGAGTTGTTTACCTTCCCGAGAAAATCTTTTTTCTGCCCGGTAATCATGAAGAGAAAGCGCAAATGTATGCTACCATTATAGCACAGTTTGCAATAGTACTCAGGGTGTTTGTTTGTTTGTTTCTTTGTTTGAAGAAAGATTTGTTATATGATACTAAAAGACCCGTGTTATGCATTCGAAATTATACTCAGTGAACAAAACGGCTTGAATACACGCTTGATGAGTATCCGATGCGCAGGTACAATAAGTTGTTCTTCATGACACCGACTCATATATCTTGTGGAAGTACGCTTACCTGTATTGAACAGATATATCGGTGTAAATACAAGGACGCCAAACAGTTGTGTACAGGATTGAACGGATATATCGGTGTGAATACAAGAACGCCGAACAGTTGTTTACATCTAGAGCTTAATATATTGTCTGTCATTATGATATGTGATCATGACATATTGTTGGAGATTTAGTCACTTCAACTTCTTCTTGCGTGTATTGGATTAAACTGGTTCTGTGTGACATAGGGCCAACACACTGGATCACTGTGCTGGTTATTTCATTCATGTGTAGCGGAACCCTCTGATACGTTTTTGCATTATCAGACTTCGTTCACCTTGTAAATGATGAGTGTGCGCGTGTGCAGGAGGAGGAGATAAGGTTTTGACACGCACACCAGGCTAGGATAGCACCATGGTTTCTATCAGAGCAGGAGGGCTCAGGCACCTGCTCACATGACCCCCCCCCCCCCCCCCCCCCCCTCTTTTGGGGAAGTGGTAGAGAACTGAGAGAAGCATCCATACAACGCACAGTGTAGCAATACAGCATCCATACAACGCACAGTGTAGCAATACAGCATCCATACAACGCACAGTGTAGCAATACAGCATTCTTCAACAGAAATGAACAAGATTATAATTCTCGGGTACGTTATCCATGAAAAGAAAAATGTAACGTTGCGACATATTTCGTGTGTAATCCAGGAAAAAATAACAAATGCTATATTTTTTTCATGTTGAGTGCTGCAAATATTCTGCCATCCAACAGGGCAGCAAAAGTCAAGACTTATTTCTAAATGCAGCTAATGGTCATAAACAATTTGAAACAATAGATTCGTTACCCATCAACATAAACAATATCAGGAAAGAGACTCAAAGTCCAAATGTCACATGAACAATCATGGGTTCCTCTGTCACCTCTTAAAGGCTGTGAAGCGGACCCTCTGTCACCTCTTAAAGGCTGTTGAAGCGGACCCTCTGTCACCTCTTAAAGGCTGTTGAAGCGGACCCTCTGTCACCTCTTAAAGGCTGTTGAAGCGGACCCTCTGTCACCTCTTAAAGGCTGTTGAAGCGGACCCTCTGTCACCTCTTAAAGGCTGTTGAAGCGGACCTAACGCAAAAGCGAGAGGGCAGAGGTTGGGGGGGGGGGGGGGGGGGGGCGGTACGGGGCAGAGGGGAACGGGTGGGGGGAATCTTGGATAGGGGAGGAGGAGGGTGAACGAAAAAACCTTTGGGGGTAGAGGGAGGAGGTACGGGCAAAGAGGAGAAGGGAGCGGAGGGGGATGTGTGTGAAAGGGGAGGATGAGACCGGGTAAAGAGCGACGAGGGTGAGGAGATAGATAGATAGATAGATAGATAGATAGATAGATAGAGACCGGTCGACAGATAGATAGATTGATAGATATAGATAGATAGACAGATAGATAAATGTGCATAGATAGATAGATGGATAGATAGATAGATTGGTAGGTAGAGACAGATAGATAGATAGGTTGATAGATACATTAATAGTGTGTGTGTGTGTGTGTGTGTGTGTGTGTGTGTGTGTGTGTGTGTGTGTGTGTGTGTGAGGCATTGTTAATCCACCCTTTTTGGCCTGTTGTGCTATTTCTGTTTAGTTTCTACTTTAAATCGTGCCGATCAGGCTGTGACTCCATGTGACCCGTGGAAGGGTTCACTGGGACACGTACCCCAATTGACGACTCTCATCCCTATCACAGTGGTATGTTAACTGCCCGAGGGTCCAGTTTCCGTACTTCCCTGCTGTTTCTACCTACCTGTCAGGCGGTTCCAGGTGAGCCTTTGTTTGGTGTGTGTCGAAATGACCTTTAGTATTCTTTTGTTGTTGTTGTTCAAAATTTCCGCCTGTTTTGTATTTTTGACCTTTTCATTTCCACATTGTCAAAATCGTTTGTCAACATCAAAAATAATCCTTTCCTAATATTTTTTGTTATCCGATCCTAATCTTTCTTCCTCCTCCGATCTTCGAACAGAAAAAGACAGAAACAACGTATAGTTTGACAATGGACCTAGACCAGGTCTCTGCCTGTTCTAGCCCCGCACACTTCCCTTACCCCCCTTTTTTTAAGGAAGGGGAGGAGGGAGGGAGGTGACATCAACGTCAGGTGTGGCACCTTGATCCCTTTCTCCTCTGAGGGTCCTATTATCCCCACCCCCATTCCCCACCCCCCATTCCTGTAGGCTTTGCTGTCCTTGAGGTACTGGTGAACCAGTCGCGTGACTTGGCTCCACGCTGCGGGTGAAATGTACGCATGGTGCGTGGGGAGCAGCAAGGAGCGTGTTTGGTGATCTGTGGGAGCGAAGCAAACTTTCTTTGTTTGTGGAGAGCCGAATGAGTCTTTAACCTTGAAAAGCGTTGCCCAGTACCCCTGATAACTGTGTGATGAGATGAACTTGAGACTGCTCTTTGTGGGGCAGAAGGCAAAAGGTTTGTTACTGAATTGTTAGGCTGGGACTGTGCTCTCTTCATGCATGATCTTCAAACGTGAGGTTCTCCGTTTCTCCAACCTAAAACTCCCTTTTTTCGCCAGCTTGCTGCTGGACGTGAGCCTAAGGTGTTTGACGTTGACTTTGAAGGAATTCTGCCCTAGGATTTCGGAATGTTTCCGCTTAGTTTAGTTCATACTGTTGTGGCTTCTTCTTCTCTTGTGGGTTCTCCACAAAGAAAGTTGTGGGAGTGATGGAGAACTTTCAGACATAAACGGGTTTTTGTTCCCGTTGGAAAGCACTTCATTTTTTTTTTCTTGATAAGCTTTCATGATCTGAGCGACATTTTTTTTTCTTTTTTTTTTGGTTCTTCTTTGCTGTTTTTGTGATTGTTGTTGTTGTTGTCTAACTATAGTGGAAGTTATTTCGTGTTGGCCGGAGAGATGTGTTTATTACTGTGTGTGCATTCTAACAACCGAGAGCTTTCCCACGTGTTCGGCGTGGTTTTCCAGTAGTTATTACGAAGCGTCTTCGGGAGCATTTCCGAGTGTAACACTTCTAGGATTAAAAGCCACTGTAACACCCTTCCACAGAGGACCTCTGGTGAGGCCATTCTCCTGATTGTCGTGTATGGTTGAGTGCGTTGCAGAGGTTTAATGGTTTGAATTGTATGGTGAATTGGTGTTGTCAAACTTGTGATTGTGTCTTGTTTGTTGAGTGGGAGGCACTTGGTGAGATTTCTGTTTGTATTCTCTCCCTTTGCTTGCCAGGATGTCAAATACCCACACGCAGACAAAAATCTAGACAGCTTGTGACAATACATATGTACATATATAAGTACACACACACACACACACACCACACACACACACACACACACGTGTGTGTGTGTGTGTGTGTGTGTGTGTGTGTGTGTGTGTGTGTGTGTGTGTGTGAGTGTGGCGCGCGCGCGTGTGTGTGTGTGTGTATGTGTATGTAAACACAGTAAACAATATCCACAGCACTCTCCTGGGAATACTTCAACTATTCTTTTTCTGGCTAACGTTTCGTTTGAAGACTTCTTCAAGGTCTGTAGTACTTGTTACAATGGCAACATAAGAGACATGTCCTTTATGTCACTTGTTTACATGTTATAATGGCAGCCTAAGAGACATGTCCTTTATGTCACTTGTTTACATGTTATGATGGCAGCCTTAGAGACATGTCCTTAATGCCATTTGTTTAGATTCAAGGTGAATTACGTACAGAGAGGAGTGGGGTGGAGGGATCATGAAGCTGAAACGAGAAAGGGGCAGGGAAGGAGGTGAAAGAAGAAGGGGGATGGTGTTTGAAGGGAGACAAATAAAAGGGTTGGGTTGGGGAGACAGAGGGGAGATGAAAATAGAACTAGAACTAACTGAAGCTGCAGGGAGGGAGGGGGTAGGATGGAAGGTATGCTAGGAACGGGAGACGAGGGGAATGAACAAGGGGGGGGGGGGGTGTGGAGGGGAGAAAAACCGAGGGGAGACAGGGCAAGGAAAGGCACATGGATTCACAGGAGCGATCGATTTCCCAAAAGCCATGAGTTCAAAATTCACATGAAAGATTAAGTTTAAAGTTCTGCATTAAAAACCAGATCCAAGGTGAATGTTTGCACTCGCAGGAACCTCGGGGAATGTATGGGGGAAGCTGAACGGGGGGGGGGGGGGGGGAAGGGGGGGGGTTGAGAAGGAAAAGAGAAGAGGTGGGGGTGTTGACTGCAGGCTGGGGAGTAGGAGGTGGGGTGGTGGTGGGGTGGTGGTGGTGGTGGTGGTGGTGGTGGTGGTGGGGTGGGGGTGGTGGTGGTGTGCATAGAATGGGATGAGGCAAGTGTAAGAAAGGAAGATGGGGAGGATGGAGTGGGAGGGGTAGGAACTATTCTATCATAAATGCTGGTGGATGTGGGAGAGGGGGGGGGGGGGAGCGAAGAAGGAGAGTGGAGGGGGAAAAATCGGCGGGAGACAGGAAAAAGATAGCTATAGATATCGTAGTAAGGTATTTTCTTGATCAGGTTGTTTACAACACTCAGAATCAATAGTCTCAGCACATACAGACCAACCCTGTGTAAGTGTTAAGAAGAAAGTCAAAGTGAGATAGGGAATGGAAGCTTTGAACAATATTCCAAATTCCCTTTCCGCATCCCACTTTGAAATGATTCCATTCCTGTAAATCATGAAATATTGAAAATGAAGAACGTTATCAATAACGCACTATGGTTGAGTAATGTAATTATGTGTACATACATGAGTTTCAGTTTCAGATTCATCAAGGAGGTGTCACTGCGTGCGGACTAGTCCATATACGCTGCAACACATCCGCTAAGTTTTGAGACCACGCTACGCATGATTTGAAACTGATGGATAAATGAATTAACAACAAAGATGAGACAATTGAAGAAGAGGGTCTCGTGGCTACGACTCAGCGGATGTCTGACCTACGCATTAGCCCAGCGAGCTGGTCAGACCTTGAATACCTACCTACCATTTTTTTTTCATGTACATACATGAAACTTGAATGTATACACAGGCATACATACATGCATACATATACACACATCAACCCAATTTCATGAGTTGGTCTGAATACATATATAAAGGAAATAAAATAATGAAGGAATGAATAAGTCAATAAAGAAATAAGAAAATGATAAATAAATGTGTTTGTGAACAAATGAATGAATGAATGAATGAATGATGAATGAATGAATGAATGATGAATGAATGAATGATGAAAGAATGAATGAATGAATGATGAATGAATGAATGAATGAATGAATGAATCACGTAGATTTCTTTCCTCGGCACGCATGGTCAAATTAGCTCTGTTGTTTACACGGAAGCATGATTCCAGATGTAGTCTATAAACAAAATAGTTTGAGAACAGGAATCTGAGAACAGTTCTCAAGGGCGGAGAGGGTGGGGGAAGGGGTGGGATCGTCAAAAGGAAGAAGGGAGGAGTGGGTGAGGGTAGGGAGTGGGGAATGGGGGTTAAGTTGGATGGGAAGTCGAGTGTGGGTGGCCGAGTTGGTTAGGATGGCTAACACGGGAAGAATGGAGGGAAAGAAAGAAAGAAAGAAAGCGCTTGGTAGGGGAATGAATGGGGGGGGGGGGGAGAGAATGGTTAGGGAGGGGAGAGAGGTTTGGAAAGGGGGGGGGGGGAGGTTGAGGGGCTTTATGAGCAGAGGAAGGACAGAAATTGTGTGTGTGTGTGTGTGTGTGTGTGTGTGTGTGTGTGTGGTGTGTGTGTGTGTTGTGTCTGTGTGTGTGTGTGTGTGTGTGTGTGTGTGTGTGTGTGTGTGTGTGTGTGTGTGTGTGTGTGTGCACGAGGAGGGAGTCGGTGATGGGAGGGGGGAGTGAGGGAGGAAAGAGTAGGAGGGTTAAAGGAACAGAAAGGTGGTGGGCAAGGGGGGGGGGGGGAGCAGTGTAAGGAGGAAGAGAAACAGAGAGGGGAGCAAGAGAGCAAGACACAAAGGAAAAAAACGAAATAAAGCTACATAGAATTTAAGAAAAAAAGGAGAATGTTGCAAGTGGATAAAAACGTCACAGAGAAAAGAGAGAGAGAGAGAGAGAGAGAGAGAGAGAGGCAGAAACAGACAGAGACAGAGGAGATGCAATGCTCCATGCGTTACATCATGCCCGTACATAATGGGAATATGAAAAGAGCTTGTCATAATAATCAAGTAAGAGTCTGATAAAAAGTTTGCTTACTCAAACAGACCTTTGCTGAAATACTTGTGGTACAGCCATTTCTCTGTCACGGAGTCCACTCGTACTCGGTCACACTTCGTAATCTGTGACGACACCTTTTAGTGACAAATGCTGTGTGGGAGGTGGATGGTGATACGTGAAAAAACAGGAAAGGGAAGTTCAAAAAGGAAAATGAGGGGGGAAGGGGGAGGCGACAGTGTAAATGAAGTAAAATGGGGTACCCCCGGCAAAACCCTGTAACAAGCTTACCCCATTTTTTCCTGAATGCCCCAACGAGTCTAATCCTTCCCTCTACGGGGGGCTGGGGGGAAGGGGTGGAGGAGGGGGGTGGGGAAATCCCTGAAATGACCCGTGTCTACTGAAAAACTCTGTCCCTGTGCTAAACTATCTGGGGGTCGTTTGGTAAAAAGTCCCTAGGATCCCGCATTCATGGGAAATGTTCGGGGGCATAGACCTCTGTACCGGCTAACTGAGGGGGTTTGCGTTTGGGGGTTTTGTTGTCGACTTTTTTGACCTGCGCATTGTTTTTTTTCCCTTTTGGCCGGTTTAGGGTTTTAGGTTCCCCATCTTTTCTTTCTTTCTTTTATTTTTTTTTCTTTTCTTTTTTTTTTTTTTTTACGGGTTTAAGGAGACCCCGTGTTATTTCATTGGGTCTGTTATTTTTCAGATGTGATGGGTCTGGGGGGGCCCCATCGGAGTTTGGTTTACCCATGCCCGGCCATCCCTGTGCTTGAAAAAGGGAGCCCTGTCAAGCCCCCCTTTCCATGTTTTGGGATGTACGGGGTCGGAAAGTGGCCAAAAACACTACGTGTTCCAAAAAATGCCCGGTCGGGGGGGTTTGTATATTCCGCCAAGTTTCACAATGCTTGCCGCTTAAAGAATAAAAGGGACGTTTTTGGAGGACCTGCTTTTGTATGTAGGTTTGGGTTGGATCACTTTTGGCGCGAGGGACAGGTTAGAACTGAGCCGGGGAAAATTTTCTTTGTGTTTTCAAGCTGGGTTTGGTTTTGGTTTTGTTGTTTTGTTGTTCTGTTGAAAATTGTCCCTGTATTTCTTGTTTCCCTTTTTTAAAAAAAAATTTTTCCCTGTGTTATTATGCCCCAGCAAGACGAGCAAATCCGAAACATTCCTGTCTTTGGGGAGGCTAATGGTTCTGAAGAGAGTCGTCCGGAACGCAAGCCGGACGAAATAAAAAAAAAGCCCCCCCTAAACTAACCCATTAAAAATAAACCCACACAAAAAACCCCGACAATAAAACAATTTTTTTCCCCGACAAAATCAATCCCGGGAATCTTTATTATTCGTCTCAGACCCAGGAAACACCGGTTCCTAGGGCCAAGGCCCCACAACAAGTTATTTAACCCCTTTTCCAGTTTCGGGTGTATTTTTTTTCTCGACCAGAGTTAAAAAGGCATAATAAAAATCATTTTTTTTCCCAAAACCCAATCCCCAAAAAAAAACCCCAAATATACTAATTCATATAACTATGTTCATCTTTGCTATAATCACTGCGCACATTCACCCCTTCAGATACCCTTTTTTAACAACACCATCCTTCATGTAGAACAACCCCAATTCTTGGGTTTTTAAATTCACACACAAAAAAAACAAAAAAACAAAAAACAGGGCCCCCGCGAAACGTTGACAGTCTCACGACGAGCAGCGGGGGGGGGGGGGGGGGGACGGTGACCAACAAACCTGCCTGCCCAAACGAGAAGACAACAGTAAAAAACCCGGCTTTCCCGCCCATAATTTTTCCCCCACCGCCCAAACACCAGCGAAACGACGCGCCCCCCCCTTTGGGTGGGGGGGGGGGGGGGGGGGGGGGGGGGGGGGGGAAAAAAGAAAAAACCATAAAACCCAACGGCCCGCAGCAACAGCGACACCAGGGAGGCCGGGGCCCCCAAAAGACAACCGGGGACTTAAGGCCAGGCGAAAGATCCCCCGGATGGGGAGGGAAAAGGGAAAAGGGGGTAGGCACTGGACGGGGAAGGGAAATTTGGACAAAAGCTGGCACAGCGGATGGGGGGTGCAGTGGGGGAACTGAGGCACCTGCACATCGCCGGACATCGGGACAGGGAAAGCCCAACTGGGCCCTCCCTTCCCCCCTGCAACGGGGGCCCCGCCCGCCCGGTGTCCCGGGCCCCAGGATGGGGGGGAATTTTCGCCCTCACCTCACTTGACATGGTTACCCCCCAACCCAGATATGCATACCCCCCTAATATGGGGGGGAACCCCTTTAGTTCGCCCCTTCCCCGATTTCCCTTTACGCACCCCGGCCTTAGCCTATAAAAACCCCCTATCAAACCCACGTTGTTTAACCAAAATTGCATTTTTCTACCTACAGTTACACAGAGCACTCCCTAAACATTCCCAACACACACATTTTCATCATAGTAACATCCCCAAAATAAAAATGTCCGACAAGAAAACCCCAAAGGACATGACGCGTATCCCTCGTAAACCCCCGGCAAAAGCACCCTCCTACAAAACTCCCCCATTGTAGGAAAAAATACCTATTTATTTAATTTGGATACCCCCCAATACAAACCCGCGCTGCTTTCCCAGTACCCCTTCCCAACTACCCAAACTTTCCTTTTTTAAATTTCTTCCTGACACGGCACAATAAACCCCAAAAGGGGGGGGGGAAAATTTTTTTTTAAAATTTGTAAAATGTGATAATAAAATAATAAAAAAAAAAAAAAATTTTCACACAAAACCAACCAAAGTTTTTTCTTTTTTTCCCCCCTTACCCCCCCAATTATTTACCGTTTGAAAAAAAGTCGAAAAATGGCCACGACAACGCCACCTTAACATACAACGAACCTAACAACCCCCAAAACCTGAAAAAGAACGATGACAAAAAGGGGGTGGGCCCCCCCCACCTGAACCCCAGGGTCGCAGCACAGAAACACCGACGCGGGACGACCAAAGCAACACCTCCGAAGGCCGGCCACCTGTCGACCGAAGTCAATCACGCACAAACGCTGGGAAACCAAAAAAGGCCAAATTTTCACCCAAGGGCTTTGACCGAAGGGTCGCACCCCGGGCCCCCCCAAATTTAAAGCCGATACTCAGCACTCACCCTTTCTGAGTTCTGAAATTGCTAAAAGCACTGAAACGGGGCTCCACACGACACAAAACGGGAGACGGAAGGAAACCCTCTCTCCTACATTTTTTTTTCCCCTCCCTGTGCAATGTAGAAACGCCCCCCGTATGTGATAAAAATACGGGTAAAAAACCCCCCACCACCCTTCCCTAAACCCCAAAATACTATATCCCGGTAACCCTAACCCCATCGTGGAATATGCTACAAATCGATACAGAGGTCGGCGCGTTGTAGTTTCCACCTAAACCCGATCGGGAAGAGTTTCACCCCTGAAGAAAGCCCCTTCCCCAAAAGGCGTGTAAAGGCTATTGGGTGGTAGTTCGCTCCCATGTACTTACTGAAAAACACCCCAATGGGATCTAGCCGTCTTTAAATCTCAAGGTGGATGTCACGTTGTCTTGCTTTCGGAAACCCGCCACAAACAGGGGGGGGAGTTTTTGGGGAGGTCTTAAAACGTCCACCTTTTGGGTGGGAAAAGGGAACGTTCCCCCAAAAACGGTTCATTCCAGGAATTTTAAAATCCTGTCTTGCTTTGGGAGAAGGCCGAGAGAAGTGGAATGGTATGTTTGGAAAGGGGCACATCTTTTTTTTCAGAATCATCACTATCGCAATAATAAAAAAACAGGCTGTTCCCATTGGGCTTTTCGTATACAGGTCCTTTTGGGTACAACATAAGTTGTTTTTCTATCCCTTTTCAAAGGCCTGATTTTGTTTTGCCCCTGAGACTTTCGGGGGGAAAATAGATCCGGGTTTTATGAACTTTTCACCTTGAGAAAAGAATGGGTTTTACCTGAAATTGTATCGGGAAAGGAAAGAAAAGAGCAATAAAAGTTGGACATTTCAAATGCTGTGTGGAAGGAAAAGCGGGCCGGGGGACGAGGGGGGGGGGGGGGGGGGGGGGGGGGGGGGGGGGCGAAGGGGGATGCCGTAGCTGTGATTAAAAACGAGAAGTGGGGAAGAGGAAATGATGACAGCCCTTAGGTGCTAAAAAATGAATGAAAAGGGCTTAGGGTCTCTGAGTTGGCCCGCTGTGGCATCGGGTGTGTGTGTACATACCTCAATTTCTCGCACCTGCGCTTACATGATGCTTGCACGAATCTCACACTGAGTCGGAAGCAGGTATACTGCTTTTCGTTACAAGTTTTGCATCTCCAGGATGATTGGGGTGATGTTTCGCTTCGGCCAAAACCTTCTCGCTGCATTGATGTGCTGTAAACAAAAATGGAAAGATTTATCTGGTTTCATTTTTTTTCGTGTTTTTTTTTTTTTCCATTTTGGTATTCAAAGAAAAAGATTGTGACAGCACATTGCTGAGTCTGGAATAGCAGCTGTTCTTCTGCTTAAGGAAACTTTTTTGTTTTGACCTCACAGATGCCTTTTTGTGTTCTTTTGGGCACAGTACTTTTGTTTAGCTGATTGCTAACACCTAAAATTGGACATTAATTTCCTTCTCTTTTCTCCCCCTTTCAATTAACTGATCTTCCTTCTCTCTCTTCTCTTGCCTCTCTCTCTCTCCTTCTCTCTCTCTCTCTCTCTCTCTCTCTTCTGTTTTTCTTTTCTGTCTCCTCTCTCCCCTTCTCTCTCTCTCTCCTCTTCTTCCTCTTCTCTCTCTTCTCTCCTCTCTCTCTTCTCTCTCCTCTTCTCTCTCTCTCTCCTCTCTCTCCCCTCTCTCTTTCTCCTCTTCTTTCTCTGTTCAGAAAGAAGAATAAATGCATGTGAGGGCGTACCAAGACTGAGTGTGGGGGGGGCAGATTTGTCGCCCTTTTGTGTTCAGAAATGAAAGCAGCGTGCATGTGATAATAGACAGCATTGTGTGCGTGTAATATAATATTGGATACGCCATCGCGAAAGCAGAGAAAGGGTTTACAATATTAACAGCTATTTTTACCGGCTCCTTATAAAACTCCCCCCCTCCTTTCTTTTTCTTCTCTCTCTCTTCTCCTCTCTCTCTCTCTCTCGGTGATATTTATGTTAATCGTGTTTGTCGTTATAAGCTTGTTCATTGTTTCCTTTTCGTTTTAACCATTTATACGTTATTTGGATATTGTTAGTTACTGTTTTTGTTTTGAGGGCATGGTGTAAAAAAGCTGTAAGCTTATCATTTTTTCCTCATAAAAATATTCGTTCGATTCTTCGCTTTTTTTCTTTCTCTTCTCTCTTCTCTCTCTCTCTCTTCTCTCTCTCTCCCCTTCTCTCTTCTCTCTATCTTTATCTCGTGTTTGTGTGTGTGTGTGTGTGTGTGTGGGTGTGTGTGTGTGTGTTTGTGTCTGTCTGTCTGTCTGCCTGCCTGTGTTTGTGTCTCTTGTGTTGCACACGTAATCGTGTAATCTCTCCTCTCTCTCTCTCTCTCTCTCCCTCTCCTTCTCTCTCTCCTCTCTCTCTCTCTCATCACACACACACACACACACACCACACACCACAACACAAAACACACACAAAAACGCACGCGCGCGTATGCCACAAGAGACAACACAGACACATTACACACACGCACAAATGTGCCGCACAACAGCGCGCGTGTGCACAAGAGAGAGAGAGAGATAGAGAGGGGGAGGAGAGGAGAGAGAGAGAGAGAGGGGAGAGGAGAGAGAGAGAGAAAACAGACGCGCGCGCCCATCACACACACACCACAAAACACACACACACAACACACACACACACACACACACACACATCACACACAAACACACAACACACAACACAACCACACACACACACACACACACACACACAACAACACAACACACACACACACCACACACACAGCACACACACTACACTAACAAAACACAAAACACACACACACACACACCACAACACCACACACACACACATGACGCTTAAAAAAAACATCAAAAAACAAATACACTACACTTTTTTGTATCTATGGATATTTATGCACACGTCTTCTTGAACGCGTGCGCACGCGTGCGATCTCACGCAAGCATATACAGAGGAGATACACCAAGAAACCAAAACCCAAAAAAAAACGTAAGGAATGAAAGAAAAATTTGCCCAAAGGAAAGGAAACCAGAACTGTATTCTTTGTTAAAATTAACGACGGTATTCGGTCCTTTAAATTTGTCGACTCTCTCTCTCTCTTCCCCTCTCTCTCTCTTTTCTCTCCCCTCTCTCTCTCTCTCCCCTCTATCTTCTTCCCCTCTCTGTCCTCTCTGTCTCTTCTCTCTCTCTCTCTCTCTCTCTCTCTCTTGTCTGAGGGCAATTTCTGCTGACTCTGGTGACGTGACCTGAACCCTGACCCTAAGCGGAGTAGTGAAGCAGACAGGGGATGAACAGCGTGAGACAAGAAGGAACAGAGGGGACAGGAAGGGGCAGCAGAGACACAAAGGGGCAGCAGGACAGGAAGGGGCAGCGGGACAGGAAGGGGCAGCAGGACAGGAAGGGGCAGCAGGGACAGGAAGGGCAGCAGGGACAGGAAGGGGCAGCAGGACAGGAAAGGGCAGCAGGGACAGGAAGGGGAGCAGAGACAAAGGGCAGCAGGGACAGAAGGGGCAGCAGGGGACAGGAAGGGCAGCAGGGACAGGAAGGGCAGCAGGGACAGGAAGGGCAGCAGGGACAGGAAGGGGCAGCAGGGACAGGAAGGGCAGCAGGGGACAGAAAGGGGCAGCAGGGAGAGGAAGGGGCAGCAGGGGACAGGAAGGGCAGCAGGGACAGGAAGGGGCAGCTGGGACAGGAAGGGCAGCAGGGGACAGGAAGGGACAGCAGGACAGGAAGGGGCAGCAGGGGACAGGAAGGGGCAGCAGGGACAGGAAGCGGCAGCAGGGACAGGAAGGGCAGCAGGGGACAGGAAGGGGCAGCAGGGGACAGGAAGGGCAGCAGGGACAGGAAGGGGCAGCAGGAGGACAGGAAGGGGCAGCAGGGGACAGGAAGGGACAGCAGGGGACAGGAAGCGGCAGCAGGGGACAGGAAGGGACAGCAGAGACAGGAAGGGGCAGCAGAGACAGGAAGGGCAGCAGGGGACAGGAAGGAGCAGCAGGGACAGGAAGCGGCAGCAGGGACAGGAAGGGACAGCAGGGACAGGAAGGGCAGCAGGGACAGGAAGGGGCAGCAGGGACAGGAAGGGGCAGAGGAGACAGGAAGGGGCAGCAGGGACAGGAAGGGGCAGCAGGGACAGGAAGGGGCAGCAGGGACAGGAAGCGGCAGCAGGGGACAGGAAGGGGCAGCAGGGGACAGGAAGGGGCAGCAGGGACAGGAAGGGACAGCAGAGACAGGAAGGGGCAGCAGAGACAGGAAGGGGCAGCCAGGGACAGGAAGGGGCAGGGGACAGGAAGGGGCAGCAGGGACAGGAAGGGGCAGCGAGGACAGGAAGGGCAGCAGGGACAGGAAGGGACAGCAGGGGACAGGAAGGGCAGCAGGGGACAGGAAGGGGCAGCAGGGGACAGGAAGGGGCAGCAGGGGACAGGAAGGGACAGCAGGGGACAGGAAGGGGCAGCAGGGACAGGAAGGGGCAGCAGGGGACAGGAAGGGGCCAGCAGGGGACAGGAAGGGGCAGCAGGGACAGGAAGGGGCAGCAGGGACAGGAAGGGGCAGCAGGGACAGGAAGGGGCAGCAGGGACAGGAAGGGACAGCAGGGACAGGAAGGGGCAGCGGGGACAGGAAGGGGCAGCAGGGACAGGAAGGACAAGCGGGGACAGGAAGGGGCAGCAGGGACAGGAAGGGACAGCAGGGGACAGGAAGGGACAGCAGGGACAGAAGGGGCAGAGGGGACAGGAAGGGACAGCAGGGACAGGAAGAAGGCAGCAGGGACAGGAAGGGCAGCAGGGACAGGAAGGGCAGCAGGACAGGAAGGGACAGCGGGGACAGGAAGGGGCAGAGGGGACAGGAAGGGGACAGGAGGGACAGGGAAAGGGCAGCAGGAGGGACAGGAAGGGACAGCAGGGGACAGGAAGGGCAGCAGGGACAGGAAGGGGGACAACGGGGGACAGGAAGGGGCAGCAGGGACAGAGAAGGGACAGCAGGGGACAGGAAGGGGCAGCAGGGGACAGGAAGGGGCAGCAGGGACAGGAAGGGGCAGCAGGGGACAGGAAGGGGCAGGAAGGGCAGCAGGACAGGAAGGGCAGCAGGGACAGGAAGGGGCAGCAGGGGACAGGAAGGGGCAGCAGGGGACAGGAAGGGGCAGCAGGGGACAGGAAGGGCGCAGGGGACAGGAAGGGGCAGAGGGACAGGAAGGGGCAGCAGGGGACAGGAAGGGGCAGCAGGGGACAGGAAGGGGCAGCAGGAGACAGGAAGGGGCAGCAGGGGACAGGAAGGGGCAGCAGGGACAGGAAGGGGCAGCAGGGACAGAAGGGGAGCAGGGACAGAAGGGGCAGCAGGGACAGGAAGGAAGGCAGGGGGAAGGAAGGGCAGCAGGGGACAGGAGGAAGGGGACAGCAGGGACAGAAGGGCAGCAGGGACAGGAAGGGGCAGCCAGGGACAGGAAGGGCAGCAGGGACAGGAAGGGACAGCGGGGACAGGAAGGGGACAGCGGGGACAGGAAGGGTCAGAGGGGACAGGAAGGGACAGCAGGAGACAGGAAGGGCAGCAGGGGACAGGAAGGGGCAGCAGGGGACAGGAAGGGACAGCAGGGACAGGAAGGGCAGGAGGACAGGAATGGGCAGGGGGACAGGAAAGGGCAGCAGAGACAGGAAGGGGCAGCAGGGGACAGGAAGGGACAGCGGACAGGAAGGGCTGCAGGGGACAGGAAGGGACAGCGGGACAGGAAGGGCTAGCAGGGACAGGAAGGGGCAGCAGGGGACAGGAAGGGACAGCGGAGACAGGAAGGGGCTGCAGGGGACAGGAAGGGCTGCAGGGGACAGGAAGGGGCGCAGGGACAGGAAGGGACAGCGGGGACAGGAAGGGACAGCGGGGACAGGAAGGGACAGCGGACAGGAAGGGGCAGCAGGGGACAGGAAGGACAGGCGGGGCAGGAAGGAACAGCATAGAAGGAAGGGACAGCGGGGACAGGAAGGGACAGCGAGGACAGGAAGGGGCACCATCTTCCAATGAAAACAGCCAGAAGGCCCCTCCCTAATGTGGCTGCACAACCAAGAATCAGTGCGCCCAAGGCCTTGCTTAAAGAGTCCAGCATTTCATTACGGCACAATTAGGTTGTTTTGAAAATTTTATTATGTCCGAAAGCTGGTTCTGCTCCTTTCTTTCTTGTAGCCGTCAAAGGACAGGACAGATGGTTCCATGCAGATAGGTTAAAATCAAAGGAATGGGACTGTTAAAGGAATACCAACTGGCGCAAAGATAGGGTCAAGGGTGAGTGCAAAGGCTTGAAATGTGACGTCAGCCGCGGGGAAGGTAATGTCTTTGAAGATTGTGAAGGTGTCATCGATGGAAATCGCCCCCCCCCCCCCCCCCCCCCCCCCCTTCCCAAATAGGTGAATGATTATGGATGATTGTTCTTTTGATCATCATCACTTTAATATGAAATACTTGCTCAAATTTCTGCTGGGCGTCAAAATGCTTACACGGATTATCTAGTGATTTGGTGCAAAATCCTAATTGTGGCGTGTGGCCTTTCAGCTAACCTTTGTGTCCAAGATGGACGACTTGACCAAGATGCTGTATCCATAGACCTGATCATGATCAGCAAGTTCTCGAATGTTGAACAGAACCTCCAGGAACCATGTGGACAGTGCACTGCTCTCAATGAAGGGGTGGCGGATGTGACGCAGATGTTGGGGCTGCCAGGAGGCAAGATGGCCATTTTGTACAGAACTAATGTTTAAAGCTGTACATTTAGAAAAGAAAACGGACAATTTGGAAGCAATGTTTTTATCTATCACGGAGTTTCAAAACATTAGCACGAAACAAAATGAACGCAAGCTGCACGCTCTGATTTGCCTATGGTTTGGAAAATCTTTGAATCATGGCTTACGTAACAAGACTCTCTCTCCATAGCACATAGTTGCTTCTAAAAATAAAGGGACAAAAGTCTGTCCCCTCTAATGGCGGACAGATTTGAAGCTGTTGTTTCCACTAGATTATCCAGCCAATAGTTCAGTGTTGGTGACATGTTTGTGTATCGAAAACCACTGTCGTCATTTTCACAAGTCTACTCTTTTGTGTGAAGTAAGCCTAAATAAAATCGTTGAACTCGTTTGGTGCTTGCGGTCTGCTGTTAGATCTGGCATGGCATCGGCAACAAACGCTCACAGAGAAGACGAAAAAATACATCGTGTCGTTGATAGACCAGGGGCTTTGGGTGTTTGAGGTAGCAAAAGTGTTGGAACAAGTAAACCGTTGGGAAAAGTTTACAAGCGCTATTGTGACGAAAAACAGTAGAAAAACCTAGGAATGGTAGGCCCAGAGTGTTCACTAAGAGGTGCGTGTCTGCACTGTCAAAGATCGCGAAACGGGACAGATCTGTCCACAGTTTCTGAAATTTCAGCCCGAATTCCGTGCATCACGCTCCGTTGAAGTCAGCCAAGAGACGATCAAGCGAAATCTGCGACGGACTTGGCTATTCAAAGCATCCCCCAGTGAAGAAATTGGTCATCAAGGAAGTGAACAGAAAGAAGCGGCTGCGGTTCTGTAGGAGTAAATTTCACTGGACTGTGAATGATCAATAGAAGAATGTTATTTTCAGTGATGAAATGACCGTTGTGATCAAACCCAATGGACGTGTAAAACTATGGAGGAAAGTCGAAGTGAAGTGGTCAGTGCTTTCTCTGTGCAGCGCCATCTTAGCCCGAAGACTACATTGAAATTGATCGTATGGGGATGCATTTCGTGCGACAGAGTTGGACCACTGGTGTTCGTGGAAGGCAGTATGTCAGAAGTACACAGATGGGTCAATTATAAGATACGCAAGTTGCTCCGTCGGAAGAAAAGACTCTACAACAAGCGAAGCGTACAAATAACTGGACAAATTTTCGCTTTATTCAGAAGGAATGTAAAAGGAAACTCCGACAGGCAGAATGGAAATTTGTTAACACCGCAATAGAAGACGGCATGAAAGAGAACAATACCAAGCCCTTCTGGAAGTATGTGAAATCCAGACGACAAGACAGCACAGGTGTCGCTCCACTAAAGAGAGGTACTACCCTGTTCAGCGACAGTGCCTCCAAGGCAACCATCCTGCTGCAACAATTTGTGTCTGTCTTCACACCTCCAGTTAGGGGCCCTCTACCAGACTTTCAGCAAACAGCTTACCCCACACATGACAATTTGACCATCAAGACAGAAGGTATTACGAAACTGCTGCGGAACCTTAACCCAGCCAAAGCCTCTGGACCAGATGGAATTCCAAACCGCATCCTTAGAACATGTGCAGACAAAATCGCTCCCTCGCTGGCAGCCATATTCAAGGTCTCACTGATGACAGGACAACTTCCATCTGACTGGCTGTCTGCGAATGTCTCGCCAGTCCCAAAGAAAGGAGATCGCCACAAGGCTGAGAACTACAGACCAGTTTCACTGACATCAGTTCCGTGCAAGATCTTGGAACATATAATCTGCCGTCATCTCCACTACCATCTGGAAAAGCATCGAATCCTCACCGATAGAAACCATGGATTCAGAGCTGGTCATTCCTGCGAAACTCAGTTGTTGACCACCATGCAGGACATTCTCTCCTCCCATGACTCAGGCTGCCAGACTGACATTATTATTCTAGATTTCAGCAAGGCAATCGACACGGTGCCTCATGACCGTCTTCTGCTGAAACTGGACCACTATGGTATACGTGGACCCATCTTGACATGGCTACAGACCTTTCTTACCAAACGGAGGATGAGGGTGGTGCTGGAAGGCGACGCGTCTGAGGAAGCAGCAGCCTTGTCTGGGGTCCCCCAAGGCACCGTGCTCGGCCCTTTGCTGTTCTTGTGCCATATCAACGACCTTCCAGCATCAGCAAAGTCAACAGTACGCCTCTTTGCTGATGACTGCCTTCTGTACAGACCAATCCACTCCATTCAGGACTATCTCATCCTCCAGCAAGACCTCAAAAACTTGGAAAAGTGGGCAAACCAGTGGGGATGCGCTTTAATGCGAAGAAATGCCATGTCCTCTCCACCTCGAACCGGTCAAGCCACTTCTACAGCCTGAACAACACGATCTTGAAGCAAGTCCACCAAAACCCTTACCTGGGCATACAGATTTCTTCTGACCTGAAATGGACTGCTCATGTCGTGGGGCTGTGCAAGAGGGCTGGATCAACCTTGGGCTTCCTACGACGAAATCTCCGTAACCGCCCACAGGAATGTCGCCGCCTTGCCTACATTGCACTCGTCAGGTCCACCCTTGAGTACGGCGCTGTGGCATGGGATCCATACACAAAGCAAGACATCGATCGAATTGGAAAGGTCCAACGATTAGCTGCCCGCTTTATTTGTAATAACTACAGAGACAGGGACCCAGGCTGTGTCACTAAGATGCTACAATACCTCCAACTACCACCTTTGGAGAACCGCCGAAGACAGCTTCGACTCACCATGCTGTACAAGATTGCCGGCGACCTGGTCCCTGCCATACCAGCCGAAACCTTCCTTATCCCAACAGATCAAACCAGGCGGAGAATCAAGCCAACCACATTCACAGACTGTGTAAGCCAAAACCCCCTACAAAGGCAGATCTACAACAACAATAGAGCCTTCGTCATACAGTCCACTGCAACTGAACAATATAGAAACTCCTTTTTCATCCGCCCCCCCCCCCCCCCCCCCCCCCCCCCTTCCCCCGGAGTGGAACCTCTTGGACAACAACACCGTCCAATAGCAGAATGCCAGTGCCTTCTCCACCGCACTAGGCAGGGTTGAGGCGGCCATTTTCCACCACTAACCCGCCATCACCCCTCCCCTCCCCCCCCCCCCCCCCCCCCCCCCCCCCCACATCCCCCCTCTGCTTTTAATCTTTTAGAGTCTTGCGCAGCGCAACCAGTTGTGTAATAGCCATCATTGGCTCCTACAACTAGCCGCCAACCAACAACTACAGGCGGTGATCCAGATCCAGATCCAGATGTGCTGGAAAACAACTTTCTGCCGTTTGTTGCCGACCATTACCCAAACAAACGTTGGTACTTGCAAGATGACAACGCCTCTGCCCACCGCTCGGTTCACACTGAGACCTGGAAGCGACAGCACGGAGCTCCCGTGGTTTTCTGGCCCCCTCAAAGTCCAGCTCTAAATCCGATCGAGAATGTGTGGCAAGTCCTCCAGACTCAAGTAAGAAAAAAACATTCGCCGCATCAGCACTGTCGCAGATCTGTACTGTGCACTCACCACTTGCTGGAATCAACTGACTGTTACCTACCTACCTGACTGTTACCTACCTCCTGTCTGTGTGCGTGTCTATGTGTCTGTCTGCCTCTCTCTCTCTCTCTCTCTCTCTCTCTCTCTCTCTCTCTCTCTCTCTCTCTCTCTCTCTCTCTCTCTCTCTGTATGTGTGTGTTTTGTGTGTGTGTGCGGTGTGTGTGTGTGTGTGGGGGGGGGATGCATGTTGCATGTGTGTTTGAAGGTAAATGAGGTCGAAACACGAAGAAGAAGAAGAAGAAAAGAAGAAGAAGAAGAAGAAGAAAGAAGAAAAGAAGAAGAAGACAAAGAACAAAAAGAGCAACAAGAACATGGAAACAGAAAAAAAAGATAAAACACAGACAAAAGAAGAGTGGCCAGCTCATTTGGTCCAGTGAGTGTCTTCCTCAGTGCTCTGTTCTCACACGATCAGGTTTTTTTTTTGTCTGGTTTAGTTCCAGAAAGTCGAATCAATTCCCCTTCACAGAGAGCACATTAAAGTTAAATTGAGTGCAAGGAGAGGGGGTGCCATTTGAGACACGCTTTTTTGTTGTTCGAAATGGCAATTCGCCAAGGTCTGTGGACAGACACCCGTACTTATACACCCACATCTGCATGAAGATATACACAATGCAGCACACGCACACGCGTACACACTCACAAGTGCGTACGCGCACAGACAGGAGCGCTCGCGCGCGCGGCCGCGCCCGCACACACCACACACACACACACACACACACACACACACACACACACACACACACACACACACACACACACACACTCACACACACAATGGCGGATGCGCTCAAAAACACAACCTCTTTTAACCTCTCCCAATCTCTGTGTCTTTGACTCCGTCTCTTTGTCTCTGTCTGTCTGCCTGTCTCTCTCTCTCTCTCTCTCTCTCTCTCTCTCTCTCTCTCTTCTCTCTCTCTCTCTCTCTCTCTCTCTCTTCTCTGCTTCTATCACACACACACATACACACACAGGCGCGCGCTCGCAAGCACGCACTCACGCACGCACGCACGCACGCACGCGCGCGCGCGCGCGCACACACACACACACACACACCCCACACACACACAACACACACGCCCGCCCGCACAGAGAGAGAGGAGAGAGAGAGAGAGAGAGAAGAGAGAGGGGAGAGAGAGAGAGAGAGAGAGAGAGAGAGACAGACAGACAGACAGACAGACAGAAGTAAATAGATAGATACATAGATACACGCGCCTGCACGCATGCACGCACACCAACACAACTCTCCACAGTCAATCAATATTCCTCACTCTTGACAGAGAGACAAGGACGACATGCCTTCCCGGTGTTGACGCTTTTTCTGGCAGGCGACTCATTTCACTTCGAGAACACAGATCGTTTCACAGGATTTCAGCCATCGTTTTCCATGGTCTGAAATTCACTTTTAAAGCTCTTAGATATGGTTCCAGACAGGCTGTGTCTAGCAATAGTGAAGAGATTATGTCCCTGCCATCACTATCTACAGTGGTTTCCTCTAGACTGCTGTGAGCATATGGTACGTATGTCCAGCCGTAACCATCCACAATGGCTTTATGTAATCGCTATGAATAAAGAGATGAAGGGCCACATGTCACTATCTGCAATGGCTTTATCTACGCTGGTTGTAATCGCTATGAATAAGAGATGAAGTCCACATGTCACCATCTGCAATGGCTTTATCTACGCTGATTGTAATCGCTATAAATAAAGAGATGAAGTCCACATGTCACCATCTGCAATGGCTTTCTACACGGTCTGTGAACACCATAAGTTAAGAGAGCAGCAGTAATGGATAGACTGTGTCCAACCATTACTGCGTCCGGTGGCTTTCTCGACGCTCGCTGTGAGTGGTATCAGAGGAATTATGGTTGTCCGGGCATTATCACCCAATATGTCTTCTTCTAAAAATAGCTGTGGACGATGTAGATGAAGACCATGTCCAAATATTTCCGCTACAATATCTCCCTCTACCCTGACTGCGAACAGAATACTACAACGCCGAATGATCTGGTTTATGGAGATACAAAATGTCACTCTTTTGATAATGCGTGGTATACCTGATGTGTTAGGCACTGACTAACAATAGTACTTTTGGGCGAAAGAAGAGTGCTCTTATGAGCGTAAAAGAGCAGCTGAATCTAGAACCCGATGGCATTACACACATGAAGTGTGGCTAAACTAGGAGATACTCGTCAATAGTTTTCAGAATGGATTTAGGTTGGTATGGCTGCACCAGGAAGTGCCCTGTCGTCAAAGGTTTACTGATTACAGGTTTCATCGTTGGGACGATCGCACGCACCAGAGACAGAGATTTTCTTGTGACAGTGGGCATTGTCACATTCATAATGCCTGCTGGTACTTGTAGACAGACATAAAAGCATGCTTACTTTTGGATGACTTTCGACACGGAGTCACAAGTGTGACAGTACATCACTACCACTATTGAAATAAAAAACGATTTAGACCGCATTTTGACCTGTATAGTGTCTAAGGACGCCAAGATGATAAACTGCTCAGCTTATTTGGCTTTGTTCTGAATGACCGCAGATAAGAATAAGTATGTCGTCAACTTTATTCACACCTGTATCTGTTCCACGCGACATTGCTTTTGTCAAATCAGAACGAAAATATTTGCAGGAATCTGTCTTTTATCTATAGAGTTTTAAAAAGACATGCAATCTGATTATGGAATGTGAAGACATCTGCTCATCTGCTATATTTAAGGAAAGAATTCAGCATGCATACACGCGTACACATTACATCCCCCCCCCCCCCCCCCCCCCCCCTAAACAGTCCGTCAATATTTTTGAACTCTTGTTTGAGAGGCAGAGAAGAAAAGACAACATGTCTGCACGTTGAGTGTAGTCTATTCTGGACAGAGATTTTTTACTTCACTGGAAACACACACACAAATCAGTTTAATTGCCATTTGTCTTTCAACACTGCTTTGCACGACCTAAAATTAGCTTGAACAGCTCCGCAGTATATATTTCGGACTAGCTGTGAACAGCATAAATGCGGAGATTATTTCCGGACATCACCCGCTACAGTGAAATCCTATTCCTCAACTCTCCTCCTCCTCCTCCTTCTCAATCGCCCCCCCCCCCCCCCCCCCCCTTCCCTCTTCCCAACCCCCTCACGACCGCCCAGACCCCTGGCTAGCCATTTAGCCTTCATTCAGTCCCGCTGAAGCAACGAACGGTCAGCCACCCCTTTACCTCCCTTGTCCTCGGAGGTGGCGCTGTTTCGCTCGGCCATTTGTTTTACTTCACCAAGACTGAGCGGCGGCGCACAGACTTTGAATGGCAGCCTGCAGCGGTCTTGAGAGCAGAGGCTCTGACGCCGCCATTGTTGGCCGACAAAGGTAAGCGCAGGAGGTGCGGGTTGTATTGGGAGCCGATGAGGGTGAACGGACAGCCGTTCACCTTGGCGGGTGGGCTGGGGATATGACTTGAATTCTGCTTCATCCGTGCAGTGTCTTTCCGCTCTCAGCCAAAGATAGCTAGTTCAGTTCACCTTAGCTTCTTTTACTTCATTTCAGTACATAGTTATTTGGTTCAGTTCACCTTAGCTTCTTTTACTTCATTTCAGTACATAGTTATTTGGTTCAGTTCACCTTAGCTTCTTTTACTTCATTTCAGTACATAGTTATTTGGTTATTCGTTTCGCAGGACTTTTGAGACCTGTGTAAGGTTGGGTTTCTCCCACAAAAGATGAAAAGTAGTGTCCTCAATGTGAGAAATGCTATTAATTTCAGCGACATGGAGTATGTGAGTGTGTGTGTGTGTGTGGGTGGGGGGGGGGGGGGTGGGGGGGGAGGAAGGAGGGGTGGGGAGAAGGAAAGGGTTTTGATGTATAAAACACGGGCATGTTTCTCTTTCATATCGTGCATAGTTTGTGTCAATGTTCTCGGTTTGAAATATACTCTTCACATCTTATGTTCACTAACGCCACAATTGTTTGGGTTTTTTTTTTAATGTCTTTTTTGTCTTTCTTTTTTGTAACTTTTTTTATGAGTGTATCTTTTGTATTGTTGTTGATGTTGATATGATCATTTCTAAATTATAATGTCTATCTCGATTTAGTTTTGTTGTATCGTACGTGTTTATGTGTATTCCTGTTTACAAACATATATTTGTTTTCTTTTCTTAATTTCCCCCTGCATTGTTAACAAAAATGAATAAAACATGTCACAGAGAGAGAGAGAGAGAGAGGAGAGATGAGAGAGAGAGAGAGAGAGAGAGAGTGAGAGAGGAGCGTTAGCGTTTAAAACAACGTAAGGACAAGATGATATCACCATGAATTTGAATAGCGCCTTACCCCAAGATCACAACGTTCAAACCAACCAGGCCGACGGAACAGAGACCAGGCCAGGGGCTGGTGTGAGACTGGTGTGCTGGACGAAGACATGGGCAGATCATTTGCTGAGGCCTGGATCCCCTCCTCCTGGATCCTGCAATCTGTCCCTCCCAACACCCGCCCATCACATGTACACGTAATTACATACAACAAAACAACGAATCCGGCGAGTATGGGTCTGACTGAGACAGAGCGGC
>CM031620.1:24282766-24290266 GCA_018398815.1 Conus ventricosus | reverse complement strand
GCACACAAGAAGATGGTGTATATCAGCGCACACAAGAAGATGGTGTATATCAGCGCACGCAAGAAGATGGTGTACATCAGCGCACGCAAGAAGATGGTGTATATCAGCGCACACAAGAAGATGGTGTATATCAGCTCACACAAGAAGATGGTGTATATCAGCGCATACGAGAGTCTGATCTTGTGTTTTGATGGAGATGTTATTCTCCGTACATACATGTCTAAGTCTAACAGTGCTGATGTTGTTTTTGTTACCCTTCATTTTTTTTCTAATGTGTGATGCATACTGGTATGAAAAAGGCAGCAAAAAAAAAAAAAAAAACAACAAAGGATACTTCAAAGTGGCGATATATTTACTCTTGAAATTTCTTCATACAAGACACAGAGAGAGAGAGAGAGAGAGAGAGAGAGAGAGGAGAGAGGAGAGAGAGAGAGAGAGAGAGAGAGAGAGAGAGAGAGAGAGACAGAGACAGAGAGACAGAGACAAAAGGAGAGAATGTCCATTTAGCACTGGAGCCTTACAGACACAGGAGGATAACAATCGTATTCACCGATACCGAAAGCTAAAATTTCACATAAACACACACTGAAACACACGTCTCCAATGTTCTTTCTCTCACAAAACTTCAGAACAATTTGTATCAAGTTTCAACCTGTTTGAAAACAACTCAAATAATCGAAGCAGATAAGCAGATTTGATCAAGCCAAATAATGAGTGTCAGTTTCAGCTTCATCAAGGACGCGTCTCTGCGTGCCGACTAGTCCATATACGCTACACTACATCCGCTAAGGTTTGAGACCACACTGCGCGTGATTTAAAGCTGATCGATAAATGAATTAACAACTAAGATGAGAGAATTGAAAAAGAGGGTTCCGTGGCTACGACTTAGCAGTTGTCTGACCTACGCATTACCCCAATGCGCTGGTCAGACTTTTGTGCCTACCTAACATTTGTTGTGTCTTTTTTTTTTAAAGTATGTGTGTGTAGTGAATGTACACATGTGTGCGTAAGGATGTGTGGGCAAGGGGCCATGTATGTGCGCGTGCGCATGTGTGTGTGTGTGTGTGTGTTTGTGTTTGTGTGCGCGCGCATGCGTATGTGTATGTGTGTGCCTGCGTGTATATGCGCCTGTGCCTGCGTATGCAGAAATGCGTGTGCATGTGTGTGTATGATTTGTGGGTTTGTGTGAGCATACACACGTATCTGCATATGTCTATGTAGATATATGTGTGTGTATGTGTGTCTTTGTATGTGGCGCATACACATGTGCGTGTGTGTATGCACGTGTGCGTTCATGTGTATGCGTGAATGTGCCCACATGTGTGGGTGTGGATGTGCACATGCACGCATGTGCATATGTGTGTGTGTAGGAGCGAGGGCATGTAGGCGCGCACGCGCGCGCGCGCGCGCGCGTGTGTGTGTGTGTGTGTGTGTGTGTGTGTGTGTGTGTGTGTGTGTGTGCTCGCGCGCGCGCGGGCGTTTGTGTGTGAGTGCTCGTGCGCCTCCGTGTGTGTGTGTGTGTGTGTGCGTGCGTGCGTGCGTGCGTGTGTGCGTGCGTGCGTGCGTGCGTACGTGCGTGCGTGCGTGCGTGCGTGTGTGTGTGTGTGTGTGTGTGTGTGTGTGTGTGTGTGTGTGTGTGTGTGGTGACTGTGTGCGTGAATGTTTAGAAGACAGCTTAGGATCAAGAACAATAACATCAAATACAACATATACGTGCACGCGCACAAGTGGACACACACACACACACACACACACACACACACACACACACACACACACACACACACACACAATAACAACAACTTCCCCCCTCACACACACTCACGCACGCATGCACGCACGCACGCACGCACGCACGCACGCACTCACACACACACACACACACACACACACACACACACACACACACACACACACACACACACACACACACACTCACTCACTCACTCACTCACTCGCTCTCTCACACACACACACACACACTCACATACTCGCAATCCCATGGCTTGCACACTCACGTCCGTGGACTCTAATTAACACGCCTGCATCACCCCCGTGATGACAACACCCAGCGCACACACGTCAACAGTATACGCTGGGGGCCCTGAGAGATTCCAAGTCTTCTCTTAGTTGACATGTGTTTGATCATTTGTGTCTGTTATTTGAAAGGCCCAGTATGAGTTTGCCCCAATCTCTAGAAGTCTTGGCAGTGTTAGCCTTCAGATTATCCCAATGTTTTGTTTGGTTGGTGATGTTTCTTGCTCTTCCTTAAGTCTGGATGTGCGGCCACTTCTTCTCTTGATGTTCAGATCTGAAAGATGGTCTATGGTATAGTGGCTTTGTTCTTGTTGGCTTAAGTGATTCTTCAGATTTCTTATCACATCAGATCGGCCAAGCAGTAATCCAGTTCTTATCGTTGCCTTGCCAGCCAGTGTGTCTGTTCTCTCGTTTCCTTTAACTCCAGCATGTCCAGGGCAGTACATCCATATGAGTCTTAACAATGGAAGGATGTGCATTAGTTCATTCCAAACAGGGCTTCCCAATCCACTTGTCACTTTCTGAAGTAGGTTCATGGAGTCAGTCAGTTTCATGGCTTGTTGAGTTTTAAACTGGCCTGTGGATGAAAGGCAGTGGTGTGTTTGTGTCACTGCTTCTACCTCCATTGTTAGACCCCAAATTAGTTGTTAAACTGTGCGCGCCATTGTTTTCCTGGATAGTTCGGCCGTTTTGCTTCCCTGTGTATCCCAGCCTGACGTACCTTTGATGACATAATCGTCAGTGTATATTGCAATATCATCTTTTGTGCAAAGGTCCTCTACCTGCATCTGAATTTCTGCGTTGGTTTTGCCATCTGGCCATTCTCGACAATGTCTTCCAAGTCCTGGAGTGATGGCAATTTGGTAGAAGTGTTTCAAGAGGTCTGGATACTTTCCCCATTCCTTCGTTTCTTTGAGTTCTGCTAACTGGCACACTAGCTGTATACTGTCTTCTGCCTGTCCCATCCATGATTTTACACGCCCTAGCGAGTGCCTTTTGTTTCCTTGACCGCCGCATGAAGAGGGTTTTGGGGATTTTCAAGTGTTCTGAAATATACCTTTACCTGTTCTAGCTTGAGTCTTGTCTGCATTGAAGGAAGGTCGAGCAGGTATCGCATAGTTTCAGCTGGTGTGTCCTTCGTGGTTCCCAGGATCAATCTCATTGCTTCATTTTGAATTCTTCCTGATTTAAGAAGGTTGCTATTGGACAGTGATGTAAGCCCTAATCCATAATCAATCACACTGAGTACAAGTGCGTGATACAGTTGGTAGAAATGGCGCTGTTCAATGCCTTTAGCTGCCATTGCTTTCATGGCAGATAGGCCTTTTTTGTATTTAAGACCAATTTTCTCAACATGCCTTCCAAAGGTTAGCATTCTGTCAAAGCCTACACCCAAATAGCTTAGGTTGTGAATTGATTCAATTGGCATTCCATTGCAGGAAACGGTTGAGGGTACTTTCCTTACTTGCCCTGATGTCTTGTCGTTGAGAGTGCAGACTATGTCTGGGCTTTTGTAGGGTTGATGGACGGTCCAGTTTCTTGACACCATTGAGCAATGTTGTTCAGCTGTTGCTGAACTGCTTTCGTTCTTTCTTGAGCATTCTTTGATGTTTTGTAGATCAGATCGTCATCTGCTAGTGTCAACACTCGAGCAATTCTGTGTATGTTGAGGTCTGCAAGGCCTTTGGTGCAAACATTGTATAAAACAGGGGAGAGAGGAGAACCTTGAGGTAATCCATGGAAAGCTTATGAGGCTCATACGTCCAATCTCCAAATCGTAGTATGACGGTTCGCTCCTGAAGTGCCGCTGCTATCCACCGTGTTAGTGTCTTGCTGACTCCATAGTCAAGGAGTAGTTCCATGAGAAGCGATACCTGGACTTTGTTGTATGAGTCTTCCAAATCTATTGCAACAGCCAGTGTTTCTTCCTTTCTTTGGGATCCTTCGTATACTTCATGGGCAAAAGCGACCGCATTTTCCCATGCACTGTTACCTGTTCTGTAGCCTCCCTGATTTGATGGGAGGAATTGTCAATTTTCAAGATCTCTTGCGAGTATTCTTGATGTGATTCGTTCCATGAGCTTTTCTGCTATATTTTGCATAGTGAGTATGCGGTAGACATTTAGCCGATGATGATCTCTTCCTGTTTTGGTAAAGCTTTCAGGTAGCTGTATGTCCAGTCCTCTGGGATATAGCCTTTATCAAAACTCTCCTGGTAGAGACTGAGGAGTTGGACTCCCTCCTCTTCCGAGAGCTGTTTGATTTCTGCATACCGTACTTTGTCTTGACCTGGAGCACTATCCTTAGTGCATCTGCCTATTGCGTCATCCAGTTCAAATGCTGTAATTTCATCATCAATGAGCTAGGTGTTGGTTTAACTTGGTCAAGTATTTCTTCTTTTCCTCCAAATTTCTTTGATCACTGTTCTTTGAAACGTTTAAGTAATGCCGATCCTTTCTCCAAATTTGTCTTGAGTTTTGTTATCCCATCAGCGTCTAAGATATCTGGGGTTGCGTTTGTTTTATATTTTTCTTCCATGCCGTTATAGAAGTGCCAGAACCGAGTCAGTGTTGTGTCATAATTAAGTGATAGACAGAACTGTTGCCACTTGGTTCCTTTTGCTTCTTCAGCCACTCTTTGGAATTGTTCAGTTTTCTCATTCATGTCTGTTTTAGTAGCTAGATCAGGGCAAGGTTTGCTTCTTTCTCTCTGCCAGGTTCTTACAGCCTTGCGTTTCTCTTTCCAGGCTGTTTCCGTGTCTATATTCCACCAAAGGGGTTGAACGATTTGTTCGGTTGTTGTATTGTTTCTTATGCATCTTCTACTCCTTAACGTTTCTATGATATCCCCTTCGTTGTTGTTATATTGAAAAGGGTCCTTTTGTTTCGTTTGTGTAACTTTTGATAGTTTCTGTAAACTGAATACAACAGGGAAATGGTCACTTCCATGATGAAGAAGTGCTTCCGCACTCATGCCTGCTATGAATTTTAGTCCAATGAATGCAAAGTCAATGACACTGTCAGTGTCATCCTGCCTCCCTGTATGTGTTGGGGATGATGATGTCAGAGCACTAAGAAGTACTTCATCCAACATCACTTCCAGGGCAATTCCTTGAGGATTGGTACCATGCTGATCCCACAATTGTGACCGTGCATTAAGATCTCCACATAGTATAACAGAGTCTCCAAATTCATGTTCTATTTCCTCCAGAAAGGTCCAGTCCGTTTTTGATGTGTGGGTACCTGGATGTATGTATGCATTGATGAGTACAAGGCTTTTCTGATTGTCATCCGGTCTTTCCTGCTTCGCACCCATTAGTTCACGTGTGCCGTTACACCATTTTTCCAAGTCTATCCTGGACAGTTTGTTTTTCAAGTTCTTTTTTTTTCTCATTATCATAGCTAGTCCTCGTCCGTCATGCTTTTGAAAGATTATGAAGTCATCTAATCGTAACGGTCTGTGGGCGGCACTTCTAGTTTCTTGTAGACACAGAACATCAAAGTCACATGCTGGTTTTTCAATTGTTGAAATCCTCTTTCTGGCACTGCAGCAGTTCCAAGTACAAATCCTGAAATATTTCTGGATAGTCTTTCAGCTTTTGTTATATTCCTTCCTACCTTTCTTCTTCTCCCACCTCTTTTGCTACGCCGACTATTTTTTTTGACGGGATCCAGTTTTAAGTCCCAAAGCCTGCACCCAAAGATCCCCAAGGTGCAAGCGAGACACAGTCTTTTGAGAACCCATAAGAAGGTATTCTTAGCGTTGAGGGGTCATAAGCGGTCGCCTGAAAGAGCCTCGTATCAGGGAAGGGCAATGGATGTCCTGTGCAGACGTTGTATCATGTTACTGTACAACGGCGACACACTCACAAACTGTTTTCCTTCTCTTTCCGTGTGTGTCTATCCCATGAGTTGCTGCCTCTGCTTTCCATCTGCTACGTGCTCTTACGTTCCATATGGCCTGTATGAGGATGATTCTTCCACGGAGCCTCTGTGCTGGTTGTCCAGTAGCACACTTTCACAGAGCCTCTGTGGTGGTTGTCCTAGTAGCACACTTTTCACGGATCCTCTATGGTGGTTGTCCCAGTAGCACACTTTTCACAGAGCCTCTGTGGTGGTTGTCCAGTAGCACACATTTCACAGAGCCTCTATGGTGGTTGTCCCAGTAGCACACTTTTCACAGAGCCTCTGTGGTGGTTGTCCAGTAGCACACTTTTCACAGAGCCTCTATGGTGGTTGTCCAGTAGCACACTTTTCACAGAGCCTCTATGGTGGTTGTCCCAGTAGCACACTTTTCACAGAGCCTCTGTGGTGGTTGTCCAAGTAGCACACATTTCACAGAGCCTCTATGGTGGTTGTCCCAGTAGCACACTTTTCACAGAGCCTCTGTGGTGGTTGTCCCAGTAGCACACTTTTCACAGAGCCTCTATGGTGGTTGTCCCAGTAGCACACTTTTCACAGAGCCTCTATGGTGGTTGTCCCAGTAGCACACTTTTCACAGAGCCTCTGTGGTGGTTGTCCCAGTAGCACACATTTCACAGAGCCTCTATGGTGGTTGTCCCAGTAGCACACTTTTCACGGAGCCTCTATGGCGGTTGTCCCAGTAGCACACTTTTCACAGAGCTCTGTGGTGGTTGTCCTAGTAGCACACTTTCACAGAGCCTCTGTGGTGGTTGTCCCAGTAGCACACTTTTCACAGAGCCTCTATGGTGGTTGTCCCAGTAGCACACTTTTCACGCCCGCCCTGGTGGGGGTCGACAGATGGCGTGGTCACTGTTGACTCAGGTTGTGACCGATCCGGAGGATCTCTGTGTGACGTGGTCATTGTTGACTCAGGTTGTGACCGATCCGGAGGATCTCTGTGTGACGTGGTCATTGTTGACTCAGGTTGGTGACCGATCCGGCAGATCTCTGTGTGTGATCCTCTTTCACGTGATCTGCCTTGGCCAGTCAGAACCTGGCCAAGCCCATCCTTGTCCAGGTGGGATTTTCTTCGTCTGTGATAGGTTGTGCTGGGTTGTGTGGCTACATGTAGCAAAGGCAAACGTCTGATCTGACTTGTTCGACCTACTAATAAAACTGTGACAATTCGTCCACACTGCAGGCTACAAATGGCCAAAGATGCACTTTGAAATCACCTGGGAACCGTAGTAATTTTTTTTTAAACCCGTACCGCTCACAGTAATGATTATAAGTCAAATGAATTACCCGCATTTACATGTCCAGTTGATAGACAGCACTGACAGTTTCATGCGGTCATCTGGACTGAAAGAACTGATCCCTCTATCACCGGTTATTCTGATCAACCGTATTGCTTACCTGGCCACACAAATCATCATCTTCATATCAGACAATGTCATAGCAGTCTACTAACCGGATGAGCAAACATGAATAGCTGACTGAATTACGACTTAGACACGACATTAGCCGTTAAAAAAAAAAAGATACGGTTAATCAACTAATT
>CM031620.1:24270266-24275266 GCA_018398815.1 Conus ventricosus | reverse complement strand
ATGTAAAGAATACTTTTTTTTTTGTTAACAGATGACGGAGAGAAAAAAAGACTAAAAAGGGAAAAAAAGAAAAATGAAAATGACAAGCGAAACGGGAAATCATGCTGGAGCTAAAAAAAAAAAAAAAGGGGGGGGGGGGGGTGAAAACAAAAACCTTAAGACGCATGCCCAGTACATAAGGCCGAACCGGAAAGACTCGTCAAATCAAAACAAACAAACAAACATATTCTTATTGAACTCCCAGAAAACAACCCGCCACTTTTCTTTTCCCTCTTCACCTGTCGTTTAAAAAAAACACACATACAAACGCACACGCGCGCGCGCACACACACACGCACGCATGCACGCACACCACACACGCATGAACGCACACACACGCACACGGGACCCTTCCCCTTACACACACACACACACACACACACACGCAAGCGCGACGAAGGGCCGCAGTTACACAAACTTAGCTCCCCCGATGGAAGCAAGCAAACTAGGAACATTCGGACGGGCCTGCAAAATGTGCTCACATAGCTGGCCAAAGACTTCGCTCAGAAAACTCCCGCGCGGGCTCTCAAGATTCCAAGGGGGAAAATGATGTCATGATAATGGGGATGATAACCAGGGAGTAACGTTACACCTTCAGCTGTTACCAAAGGCAACCTTACCGTTGGTGGCCAAGAAAACAATGATCACTACTGGTGTCAAAACAGTCCTCCAACCCAGTACCCGATACGCTCCTTTCAAAAAATTTCACATTCTCTTTCAAAGAAGTGGAGTTAGCCTGGTAGTTCACGTGTTCCAACACAAAGTTCAGCACTTGTTTAATCAGTCTACTCTCCCCGGCGACACACAATTCCGTGCATTTAGAACACCATACAAACAGTCTATCTGATAGAGCAAAAAGAAACACAAGATGTCCTCTCGGCCCCTGCGGTGTCGATGCAGCACAGGACGACTCGGTCGGCAGAGCACGTGTTCCTGTGGTAATTCCAGAGGGAGATGCAGCGACGCACAGTTCGCTTAAACACGCAAGTCCCAGCCAAAAGTCGGAACCGGAAGTGCGCCGTGCTAGAGAATCTACTTACCAGCAGACGACATGCAGGTCCACGGTTACAGTTTTAGGCCCCAAACCCTACATTTTCTCGATTAATTACACTCAACGCTGTATATGGCTTTTGCCAGATCAGCCAGTCTCAAAACATATTTATCGTACAGTCCAGCCCTTGACCCACACTGTGCCTGACTTGGAGACTGATCCAATATCCGCTTCTTTTCATATTACAGCACGATCCACATGACCTTTCATTTGTGTGTGTGTGTGTGTGTGTGTGTGTGTGTGTGTGTGTGTGTGTGTGTGTGTGTGTGTGTGTGTGTGTGTGTGTCGTCTCTTAGAATTTTCATTCCCAAATCATAGTGCACTACCAGTGGTGTAGAAACACAATAAGTCCACAGGCCACGCAGAAGTCTGCTATCCTTGCTGACATATAGCATTGAACTATTTCACTGATCCAAAATTCCAGAATTAAATTATCTTTTTCCAGACTGTTTTCAGACTGTTCCATATTTTTTGTTTATCTCCCTTGCATCCTTAAATGGACCCTCAAGCATAGGCTCAAAGATTGTCCCCTACATTGTACACTGTTTGCATAATGTTTTTAGTTTTTGAGCAACTTTTTACTCTCCACACTTTCGTTTTATTTTATTCTACTACCTTTCGCTGGCTGCTTTGGGCGTGCTGTTGGATTCTTCTTTGTACCCTTGGTGGTGAGAACACCACAGAATTACGGACTGTGGTGTGTCTCTATTTGACGCAAGAGCACAGACACAAACAGCCGTGTCTCCCTGATGAGTTCTGATCCAGCGGACGAAAGGTCTAGGAGCAGGAGATGCATATAATCTGCCTTCGAGAGGGATTGCGATGGTTCTCTCATGCAGCTAGTGAAGGGTTTTCATTTTTATCATGTACTGTTTTTTTCAAATCTTTGCCAAGTCGTTACTATAATGATGGAAGAATTGTTGACCTACACTTATTTCCCCCTACTACTTAGTTATTCAAACCTATCTTTTTTTCTTATTCAATTTTTATTTTCTCCAGAGCCAGGACGGTTTTCGTCAATTCAAACTACGATCTTTGGAGTAACCCCGAACTCTGACCCAAGAGGCGGCTTGTTGCTGACAGAATAACTGCTAACCTCCGAAGACGAAAGATAACTTTTGGCTGCTCCGTCGAGTTCCAACCCAGACATTCACCCGTAACAAGGCTTGGTCGACTCATCTACAAAGACAGGCCTACCGACATTGTGTCAATGATTCAGTTTGCCGTTTGTACATTTCTTTACAAGTGAATGAAAGTGTTTGCCCTTGGGGCAAGAAATTGAATTATCTTCTTGTACTGACAGAGGAACACCGGAATCGACAGCCCCTTCTTCCAGATGGGACACCCGACGGACACTGCTAACAACCAGGCACCTTTCCTGGACGTGGTCTCCCAGATCGCAGGCACTCTTTTAGCACATACTGAGTGGGTCGTGTAAAGTCTGACTGTAGGAGTGTCTGGAATGCATGTACTACGACAGCATAACCTGGAAGGAAGCAGTACTAAGAAAAGAAAAACTGAGCTACTTCTAGAGGAGTGGGTGAGAACACTTCAGAAAGGAACCTGTCCACAGGACTGCCAGTCCGTCGGTGGGGTGAGAGAACAAACTGGGCACCTCCAGGTCTTTCGCCGTGTAAGGAAATAACACAGGCTTGAAAAAAGACACTCTTATCCTAAGTATCTCTAAGTATCTGAAAATTCATTTAATTCTAAATCATTTTATTTCATGAATTTGAAAAAAATGTTTCCTTTACGAGCAAGACGGTCACAGCCGGACAGGGAAAGATTTTGAAACTTTTTATTCCTGATTAATTCGGCCAATAATATTGAATTGATTTGGACGCGGATTCGGAATTCGAAATCGAGTCACTTCGGCTAAATATGACTGCTTTTCTCTTCTGTCCAAACGGTCGCTGACAGCTGGGAGGACGTAGATGTGGTCTACAGGGGGAAGCCTTCCTCTGACTGCAACCTGACAGCTGGGAGGACGGAGATGTGGTCTACAGGGGGAAGCCTTCCTCTGACTGCAACCTGACAGCTGGGAGGACGGAGATGTGGTGTACAGGGGGACCCTTCCCCTGACTGTTACCACTGCATGCCAGCTGCAGTCATGAAGACCTGCTCACCTCGGTTGCACGGCCTTCAAGCTGAGAAAAAAACTTGATCCAGGATGAAAATTGGACTTGTACCTCCGAATCCTTTCCCTTACTCCCCAAAAAAACAAAAGAGCAAAACTGTCTTGAGCCAGTGTGTGTGTGTGTGTGTGTGTATGTGTGTGTGTGTGTGTGTGTGTGTGTGTGTGTGTGTGCGTGCGTGCGTGCGTGCGTGCGTGTGTGTGTGTGTGTTGGTGAGGGACGACGCACCAATGGTATTGGGGAGGGTGGCATTTCCTTTCTATCCCTCCGACCCTAAACATTTGACAAAAAGAGGAGAAAATACTGAGAAGGAAGCTGTAAAGGGGGTGGGGGTGTTAGTTTTGAACACCTAAAGACGTCACAGGACCACAACAGACATTTCTACGTTGAAGCACCGGCGGAGCGTAAAACCTGCTTTGTGGACCGCTTCGATCGAACTGACTTCAACATGTACAGCAAATGTGAACACACTGACTTCAACATGTACAGCAAATGTGAACATACTGACTTCAACATGTACAGCAAATGTGAACAAAATGACTTCAACATGTACAGCAAATGTGAACATACTGACTTCAACATGTACAGCAAATGTGAACAAACTGACTTCAACATGTACAGCAAATGTGAACATACTGACTTCAACATGTACAGCAAATGTGAACACACTGACTTCAACATGTACAGCAAATGTGAACATACTGACTTCAACATGTACAGCAAATGTGAACACACTGACTTCAACATGTACAGCAAATTTGAACACACTGACTTCAACATGTACAGCAAATGTGAACACACTGACTTCAACATGTACAGCAAATGTGAACACACTGACTTCAACATGTACAGCAAATGTCAACAGCACGATCGGATTAAATGTCGATGATGGAAGAAAGGTGTGCGTCCCTTTCACAAGTCCAGCTTCAGTTGTTCTGTTTTAAGTACACAACTGCAAACACTTGCTTGTGATTTGAAAAAGGAAGGGAATCTACTGAATCGTCTTTCTGATGTTGTTGTGTGCTTCAAGAACTTGCCAAAGGCGAAGGTGTTCCTGTTGTCACAAGTTGCGTCCCTTTTGCAGGGCGTCTTGGTCATGTCAGCCGCTAGTGCAGTGGGTGAACAGACAGAGCCATGAGACGGATCAGGAACTATCGGCGAACAAGGGGTACCGTGAAGCCTCTGAACAACCTCATACTGCTGCATGTCCACAGGTCAAGGAGGTATGCACTTGGACCTCGTCCTGTGATCGTTGCTTTGCCCCATACTACTGCATGTCCACAAGTCAAGGAGGTATGCACTTGGACCTCATCCTGTGGTAACGCCTTGGACTCTTCAACGCACAAATTAAAGAACAAGTAAGGTAATTCTTGCTCTGTTGACGAAATGAACAGACGCCGTATCTCCAAACGTATGTTGCTCACGACATCCAATCACCTAGCGATATGACAGGAGAGAGCACACAGAACAAACATAGAGTCATCCCAGAAAAGGATGTTCCATGCTTGCCCATGTACCTGTACTGGCACAATCTCTACAGCAACAAGTGGAGAAATGAACGAACACAATTGATGTTTATTCAAGAATGGTACAACCTTTCAATGTTGTATACAGTCAAACAACCACAGGGACAAACAGCAACAAACACAGGTAGCCCTGTGTAATGGTATCAAAGGAAATGTTCAAATGAGACAGGGAACAGTGAGCAGGAATCAAACAACAGGTAGGGTAACTCCTGTTCTCTTGATGAAATAAAATTGACGCCCATGACTCCA
>CM031620.1:24252766-24260266 GCA_018398815.1 Conus ventricosus | reverse complement strand
ACTCAAAATGTATGTTGACAAATTATGGGTCTCTGATAACGAAACAGAAGATGATCAAACAAAAGAAATAACTGAAAAGAACAGCGTTCTAAAACTACACAAGACAACGAAAAACAGGCATGTTTCTGTGAAGTAAACAAAAAAGAAAGAATTCTAAAGTGTACCGATTGCCATCGAAGAATTCATTGGTCCTGCTCCAAGCTCCCTCTCTACCAGATTTGCCTTTTTTTCAAAACGCAAAGAAAATTTTCATGCCAGCTGTGCGGCGGAACCACATTTTGGGACGACAAAATGATGGAAGATTTTGTGGCCATACACCAAATGACGTCACATGACAACACTACAAAAGAACAAGATGACACTGCAGGACACAGTGACTATTTACAGAAAAAAAGGACTTTGCGTTTCAACAAGACATAAACACAAAAATAGATAACTTGGAGGATGCAATCACCTTGATGAAACTGCAGATTCAAGAAAAACAGGATATGATATGTACAGAAATTGGAAAAAATGGCATCAAAAAGGATAGACCTAGCAGGAAAAGCTTTCATTTGTGTCACCTTCCCTATCACCAAAAAGAAGACGTAGAAACTCCTGTGTCAACTTCCATGTTGACCCAGAAATCAACTGATACGTCTCAGTCGGTTCACTTGCACAAAAAAGACCTTCCCAAATCCCAGAAAAAACAAAAAAAAATGCCACATCTCAGTATTAAACAAGGTAGCGCCTCTCTCAAAACGACACCAGATCCTAGACCTACCTTAGAATCAACTGTGTCGCAAAACGAAACTGATCTGAAAGAAAAAGAAAAACCTGCCCGTACCTTATTTTTTTATACAGACATTGCCAAAAACACAGACACAAGCAACAGTGACACAGACATGGATTATGATGAATTGCCCAGTCTGCTCATTATACATGATTCTGTTTTAAAAGGGGGTTGAGGCTGAACGGCTTGGAAATTCTTATGGCTTAAAGGTAACCATGAAAAAAACGACCAAAATCACAGACTGTGCTGCAGAGATAGAAACTTTACAGGGCAAACAGCCAGATGCTGTTCTTCTTCACGCTGGAATTAATGAATTGAAAACATTATCACCAAAGGAAGTGAGTGAAAAGATCGTTACCTGTGTGAAGACATGTCAATCCATGTGCAGTAAAGAGACCAAACTAATTGTAAGCCATTATTGCACCAACAGATGAGGAAGAACTGAATGCAAAAGGGAAAATCGTAAATGCCACTGTGTTTTGCCGCTCTCTACCAGGAGAAAAGTGTATCTTTCATCGAACACAACAATCTACAAAAATCTCCATCCCATCTAGCAGACATCTTCATCCCTCAAAAAAGGGTGCCAGTATTCTGGCAACAAATATCGGGAGGCACGTGCACAGTCTTTTTTGGAAGAAACAAAGACCCCGCCCATACAAACGCTTCCCTCTCCACTCTCCACAAAAAACGAGCACAACAGGCAACGGAAGAAACGAAAAGGGGAAGGGGACAAGACGTCAAAATGACTTCTCCGGGAGACAAAACCCTAACAGAAATAACACCAGAAATAAGCAACACCAGGACAGAAGTCGGCAACAGTTCTTCACACAAAGACCAGACAAATCCTACACGTCACGTCGACAAGCGGAACCCCACCAGCGCTTCCAGCCAGATGCAGACAAGCAAGGACGTTACAACGACTACAACAGACCCTACAAACAACCGATACACGGCGAGCAAATACAACGAACGGACAACTACACGGATCTCCAGGCAGACCACAGCAACTACTACCACGCCTGGACTGACCGGAATGACTATCAAAAACAAGCACTTAAACAAACAACGTGACCACTACAAGGACTTCCGGGCAAACCGCAACAGCTACCAATACGACTGGAACGAGTACAAAAACAACCGTTATTGGGACTATGGATTCTGGTAACCAGAGCAACTGAGGGACTATGGATTCTGGTAACCAGAGCAACTGAGAACTAAAACTTCTTGAGACAAATTTTCATCCACAAAAAATTGCGAATACTTTATTTGACATTATAATATGGCAGTGTCATTATAATATAAGCACCCCATCAGATGCGCTTCTGTGAATTAAGTGTTTAGAAATGTTCACTTTATTCCTTTTCACTTGAGTTTAAATCACAGTATGAAATTGTGTTTGGGTAATATAATTTTAATAACATTGGTTTTCAATATTAACACATATGGTACAGAAAAAAGTTAAGATATTTTCGTGGAACATTAAAGGATTTAGGGAGACTATCGATGGTAGTATGATTAACAAATTCTTTGAAGAAGAAATACACAGAATATGTTCTGATTATGACATAGTAATATTGCAAGAAACTCATCTTGAACGAGAAAATATTAACGATATCTTTATACCAGGCTTTGCCCCTGGTGTTCATTACTGCAGGAAAAAAATGGAATAAGGCTCCAAGTGCATCAGGGGGAATATCAGTTTTATCAAGAAGGAACAACGAACGCTAATCAAGTTTCCCCCAATGAGTATTCTGACATTGTTTGGATAATTCTTTCTTCCACAAAAGACGAACTTGATACTTTCATCGGTTGTATATATATACCGCCTGAATCGTCGTCTTATGGACGTGATAATACGGTGCGCATTTGGGAAGAGTTGGAAAGACAAACAGAACATTTCTCTACCAAAGGGAATGTTATATTGTGTGGGGATTTTAACGCAAGAACTGGACAATTAATAGATTATATTGACACGGACGGTGAAACAACTTACATGCATATCCTAGTGACAATCTTTATAACGTTATTCACAAACGATGTTCTCAAGACAGTGTTATTCAAAAAAATGGACGAAAATTAGTAGATATTTGTTTGGAAAATAATATGTATATTCTTAATGGTCGCTCACTTGGCGATCTTCGAGGAAATTTTACTTGTTTCAACACAAAAGGGAGTAGCGTTGTAGATTATTTCATTATATCGCAAGACCTAATGAAAGATGTTATTGCATGCAAAGTTCATAAACTCACTGTATATTCTGATCATTGTCCTATAGAGCTGTCAATTTTACTTCCTACTGTTTGCAATGATAGACCTGATATTGAAAACAAATGCGCATGCTGACAGTGCTCCCTTACGTATAACACGTCAAACAGAAATGACACAAAAGTTAACACAACCATTACGTCATTTATTTGGGATGACGAATCTGCAGTAAAGCTGAACATTGCTTTAAATAACCCTATCATGAAGAGTCGTATAGAAGAAATAGAGAAACGTATGGAGAAGACACAAGATCATGATACGGAGACCTCGGTCTTCATTAACAACATGATTAATGATCTGACCCAAACAATAAAAGACGCAGCATCCTTATCACTCAAACAAAGACTATGCGCAAAAGAAAGAGAAAAAATCGAAACACCAAAAATGGTTTGATGAAAAATGTTTTCTTCTAAGGAAAGAAGTAAGATCACTTTTAAATGCACTGAACAGACACCCTTTCAATCGATACCTACAGACAAAATACTTTTCAACAGTGAAAGCATACAAAAGTACTTTAAGAAAGACAAAAAATACATACAGAGACAAACTTATTAGAGAACTAAATGAAGCCTTTGAGAAGGATCCAAATCAAGTATGGAGAACACTAAACGAATTAAAAAAACATGCAAAATACGAATCAAAATAAAAGGAAGGAAATCCATGAAGACAAATGGATATCTCACTTAGAAAAATTAGTTAGCAGGAAAAATTGAAATAACAGAACAGAGAAAAAAAAAAATGATTGAGCAAAAATTGTCTGAAGCAAGAAATGTTATATATAATCCAAATGGTGATGAACCAATTAGTATATCAGAAATCCATAAGACATTTCGAAATTTAAAAAATAAAAAAGCCACGGGAAAGGACGGAAATCTCAAATGAAATAATCAAAGCCAGTTTGCCTAATATAATTAAAACCTCTTAAGAATATATTTAACTGGGTACTAAGATATGGCCAGTATCCCAGTCTGTGGAAACATGGCATTTGTGTGCCATTTATAAAAGCGGCGATCCGACAAAAACCCAACAATTATCGTGGAATTACTTTAAACTGCTGCCTGAGTAATGCTTTCTGTCAAATATTAAACAATAGGATAACAAATTACACAGAAAGCAGAGATTTATTTATCAAAGAACAGGCGGATTTCGAAAATCCTTCAGAACAACAGACCAGATATTCATTTTAAAAAAGATCATTGACAGTGAAATAAGAAAAAAGAATGGCAGACTATACTGTTGTTTTGTAGACTTTAGAAAAAACATTTGACAGCATATGGCATGACGCTTTACTTCTGAAACTATACAATATAGGTATCAAAGGCTATTGTTATCGGGTTATAAAAGATATGTACACAAACGCGATGGTTTGTGGAAAATCAAATAATGGATTTACAAGATCAGTCCCGGTCAAACAAGGACTTCTTCAAGGCAGTTCGCTTAGCCCGACGCTGTTTAATATCTTTATAAATGATATCTCAAACTATATTGATAATAATGATTCTCCTGTTATAAACAAATTGAAAGAAACAAGAATATCGCATTTATTATATGCTGATGACATAGTTATATTGTCAAACACAAAATCGGGATTACAAACAAAACTTAATCGACTTCATAATTATTGTACAGAATGGGGCAAAGGAACTAAATAAAGATAAAACAAAAGTTGTCATATTCACTAAAACTGACTCAAACTTTTCAACCGCATTTACATGTGGAAAAAGATTCTCTTGAGACAGTAAATGAATACAAGTATTTTAGGAATAATTCTTCATAAAAATGGAGAGCTACATAAAGCACAAGATCATCTAGCAAAACAAGGTAACAAAGCTGTACACTCCTTACTACGTAAAGTAAAGGGAGAAACATGTCAATGTATCATCAATAGCAAAACTCTTTGATACTTTGATTTCACCAGTCATGCTTTATGGCGCAGAAGTTTGGTTTCCATTTACAGAAAAGATAGGACATGTTGAAAAGCAGACTACAATGTTCGACATTTATCACAAATACTTATCCAATAATCCGATCGAGAACGTACATGTAAAATTTTGCAGACATATATTAGGCGTACACAGAAAAGCAATGAAATTGCCAGTACTAGCTGAACTTGGGAAGATTTCCCTTGTGTCAAGAAATAATGAGTCAAGTAGTCATGTTTTGGATCCATATAATGGAATCAAAGGAAGGGCTCATATCTAAGAGACGTGTACGAAGATCTTGACCCATCATCTCCATGGAAATCTGCTGTAAAGAAGATCTTAAGTAATATTGGAATGACACATGTATGGAATAACCAAAGTACACTTAACCCTAAAAAATTGCGTTATGCAATAGAGAGGAAAGTTACAAAAGGATTATATACACTTTGGGAACAAGAAAAAGAAAGAGCGCCAAGGTTAAAATTTTATAATGACATCAGTAATAAATATAGCTTGAACCATACCTCATTAAATGCACAAATAAGCATTACAGGAAAGAACTTTGTAATTAAGAATTAGCGCACATGACCTCGCAATAGAAAGAGGTAGATATTCCCATATTAAGCGTGAAGACAGGAAATGTACAACTTGCAATATAATAGAAGACGAGGTACATTTTTTAGACTCTTGTAAACGTTACGATAAAATCAGGAATACGTTAAAAAACGTATCATAAACAAAAAGGATATATACGACGCTACCTCATTGAAAATAAGTACTTTGATGTCTAATGATGACCTTCAGGTTGAAATTGCGAAGTATGTATATGACTGCTTTACATGATGGGCTTTTTATGTAAAAAGAAAAAAATCATTATGTCTTTGGACGATGAGTTGTTTAACCATCGCCATCTTGTGTCCATAAATCCTTTAATGGTGTTTAGTGACAATAAAAAAAGTTTCAAGTTTCAAGTTTCAAGTTTCACACACACACACACACACACACACACACAGCATTTCTTCGTTCTCATTGTTTAAAAATACACCTGTTTCTTTAAGAATGGGAGTACAAACAGACGACGGAAGAGTTGAAAAAGCACAGAGTAACAAAAGAAAAAAAGGTGAGGGAATTCCTTTTTTTAATCACTGAAGTCGAGGATTGAGTACACACTGGCAAATTCCCTGTCATTCCTTTACGTTCATCATACACTGTACAAAGACATAAAATGAACACTTTATACTCATCATACGCTTTAATTCAACATAAAGTCATCGGATCATGTTTGTAAGACACTGTACATCACATGCAGTCATCAAAAACGTGTTCATCACACACTCTGCATCAACATTCATCACATCATGTTCATTCATACAGTGTACATGGCCATACAATCATTGCACCGTATTCATCACATACTACTGTGCATCAGCTCACAGTCACCAGGATGTGTTCAGTATACGCTGTACATCAACGTGCATGCCTGCATTCATTACACCATAGTTCGTCCCATACTGTACATCGACATACATTCATCACACCAGTTCGTACATGCGTACATCGAAAACATTCATCACACCAGTTGTCACATGCTGCATAAAAAACCCCTCACACCTTTTTCCATTTTTCAAAATCAAGAATTTTTTCATCAACGGTCCATATGTCTTTTTATTACATGAACATAAACATACAGCTTCTGCATTTTATCCTTCTGTTATCAAGGAAAAAACATAGTTAAAATTATGTTCATTACCAGTGAACATCAAAATACATGCCTGACGTTCTCGAAATTCTGTCATCAGAGACATAACACATGTTATAACAGTGAAACAGCATACATCGTCACTTCAGTTCTCTTTTTCTGTAATCAAGAAACTTATTTCATGTTCTTTATGTTCATTAAAGTGAACACAACTACATCGTCACTTCACGCTCATCGCATTCTTAACAAAGACAAAACATCAGTTATTAGTTCATTACACAGTGAACTAAACATACAGCGTCACTGCACTTTCATCGTATTCTGATTCAAAGACATTACTCATTTCATTTTTTCTTATAAAGTGAACATCAACATCTTTCTCACTTCACGTTCATTTTGTCTGTATATAAAGAGACATTTACATTATGTTCATTACGGGACCATCACCTCCGTAAACACTCATGTTTCATCAACATTATAAATTTAGAAAGAAACCTGGACGCGTGGAGGAAAGTTAAGCCTTATAATTCATTTTTGTTCCTCCTTCCCAATCCAGCTTGAACCCTCTCTGCCCTTCTGCCATTTTTTTTCAGGCCTGTTTTTTCCCCTGCAACTGAGAGCTTTTTAGAGGCTGTATGCAGACGTTCCCACAAACCCCCCTTTTTTTTCATTTAATATTTAATATAAAAAAAATATACAGTGATCACACCTTTCAACACACTTTATATTCAAAATCTGTTCATCAACATATCATCAACGGGCATTGATCATTTTTTTCTTTTCTAACTCAACATTCAGTCACCGTCTGTCATTACACAATACAATATACAACAAAATGTTAA
>CM031620.1:24239601-24246766 GCA_018398815.1 Conus ventricosus | reverse complement strand
AAAGGGTATCACGGCTCAAGTAACGATTAGAACCAAAGCAAAGACGTTAATGGCAGTCCTAGCCTCAGCGTTTCCTGGAGAGGTTATTACTGGTTCCAGTACAGAGTAGAGCCAGTTGGATAAGATTCATTGCAGACGTGCGTCTCCTCTTTTCCTGGAGCCAAAATTATTCACAGGCGCAAGTGATCAGAAGAGCAACATCAGAACCAACATCAGAACTCAAGTTAGGACCATTGAAAGAATTGGTTCTGCTGAAATTTGGTGGTAACGAAACCTGTTGTGCAGTATTGTTACGTTTATTCCCTCGCGGAGCCGGTTTTTTTGTCTCTGGATGTAAGGAATGCCGGGTACATTGAAGAGATGTCACTACCCCTGCCTACAACATAATCCACTGTGTTACCATGAAATATCGGCAGGTCATACTATGTGATTCTGTTTCCTCAACAGGACAAATAATACGAAGTTGTCTGAACGGGGGCATCATTCTTCACAGAATTCTTGACTGCTTGATGATGGCATCGCACCGCTAGCTGGCAGAGCCGCCCTGTCGTCCTAACCCTCACTCTGGGGCTTAAGCATGAAACACTGTGCCACTCTTTGTGTAGAAATCATGTTAACATGCTGGTGGTCATGTTCGTTTCAAGCGAAAAAAACGGAATAGTTTAGTAATTGATAATATCTTTGCAGCTTTACTGGGAATGAACTCACGATAAGCTAACTATGGAGAACTGTTTCAGCAAATCCTATGAATGTTTTGGAAACGTCCTGTTTCTAAGTATTGATTAATGCATCAGAAGTTTCATTACTGTATACATGATCAATATAATACGCATATGATTACCAACATTATGTGCATAACATGACACAAATATGCATATTATGACCAACATAATCATAACCATAATGTGCATATTTTCAGACCAACAACAATGGGAATATAAGATATATTGTTTGAACCAACTGGTCAATAAAAATGCCTGGTACACATTCAGCATAGGCAAGATATAAAGATTTGGTGTATAACTGAAGTATTCCTTCAAATAAAAAGTACTATGTACGGTTATCAGTGGATATTGGACCGAATGAATTCAATTTTTTTAATGTTTATTTAGGTCATTTCATTCTTGAGATAAGTTCCTGCAACTCGAAACTCCACCTCATTTTTTTCCTTGTAGTCCTATTTGTTAAAAAATTCATTTTCACTATTTGTCTTTGTTAGTGAAATATTGAACACATGATGGTTAACTGAATGGTAAATTGACTCACTGACACACTGATTGATTGGGAGGAAAAAAAAAATTCTCAACAGCGAGTGAAAAATCGTGCTGGCATGTAATATCACACGCACACGCACCACACACACACACACACACACACACACACAAACACACACCACACACACACACACACACACACAACCACTCTTCTCTCATCTCTCTCTCTCTCTCTCTCTCTCTCTCTCTCTCAGATTGATCGATGGCAACACCGACAATAATTATCACAACAATGATGCCAACCTTCAGGCTCTCTCTCCAGAGTGTCACCGTCCGTGTGATCAAAACGCGAGGCTGAGCACCTCGTTTTAACACTTTGCCGCTGAGGCCGATCACCCTGTTAAAACACGCCCAGCAAAGGCTGAATGGGGAATTGATGACGGCCACACGCATCGTCAGGTGACAAACCACACGGAAATCGAGTGGCATGGCGACAATCACGGCGATTGCGACGGCGGAGACGCGTTTCTATCCCAACTCCCCCGAGGATCCCTTTTGGACGATTAGCACGTGCACTGTCACTGTCTGCAGTGCTGTGTGTGTGTGTGTGGGGGGTGGGGTGGGGGGGGGTGGGGGGGGGGTGGGGGGGGGGTGGGGGGGGGGGGGTGGGGGGGGTGGGGGGGTGGGGGGTGGATAACCTTAAAGATGTCGTGTAGCAGAAGAGTGAGAGACGGTGCCGACCTTTAAGTATCGCTGTGTTCTCTGAATTAACTTTCGTTTCAAACACAGTAAAGTGACAAGTTCAGAAATGCTGTGTGCGTCTCACACACGTACCAGTACAATAAGCGTTCAATAAAGAGTTGTTCTGCGTTCAATAAAGAGTTGTTCTGTCTTCCATTCAGTCTGCTGTGGTCCTGGCACAGTATATGGGTATTTTGTATACCGGATAGCTGCGAGATTTGATATTTTATATATAATGTGAACAGAGGTGAAGATGATTTCAACATTTGTAACCGTTAAATCAGTGCAGTAAAGCGTAACGCCACCACCACCCCCTCCCTACCCCCCCCCCCCCCCCCCCCCCTCGTTTTTTTTTCCAATTCCCTGCGTATGTGTGTGTTAAGGCTGAGGATGGCATGGGTGGAGTGATCATAAATGGGCGTTTGAGTATGTCAAAAAACGAATGTGGTCTAAGAGGAGAGAGAGAGAGGAGAGAGAGGAGAGAGAGGAGAGAGAGAGAGAGAGAGAGAGAGAGAAGAGAGACAGAGAGACGGCAGAGAAGAGAGAGAGAGAGAGAGAGAGAGAGAGACAGACAGACACACAGACACACAGACACACAGACTCAGAGAGAGAGAGGGAGAGAGCAAAGCACATGTGTGTGTCTACAAGAGAGAGAGAGAGAGAGAGAGAGAGAGAGAGAGAGGAGTGAGAGAGAGAGAGGAGAGAGAGAGAGACTCACAGAGAGAGAGAGAGAGAGAGAGAGAGAGAGAGAGGGGGGAGCAAAACACACACGTGTGTGTGTGTGTGTGTGTGTGTGTGTGTGTGTTGTGTGTGTGTGTGTGTGTGTGTGTGTGTGTGTGGAAGGGGAGGGGGACAAGGTAAGAGGTAATGTGGAAACTGGAAAGTGCTTCTGTCTTCCAGCTGTATGCTAAGAAGTGACAGCGTGTGTATCAAGAGCCACTGCATGACAGGGATCGTTCACAAGGTCAGTTACTGTGTGTTCTGCCGTGCTTTGACACAACCCAAAGGCAAGGAAAATCTAAACATGTCCACACGTGACGTGACTTCCTAACAGAGTCAGTTATCATGTGTTCACTGCGTGACGTGACTTACTGACAGAGTCAGTTATCTGTGTCCGCTGTGTGACGTGACTTACTGACAGTCAGTTATCCTGTGTCCGCTGTGTGACGTGACTTACTGACAGAGTTAGTTATCCTGTGTTCACTGCGTGACGTGACTTACTGACAGAGTCAGTTATCTTGTGTGCACTGCGTGACGTGACTTACTGACAGAGTCAGTTATCCTGTGTCCGCTGTGTGATCGTGACTTACTGACAGAGTCAGTTATCTGTGTCCGCTGTGTGACGTGACTTACTGACAGAGTCAGTTATCCTGTGTTCCTGCGTGACGTGACTTACTGACAGTCAGTTATCCTGTGTCCGCTGTGTGACGTGACTTACTAACAGAGTCAGTTATCCTGTGTCCGCTGTGTGTCCGCTGTGTGACGTGACTTACTGACAGAGTCAGTTATCCTGTGTCCGCTGTGTGACGTGACTTACTAAAAGAGCCAGTTATCATGTGTCCGCTGTGTGACGTGACTTACTGACAGTCAGTTATCCTGCGTTCAGTGTGTGGACGTGACTTACTGACAGAGTCAATTATCCTGTGTCACTGTGTGACGTGACTTACTAACAGTAAAAGAGATGTTTATGCTTTCCTATTTCAAAACACACACACACACACACCACACACACACAACACCACACACACACACGCACGCACGCACGCACGCAACGCACGCACGCACACACACACACACACACACACACACACACACACATATATATATTTATATATATATATATATATATATAACAGAGAGGAGAGGAGATGAGAGAGAGATGAGAGAGAGAGGAGAGAGAGAGGATGAGAGAGGAGAGAGAGAGAGAGAGAGACAGACAGATCAGACAGACAGACAGACAGTGGGAGATACATTATACTTCCCACACAAACACACAACACACGTACAGATACAAGCGCGCCGAGAGTGGGAATCTTTTACTTCCTACAAACAAACATACACTTACACGCGCGCGCCATGCAGAGAGAGAGTGAGAGAGAGAGGGGAGAGAGGAGGAGAATGAGGAGAGAGTGGGGAGAGGAGTGAGAGAGAGAGTGAGTGTGTTTGTGTGTGTGTGGGTAGTAGAGAGAAGTGAGAGGGAGAGAGAGAGAGGAGAGAGATGAGGGTGAAGGAGAGAGAGAGAGATGAGAGGAGAGAGAGAGAGAGAGAGGAGCACTACCTACCCAAATCAACCAGATGGAAGGACAGCTCTCTCCTTTGGAACAACTTTCAGTGATTCAGTGATTCTGTTTCTGCATCAATAATACAAAGTTCCACGCTTGATGTCTTAGTTCCTCTTACTTTTTCTCTACCATTTCCAGGGCGGCTGGGAACGAAGCCCACGTCGGTAGGTTGTCGATGGCATGCGGAAAGCTGTCGGCGATGGACGCATGGAAATTAGCCGAAGGACCGGTCAACGAAGCAGGCACTTGTCTGTGAGCGCTGCCCGAGCCGCTGACCTCCTCTGCCGGCCTGCCGAGCTCCAGACGAAGAGACACCACCATCATCATTCTCTACAGACATTGCAAGGCGTACACACGGTTGCAGCAGCCACGCGCTGCGCATGGCCTCGTGGCGAAAGGACAGCTGCGCATGCGCCGCAATCTCAGAGGGGGAGGGGGGGGGTCTCACGATTGATTTCTGCACAAATGGAGATCAGTGACCGCGGCGGTTGTGGCAATTATAGATCCGCCCAGACAGTTACACATAGGAAGATGAACGTTTGAAGTCTCGTGTCTCGCCTTTGATCAAAGTCATTTGGACAACAGATACTGAAGACTGCGTTTGCTTTGTGATATCGACGCCGGGCTATCGGCTAAGGGTGATCAGTTTGTATTGTCACACAGTGAGCAAGACATTCTCAGCTCCATCGGATCTGACTCGTAACAGCGAAAGCTAGCTCGTTCATGTTGCCTATCTCCGGGGACAGAAGTGTCTCAGGTCTGAAAATAAGGTTCAGGCAAAATGGACTTGACGAAATCCAGTGAAGACAAATTTTGGAAATGTTGCGGACGCCAAGAGAAACGTAGACAAACGAGTCACAAGATAAAACACGACGCGTTTCGACCATCTTAGGTCTTCTTCAGGCAAGACACAAACAAACAGGGCATGAAAATGAACGAGTTATCACTTAGCTTTGATCTCTTCAGCCCAAGGCAGGCGTTGAACATAGGCAAAATGCAGTCTTCATTATCTGTTGATTCAACGCCTACCTTGCGCTGAAGAGATCAAAGCTAAGTGATAACTCGTTCATTTTCACTGTCCTATTTATTTGTGTCTTGCCTGAAGAAGACTTAAGAGGGCGAAACGCGTCGTGTTTTACGTTGTGACTCGTTTGTCCACGTTTCTCTTGGAGGTCCGCTAACATTTATTTAAAATTTGTTTAACTTTCCGCCTGCAGTTGTCTCACTTTGCAACCAGTGAAGACAAGTCACCGCAATTAGCGGTAGGGTAAGGGTTCGGATTTAGCATGTCGATTTGACGGGAAGTAGGTTCGAACCCCGTCTGAAGATAACAGTTTGTGGACCTTCACAAGTGCCGAGGAGCTGTGACCAACACTATATGAACGTAGTGCCTTCCATGTGGGTCTTGTTATCAGCCTTCCACCGTCGTCCATATTTTTAGCTTATAAACGTTAACGGCTGTGATTTGTAAATGAGAAAAAAAAACAAAAATACCGTACATTGTGTCAGTTCAGATATGATCCGATTCTTAGCACAATGTGATGACTATTAGTGCAGTGTATGATGGAAATGATGTGATAAGTGTATGTTGATATATGATGTTTAAAGAAATTGATACGATGACTGTATTGGTATACTGTGTATGATGAACATGATGTGATGACTGTTTGTTGTTGTGTGGTGTATGATGAAAATAGTTGTGGTAACATTATGTTGATATATTGTATTGTGTAATGAACATGACGTGATGACTGAATGTTGATGTATAGAGAATGATGAAAATATACAATGACCGTTGATGTATAATGTATGATGAACATGATGTTGAAGTATAAGTGTGATTGAAACGGATGTGATCAGTGTATATTAATATTATTATATTAAATATTAATGCAGAAATTGGAACTAGGGGGTTTGTAGGAACGTCTGCATACAGCCTCATGAAACAGCTCTCAGTTGCAGAGGGGAAAAAAACAGAGCCCTGAAAACAATGGCAGAAGCGGCAGAGAGGGTGTTCAAGCTGGATCTGGTCAAGGAGGAACAAAAGTGAACTTCATAAGGCTTAACTTTCCTGCACGCTGTCCACGAGTTTCTTTCTACTAATTTATAATGTATGATGAACATGATGTGATGACGGTAGGTTGATGGTCACTGTATAATGAACATATGTAATGTCTCTTGATATACAGACTACGATGAACGTAAAGTGACGACTGTATGTTGATGTTCACTTTATAATGAACATAATGAACATGATGTAATGTCTCTTGATATACAGAATACGATGAACGTGCAGTGACGACTGTATGTTGATGTTCACTGTGTAATGAACATAACGAACATGATGTTATGTCTCTTGATGTACAGAATGCGATGAACGTGAAGTGACGACTGTATGTTGATGTTCACTGTATAATGAACATAATGAACATGAAGTAATGTTTCTTGATATACAGAATACGATGAACGTGAAGTGACGACTGTATGCTGATGTTCACTGTATAATGAACATGATGTTATGTCTCATGATAGACAGAATGCGATGAACGTGCAGTGCGACTGTATGTTGATGTTCACTGTGTAATGAACATAATGAACATGATGTTATGTCTCTTGATAGACAGAATGCGATGAACGTGCAGTAACGACTGTATGTTGATGTTCACTGTATAATGAACATAATGAACATGATGTGATGTCTCTTGATCTGCAGTGAAAATGTTCATGATGACTGTATGACAGCATGTGACGAAAATGGTGTGATGAATGTATGTCGATGTACAGCATGTGACGAACATGGTGTGTGAATGTATGTCGATGTACAGCATGTGACGAACATGGTGTGATGAATGTATGTCGTATGTACAGCATGTGACGAACATGGTGTGATGAATGTATGTCGATGTACAGCATGTGACGAACATTGGT
>CM031620.1:24232101-24234601 GCA_018398815.1 Conus ventricosus | reverse complement strand
TTCATCCTCTTGAATTTGGCAGCTTGGGTGAGGATTATGGCATCTCTCCTGCTTTCAAGGCTTTGAAGACCTGTCAGAGTTTCCATGGCTTGGATCGGGGTTGATTTGAGAGCGCCGGTGATGATCCTGGACGCCTGGTTCTGAACCTTGGCAACTTTGTCTAGGTTGGTCTTGGCTGCTGTCCCCCAGGCAGCTGTACCATATTCTAGGACAGGTCTAACTCGTCCGAGGTACAGTTTCTTCTGGATGTTGTGGTCGGTCCCCAGGAAGTTCCTGTAACTTCTTCATCAATGCCAAACGTAGCCTGGCTCTTTCTGTGCACTTGTTGATCGGTGTCTCCAAGTCATCCTGGGGTCAAATGTGACTCCTAAGTAAGTGGGTGACTTATCCTGTGGGAGGACGTGACCATTCACCTGGAGGCGTGCACTCTGTTCTTTTGTAGCCAGGCTGAAGATGGTGTATGTGGTTTTTCTGGCATTGATGGTTACGAGCCACTTTTTTGTCCATGTCTCGATCTTCCTCAGGGCTTCCTGGATCCTTACAGTGGCTGTTGTTATGTACTGCTCAGAGCACCAGATGGCAAGATCGTCTGCGTAGATTGCACCATGGATCCATGCAGGGATGTCATAAGGATGTCGTTCATGAAGATGATGAAAAGCGTAGGGGAGAGAACTCCACCCTGTGGAACGCCTTCCTTCATGATCTTCTGTCTGCTTTGGTGCCTTCTGTTCTGTACCCGGGCTTGTCTGTTGGTCAGGTATTGGCTGATCCATTTGAACATGATGACCTGAGATATCCGTACTTGTGCATCTTCAGCTTCAGCCCATTCTTCCACACTTTATCAAAGGCCTTTTCCAGGTCGATCCAGACTGTAATGGTATGCTTCTTGTCTTGTAGTGCATCCTCCATTTCTTGCGCAATGTAAGCGACCTGGTCTTCAGTGGATCGGTGTTTTCCTGAATCCTGCCTGCTTGTCAGAGATGATCTCTTTCTTCTCCAGGTACCATGTCAGCCTATTGTTGACTAGCCTTTCCATGAGCTTCCCTACGCTAGCTGGTCAGACTAATGGGTCTGAAGCTGTCTGCCTTGGTCTTGTCTTTTCCTTTCTTGTGAATCGGGATCATGGTAGCATCTCTCCATGCCTGAGGTACTGATGCATTTTCCAGCTGGTGTTGAAGATATTAAGAAGGGTTTTCTTTGCTGATGGTCCCAAGTGTTGTAGCATCTCATTTGTAATGCCATCAGGTCCTGGTGATTTCTCTTTCTGCATCTGCTTTATCCCTTCCTTCAGTTCTTTTTCTGAGAAGAGTTCTTTCATCACTTCTTCCTCTGTGTCCATGTCTTTGTAGTGTTTCTGTTGTTCCAACACTTCCTTCTCTCTATCTTTTGGGACTTTGATGTCACTGATCCTTTCGAAGCTGCTTATGAGGTGGTCTGCAGCCTGCTTTCCAGTGAGGGTCCCTCCGTTGTCTTCTAGAACGATTGGTGAAGTTGACATTCTTTCATCGTTCATTGCATTGGCAAGTTTCCACAGTCTTGCTCCATCCTTCTCCAAATTGGAGATTTTCTGTTTTCCTTTTCGAGTTGGTTCTTGCTGCCTGGATGAAGGCCTTTTTGTACAAGGCGGTTCTTTCCCTTTAGGTTGATGTTGTTTTCTGTTGATGGTTCCTTCTCTGCCTTTTCTCTTGCTTCGTTCGCTTGAGCTTCCAGCTGTTGGAGTTCTTCAGTCCAGTAGGGCCTGTTTTCAGGAATAGGCGCTGGTTTCTCCACGAGCTGCACGTGTGACTCCCACGTTACCTGCTGACGGACGCATCTGTCTGTTTTGTCTGTCTGTCTGTCTGTCTGTCTGTCTGTCTGTCTGTCTGTCTGTCTCTCTCTCTCTCTCTCTCTTCAGAATCATGGTTTTTTGTTGTGTAGATTGCCTGTTCGCATCGTTGTTAGGTCTTCTGATCTGTTCTATCTTATTTCCTGTCTTTTAATTTAAACTAAGATTTCTACAAATTTTCCCATATGATATTCAGCATTTTTCTTTCTCTCTTACGATTCAATGTTCATTATGCAATCCGCCGGTGTGTTTTTTTGTTGTTAAATTTTCCGTCACTGAGCAATTATAAGCATTTGCTTGTTGTTGCTTCAGTCCAGTAAGTTATGTACACATCTGTTCAATAAAGAAATGTTTAAAAAGACATAAACACAACACGAAATGGATTCATACTGTCTTAGAGTTATCCCTTTCCCTGAGAAGAAGAGAGGAGAGAGAGAGAGAGAGAGAGAGAGAGAGAGAGAGAGAGAGAGGGGAGAGAGAGAGAGAGAGAGAGCGAGCGAGCAGCACTGACACCATCCACGTACTTGTTGAACATGTCGAGGTCACAGATGGTGACAGCGGGGAAGTCGTTGTCGATGACGTGGTGCACGTTGACGCTGGAGGAGAGAGAGAGAGAGAGAGAGAGAGAGAGAGAGAGAGAGGGAGAGAAGAGAGAGAATCCGCGGGAAAAAAAAT
>CM031620.1:24211328-24223767 GCA_018398815.1 Conus ventricosus | reverse complement strand
GATCATGTATACAGTAAGTGAACTTCTGATGCATTAATCATACTTAGAAACAGGACGTTTCCAAAACATTCATAGGATTTGCTGAAACAGTTCTCCATAGTTAAGCTTATCGTGAGTTCATTTCCCAGTAAAGCTGCAAAGAATATTATCAATTACTAAACTTTCCGTTTTTCAGCTTGAAGAACATGACCACCGCATGTTAACATGATTTTCTACACAAAGAGTGGCACAGTGTTCAGTGCTTAAGCCCCAGAGTGAGGGTTAGGACGACAGGCGGTCTGCCAGGCTAGCGGTGCGATGCCATCATCAAGCAGTCAAGAATTCTGTGAAGTATGATGCCCCCGTTCAGACAACTTCGTATTATTTGTCCTGTTGAGGAAACAGAATCAATAGTTTGACCTGCCGATATTTCATGGTAACACAGTGGATTATGTTGTAGGCAGGGGTAGTGACATCTCTTCAATGTACCCGGCATTCCTTACATCCAGAGACAAAAAAACCGGCTCCGGCGAGGAATAAACGTAACAATACTGCACAACAGGTTTCGTTACCACCAATTTCAGCAGAACCAATTCTTTCAATGGTCCTAACTTGAGGTTCTGATGTTGGTTCTGATGTTGCTCTTCTGATCACTTGCGCCTGTGAATAATTTTGGCTCCAGGAAAAGAGGAGACCACGTCTGCAATGAATCTTATCCAACTGGCTCTACTCTGTACTTGGAACCAGTAAGTAACCTTCTCCAGGAAACGCTGAGGCTAGACTGCCATTAACGTCTTTGCTTTGGTTCTAATCGTTACTTGGAGCCTGTGAATACCCTTGCCTCCGAGAGCGAGACCAGGGCTGTAATGAATCTCATTGATTTGTCTCTACTCATTACTTGAGCCTGAAAATTGAGAATAACCTTGGCTCTGAAGAAAAGGAGATCGGGGCTGCAATGAATCTTGTTCTTCTTCCTCGTTCGCCTCCCGTTAGATGAGCAGCCTGGTGTCCTCAATGAAGGCTGCCGTCCACCGCAAGCTCCTCCAGGGTGCCGTACAACTTGGCTTCCCCCTGCTGTGGTGTTGGCCAGTAAATTCCTTCTGGATTTCTGCTGCGTAAAACAGTCTTTGGGGGTTGGGCTGGTTTTCATTGGCCCTTTACCCAAGGGGACCTCCACTCTGTTTAAAATGCCAAAAAATTTTTTGTGGGATGTGGTGGGGCAAAAGGGGATTGTTTCCAGTCGTTGGGCCGGAAAATCTTGACCTGTTTCCCTTTTTGTCCAGCCCAAATTTGGGATTTGTTTTGAATCTCACTGATTTGGCTGTATCCATTGTGGGGGCCCGTGAACAGCCCCTTGGCCCGGGGAACGGGAAAATCGGGGGTTTCAAAGAAACTCATTGTTTGAATCTGGTTATACTTCAAATTGTGAAGAATTTTCCTTGCGAGGGGGCGATGAAGGGATTTTGTGTAAGTGTGTAGCAGTTTAAAGGGTGCGGGGGCGATTTGGGTTTAAGCATTTCCATTGGCTTTTCAGCACAGCTTGCTATTTGACAAATGAAAAGGGATATGGCCTTTCCCCCAGCGAAGTGTGAAATTTATTTCGAATCACTTTTACGGGCGAGGCCCAAGACCTTTAAACCGGGGTTCAGTGTTTGAAGGGCGACAGTTGGCAACGAATTTAAGTTTCAAATTTTTTTTAAATAAAAGCAACAGAAATGAAAGTAAAAAGGGAAAAAAGACTTTTTTTTGAAAAAAAAACAAAAAAATTGTGTTCAAGCCGGGAAAAGCTAGAGCCCTATGAAAAATGCAGATTTTTTTTTCCCTTGCCTCCCCCTTTTCTCTATTTTTTCTCTCTCCTTCCCCCTCCCTCTCCCCTCCCCCCTTTTTTCCTCTCTCTCTCTTCTCCCCTCTCCCCTCTGTGTTTTGCCAAAAACGGTTTCTTGCAAACGTATGGATTCGAGCCCGGGGTTTTTGGGAAAAAAATTTGCTCGGTGCTTGTTTGAACGTCGACTAGGTATTTAAAAAAAATTTTTCCGTCATGGGGAAAAGAACCGCCGCGTTAAAAAGCCGCCATCTTGCTTCGGCAGAATTTGTTTCTCGGGAAACTACTTATTACAATCGTTTACCGCGGGTTCCCCGCGAGTGCCCCGACGCCCTGTTTTGGGAAATGCAGGGGCAGAAATGGGCAGGCGGCAAGGGCTTCCCCGCAAAAAGCTTTCTCCGCCGCACGCCCCGGCAGAGCTTAATGAACCCCACGGGGTTTTAAAGGAAATTTTTATTTGTTTGTTTTTTTGTTGTTGTTGTTTTTTAACAAACCAGTGCTCTCCCTTGTTTTTGGGGGTCAAAGGGCGTCAATAAAAGAAATTTTGTATGGGGAAGGGCAAGCACACGGGTTAATTTTAAAGGAAAAAGCTGCATTTTCCCCCCCGCGGGAAAATTTGCCTTTTCTTTTTAATTTATAGGTGGGGAGGGCTGAAAAATTTTACAGTTTGTCGGGGTTTGGGGCCCTGGGCGTGGGGTTTTGGTGTGAAGGGGGATGGATTTATTTTGCCGTTTTAAAGACAAACATAAACTGAGATTGTGAGACTTTTTTGATCTCCAAAGGGAAATTAGGCCGCAGTCCCTTTTCCCAAAAAAGTCTTTCTGTGCTTTTATTCAAGGGGTTTTTTTACTGGCAAACGTTTAATGTTGCAGGGGGTTTGGCAATGGGCTCAGGGGCAGCTTTTAGTAATTTTTTAATTTCTTTGGGGTCAGTCAGTAAGGCTGGGTGACAAACAACCCAAATTGGGCCCAAAAAAAAAAAATATGAAAAAAAAAAAAAACAAAGAAAAAAAAAAAAAGAAAAAAAAACAAAAAAAGGCAAAAAAAAAAGAAAAAAAAAAAAAAAAGAAAAAAAGAAAAAAAAACAAAGAAAGGGAAAAAATTTAAGGTCTGTTAAAAAAAAAAAAATTCTTAATTTTTTTTTGTACGTTATCTACCGGAAACGCTTTTACAAAAATTTAAACATCATTTTTTTTCTATCTCTAAACCCGTGAACCTTTCATGTCCGTTTTTAAAGTAAGGGTCAAAAAAAACCCCCGCCAAATGTGCGGGGTTTCTTTTCTTGTTTAAACCCCGTAGCGCTCCGCTCTCTCTCTCTCCCCCTCTCCCCTCCCCTCTTCCCCCCCTCTCTCTCCCCCTCCTCTCCTCTGTTTGTGTGCCCTATGGTGTTGGGTTTTTGTATTTTATGTATTTCTGTTTTCGTTGCTATGAGAAGTACAAATTAGTTGCAGTCAATTTATGAAAAATCAAAAAAGAAAAAAAGGACGCGCTTTGCCCTTTGGGTCTACAAACAAACGGTGGGCTTCGAGAAAAGTTTATTTTTTTGAAACTGCACAGCTGTGGTCTACCTTAAAAAGAAAAAAAAGGGAATCCGGGGAGGGGAAGGGGAGAGAGAGGGGGAGGAAAGGGGGAAGAGGGGAAAAGGGGAGAGAGAGGAGAGAGAGACAGACAGGGGCAGAAAGACAGACAGAACCCGACAGACACAGAGGGCACCGAGGGCCCCGAGAGGGCAGACAGAACCCACCGACAGACAGACAAAGACAGGGAAAACAGGACAGACAAAACAGACAAAACGACAGAGGGGAGAGAGGGGCAGAGAGACAGAGAGACAGAGAGAGGGGCAGAGAGAGACAGAGACAAACAGACAGACAGACAGTCGACTGACAGAGACGAGAGAACGCAGTTGTTTGGGGGGCCGGGGCGGTTGTTCTGTGGAAAGGGAAAACTCATGTGTCTGTGAAAACGACCGACGATCGATTAGAAAGTTGAAGCCCAAACCCCTTTTCATTGATTTCCCCCTCCATTAAATTTAAGTATTTCACCGGAGAGCTAAATGAATGGGTTTTTTGGGCTCCCCGGGGAAACCTGGCTGCGGACTTACGGACGGACGGGCGGCTGAGAATCGTTTATTGGCAGGTTAATTTTTGGAAACTCACCCACGTTTTTAACAAACGGGGGAAAAAAACGAACGTTCCCGGTTTCAGAAGTTAAGGTACCGAAGAATTTCAAATAGAATTTGGGAAAAAGAACATTTGCCCAAAAAGATTTGGAGATAATTTCCTTTCTGGCTGTCTGCCTGTCCCGTCTGTCCCTCTTCCATCTGCTCTCTCTTCTCTCTCTCTTCTTTTCTCTCTCTCTCCTCTTCCCCTCTCTCTTCTCCTCCCCTCCCCCTCTCTCTCCCCTCCTTCTCCCCTCTCTCTCTCTCTCTCCCCCCCTCTCCCCCTCCCCCTCTCCCTCTCCCCTCCCCCTCTCTCCCCTCTCTCTCCTCCCCCCTCTCCTCCCCTCTCTTCCCCTCTTTTCTCCCCTTTCTCCTACTCTTCTCTCCCCTCTCATCTCCTCTCCCCTCTTCTCTCTCTCCCCCCTCTCCTCCCCTCTTCTTCTCTCCCCCTCCCCCTCTTTTCCCTCCCCCTCCCCTCCCCCTTCTCTCTCTCCCCCTCTCTTCTCTCTCTCCTCTCTCCCCCTCTCTCTCTTCTCCCTCTGCTTCTCTCTCTCTCCTCCCCCCTCCCCTTCTCTCTCTCTCTCCCTCTCTCCCTTCCCCCTCTCTCTCTCCCCCTCCTTTTTACTCTCTCTCTCTCCCCTCTTCTCCCCTCCCTCCCCTCTCTCTCTCTCTCTGCTCCCTCCTCTCTTTTCCCCTTTCTTCTCCCTCTCTCTCCTCGTCCCCTCTCTCTCCTCCCCCCTCCCTCTCTCTCTCTCTCCCCTCTCTCTCTTTTCTCCCTTTCCCCCCCCTCTCTCTCTCTCTCTCCCCCCCTTTCCCCCCTCTCTCTCTCTCTCTCCCCCCTCCCTCCCTCTCTCTCTCTCTCCCTTTCTCTCTCTCTCCCCCTCCTCCCTCCCTCCCTCTCCCCTCTCTCTTTTCCCTCCCCCTCCCTCTCTCCTCCCTTTTCTCCCCTTCTCCTCACTCTTACCCTCCCCCCTCTCTCTCCCTCTCCTCTCTCTCCCTTTCTCTCTCCCTCCCCCCCCTCTCTCTCCTCTCTTCTCTCTCCCTCTTTCTCTCTTCTCTCTTCCCCCTCTCTCTCTCCCCTCTCCCTCCCTCCCTCTCTCTCTTCTCTCTCTCCCCCCCCTCTCTCTCTTCCCCTCTCTCCCCCCTCTTCTCTCTCCCCTCTCTCTCTCTCTTCTCCCTCCCTCTCTTCTCTTCCCTCTCTCTCTCTCTCTCTTTTCTCTCTCTCTCTCCTCCTCTCTTCCCCTCTCTCTCTCTCCCCTCCCCCTCTCTTCCCCTCCCTCTCTCTTCTCCTCTCTCTCTCCCCCTCTCTCCCTCTCTCTCCTCCCTTCTTCTTCCCCCCCTTTTCTCCCCCCTCTCCCTCTCTCCCCTCTTTTCCCCTTCCCCCTCTCTCCCTCCCCTCTCTCCCCTCACTCTCCCCCTCTCCCCCTCTTTTCCCCTTTTCCTCTCTATCTCTCTCTCTCTCTCTCCTCCCCTTCTCTTTTTGGCCCCCCTTTTCCCCCTTTTTCCCACCCCCACCCTCCCTTTTCCCCCATTCCCCCTCCCCTCCTATCCTTTTCCCCTTTACTCCCCTTTTTTTTCCTTTTTTTTCCCCTTTTCTCTTCTTCTCCTCTCTCTCTTTAAAACTTTTTTTTTTCGATTGGGGTGTCCCCAAAAAGGTTGATTTTAAAAAAACCCCCAAAGAAATCTCCTTTCCCAAAATCCCCCCGTAGTTTTTTGAGTAATCATGTGGGGGTGTGTGTTTAAATGGGGTTCGTGAGCCCCTTTGATCATCCCCGGACTGGGGGCTGGGCCACTGCCGCCCCGACCACACAAGTGGGTCGTGCTTCAACAGCTGAATGTAGCAAGGTTTAAACCCGTTCCCGGTGACTGGGGCGGAAAAAAAAGCGGGAAGACAGAATTAGGCGGCGAAACGAACGAAAAGAAACGAAAAAGAAAATTTCAAAACGAACCAACGCGTTTCCGGGCCCCCTTTTGGTTTGTCTTCCAAAAGGGAGGACAAAATGTTCTTGGGTTTTTTCTTTGTGTAGCGACGCAGTGATCCGCTTCGCCGTTGCTTTTGCAGCTCTGTCATCAGGATGTCCGGGGGCCCCAGCTTTTTAAGAGTGCTGAACATGACGGAATAAAAAGAAAGAGAGACCAGCGCTGAGGTCCCCCCCCAAGGGGTTTGGGGCCCGCGTGGCCGGGGCGGTCAGGGTGGGGAGACGCCCCCCAGTGCGGGGCTTGTGGTGGGACTATGCCCCCCCTCCACCCTGCATGGCTTTCCGTTTCCCTTGTGGGGCCCCGGCTGTCCCGGGCGGGAGGTGGGGTTTGGGGGGAGAGTGATCAAACTGCGCGGTTTTGTCAGGCTGTTTTTCAAAATTTCTGTCTCGTTTGTTTGTTTTCGTCTGTCTGTCCCGTCTTTTCTGGCCCGTTTTTCTGTCGTCTGCCTGTCTGTGTGTCTTTTTTGTCTGTCCTTTTTGTCTGTCCCGTCTGTTCTGTTTTTTCTCTTCCCCCTCTCTCTCTCTCTCTCTCTCTCCCCCTTTTTTCTCTCTCTCTTCTTCTTCCCAGCGTCCCTGGCTCTTGTGGGGGTGTGTGTGTGTGTGGTGTGGTGTGGGTGTGTGTGTTGGTGTGTGCTTTTATGTGTGGGGTGTGGTGCGCGCGTGCGTGCGTGTTGGTGTGGTTTTGTTAAAGGAGTGTGTTTTTGTGGGTGTGTGTGTTTGGGTGTGTGTGTTGTGTGGGGTTGGGGTGTGTGTATGTGAGTGTGGTGTGTGGGTGTGTGTGTGTGTGTGTGTGTGTGTGTGTGTGTGTGTGTTCGGCTTTTTTTTCCCGGGGGCCCCCCAAATGGGGATCACACCCCCTCCGCTCATTCCGTGCCCCCCCACAGGGCCCCAGAAGGTTGTCCCGCCACGCCCGGCCCCCCGGCACCCACTGGGGTCCAATTCAAAACGGGCTGAGGCAACACACAAGAGACGCACTGCCCGCTGCCGATCACTTTGGGGTGTTCCGTGGGTCCGTTTTGATTTTAACACAAAGCAGGACACCACCTTAAAAGGGCCCCCCACTGGGCGACAAAAAATTTTTAGTCGCGGAGCCAGGTGAATGAGCTCTCCTGGAGGAGGGGGCCACCAGGGCCGTCCGCACAGCCCCCCTGAAATTTGCGGGTAAAGGGGAACCCCCACAAATCCCACCCAAAGGGAAAAATTGGAGAGGAAACAAAAATTTAGGTCACCCTGTTTTGTAGAGCAAAAACTCCAAAAGAAAATTTTTTACTTTTTTTTGCTGAATTTGATGACGAACATGAGGATGATGGAAAGATGCTGCGAAATTTTTTTCCCTTGTGGGGTTTTCGAATGCAGGGCGGACTGTACCTTTCGCTTTATTTAGAAATGTACCGCCCCGAGAGATACAAAACGCCCGGGAGGTTTTGGGCGGGAAGTTCGGCGGCACCCCAAGGGGCATCTAATTTTGTGAAAGAAACTCGACAATTTGGTTTCCGGGCTAGGTAAGTCAGAGCAAGCTTAGCTCTGTGTGGGGGGCGCCCGTTCCCCGGCAGAAAAAAGGGTAATATCAAAAGGGGTCGTGACGTTCCCTTTGGTTGAGATTGTTGTGATGCAAAAAATTGGGGGTTTTAAAAACACACGCTTTTTGTTATCAGACAGTTTCAGTGCAAAGTCAAAGGGGAAATACGTTTCCCTTTTGATTTACAAACTGTTTTTGAATTAAAAAATTTGACGAGCTGTGACGATCCCTTCGGTTCACAGAATGTTCTTATGAAAAATTTCTATAGGGGTCTTGGGCATTCCTGTGGTTAACCCGTGTCATGGTTCCGTGTAAATTCACAGAATGTTTTTTGTAATTTTAAAAAGGTGCCATACGTTTTCCCGTTGTTCACAGAATGGTCTGGTGTAAAAATAAGGGGCCATGAACCTTCCTGTTTTCACAGAATGGTTGGGGTAATAAAAAAGGTGCCATGACGTTCCATATAGTTAAACCAAAGTTTGGTGTAATAATAAAAGGTTCCCGAAGTTCCCTGTAGTTCACGAATGGTCTGGTGTTAAAAAAAGGTGCCCTGCGTTTTCCCTATAGTTAACAGAATGTTTTCTGGTTAATAATTTCAGGTGCCAAAGACGTTTCCTGTAGTTCCCCCAAAAGGTCCCGGTGTAATAATAAAGTGCCATGGGCGTTCCATATAGTTAACAGAATTTCTGGGTAATAAAACAGGTGCCCTGACCCTTTAGTTCACAAAAAAGGTCTTTGGGGTAAAAAATTTCAGGTGCCCTGACTTTTCCCTGTAGTTACAAATGGGCTGGTGTAATATTATGGGGGCCAAAGACGTCCCCCTTTGGGCCTCTCTCTCTCTCTCTCTCTCTCTCCTCTTCTCTCTCTCTCTTCTTTTTTTTTACCGATTGGAGTGTCATACAGGCTTGATTCAAAAAAGCATAACGAAATCTCCATCCAAGTCCCACGTAGTTTGTGAGTAATCATGACTGGTGTGTGTGGTAACTGCTGGTTCAGTGAGACCTTCGATCAGTCTGGACTGGCTGGCTGTCCACTGCCTGCACTGACCACACAACGTGCTCGTGCTACACAGCTGAATGTAGCACAGGTTACACAGTCAGGTGACTGCGGGCGGAAAAAAGGGCGGGGAAGAAAAAAATAAGCGCCGCGAAACGAAACGGGAACCGAAACGAAACGAAATTACAAAACGAACACAACGCGTTTCGACCTATTTGGTCGTCTTAGGCAGGACACATGTTCTTGGTTTGTTCTTTCGTGTAGCGACGCAGTGATCCTGTCTTCGCCGTTGCTTTTGCAGCTCTGTCATCAGGATGTACGGCCACAGCTCCCAAGACGTGCTGAACATGACGGAATACAAGAACGAGAGACCAGCGCTGAGGTCTCCGAGTTCGGGTCCCGCGTGGCCGAGCGGTCAGGATGGGGAGACGCCGGCAGTGCGGGACTTGCTGGTGTACTATGCCCGCCACTCCACCATGCATGGCATACCGTCCATTGTGGGCTCCAGGCTGTACCCAGGGCGCAGGTGGGTTCGGAGGGAGAGTGATCAAACTGCGCGTTCGTCAGTCTGTTTGTCAAACTTTCTGTCTCAGTCTGTTTGTTTGTCTGTCTGTCTGTCTGTCTGTCTGTCTGTTGTCTGTCTGTCTGCCTGTCTGTGTGTCTTTCTGTCTGTCTGTCTGTCTGTCTGTCTGTCTGTCTGTCTCTCTCTCTCTCTCTCTCTCTTCTCTCTCTCTCTCTCTCTCTCTCTCTCTCTCTCTCTCTCTCTCTCTAGCTGTCCCTGGCTCTTGTGTGTGTGTGTGTGTGTGTGTGTGTGTGTGTGTGTGTGTGTGTGTGTGTTGAGTGTGTGCATGTATGTGTGTGTGTGAGTGCGCGCGTGCGTGCGTGCTTGGTGTGTGTGTATGCATGTGAGTGTGTGTGTGTGTGTGTGTGTGTGTGTGTGTGTGTGTGTGTGTGTGTGTGTGTGTGTGTATGTGAGTGTGTGTGTGTGTGTGTGTGTGTGTGTGTGTGTGTGTGTGTGTGTGTGTGTGTTCGGCTAATTTTCCGTGCGACCCTCAGTGGCATCACACCCGCTCCGCTCATTCCGTGCCCCGTCCACAGCCACAGACAGGCTTGTCCCGCCACAGCCCCGGCACCGGCACGCCACAGGGAGCAGTCAATGTCAAGTCGTCATGAGGCAACACACAAGAGACGACACTGCACCGCTGCCGAGTCACTTCGGTGGTGTTCAGTGGCGTCTGTTCTGATCCAACACACGCAGGACACCACCTACTAAGCCCCCGACTGACGACAATAACTGCTTAGTCGCGGAGCCAGCGTGAATGAGCTCTCCTGCCGGAGGGCGCCACCACGTCCGTCCAGCGACAGCCCCCATGAAATTTGCTGATACCGGTGACCCCGACAGAATCCCACCAATGGCATAGATTGGAGAGGAAATCAAAATTGAGGTCACCATGTTAGTAGAGCATAAAACTCCACAGAATTTAACACTTTTTTGTGCTGATCGATGACGAACATGAGGATGATGAAGATGATGCTGCGAAATTCCATTGTGGTTTGCGACTGCATGTCAGGACTGTACTCTACGCTTGATTTCGTAGTGTATCCAGCCCCGAGAGATACAGACGCCGGCAGTGTTGGTCGGGAAGTTCGTGCGACACTCTCAGAGACGCATCTATTAAGTGAATGAAACTCGACTATTTGGTGCCAGTCTCAGGTGAAGTCAGAGCAAGCTTAGCTCTGTGTGGCTGCAGCCTGTCCGGACAGAAAACAGGGTAATATCATAGGTGTCGTGACGTTCCCTTTGGTTGAGATTGTTGTGATGCAACATTGAGGTTTAATAACACACGCTTTAGTTATCAGACAGTTTCAGTGCAATGTCAAAGGCGAAATGACGTTCCATTTCGATGACAAACTGTTCTGATGTAATATTAGACGAGCTGTGACGATCCCTTCGGTTCACAGAATGTTCTTATGAAATACTATAGGTGTCATGACATTCCATGTGGTTAACAGTGTCATGACGTTCCGTGTAGTTCACAGAATGTTCTGGTGTAATAATACAGGTGCCATGACGTTCCATGTAGTTCACAGAATGGTCTGGTGTAATAATACAGGTGCCATGACGTTCCATGTAGTTCACAGAATGGTCTGGTGTAATAATACAGGTGCCATGACGTTCCATATAGTTAACAGAATGTTCTGGTGTAATAATACAGGTGCCATGACGTTCCATGTAGTTCACAGAATGGTCTGGTGTAATAATACAGGTGCCATGACGTTCCATATAGTTAACAGAATGTTCTGGTGTAATAATACAGGTGCCATGACGTTCCATGTAGTTCACAGAATGGTCTGGTGTAATAATACAGGTGCCATGACGTTCCATATAGTTAACAGAATGTTCTGGTGTAATAATACAGGTGCCATGACGTTCCATGTAGTTCACAGAATGGTCTGGTGTAATAATACAGGTGCCATGACGTTCCATGTAGTTCACAGAATGGTCTGGTGTAATATTATGGGCGCCACGACGTCCCTGCCGGTTGACAGATGGTTCTGGTGCATCTTATTTATAAGTGCAATGACGTTCCCTTTGGCTGTCAAACGGCTCTGGTGTGATAAGTATAGTGACACTCCTTTTGGTCGGCAGACTGCTCTGGTGTAAGATTGTAGTCCAATGACGTTCCTTTTGGTTTGCAGGCCATAGTGTAATTACGTTTTCTTTGGTTGACAGGTATTCTAGTGTTATATTTCAGGTGTACTACTCTGGTGTAAGCTTATTGTGTAAGTACGTTTCTTTGGTTGACAGGCTATTCTAGTGTTATTTTCCAGGTGTAATAATTTGGTGTAAGATGATAGTGTAATTACGCTTTTCTTTGCTTGACAGGCTATTCTAGTGTTATATTGAAAGTGTAATGAAGCCCCTTATGGTCAACAACTGTCTGGTGTAATGTTAAAGGTGTAATGATGTTCATTTGGTAGACAGACTCTCTTGACGTAATGCCATGGGTGCAATGATGTCCATTTAGGAGACAGACTCTTCTGGTGAAATATTATGGATGAAATGACGTCACTTCTGTTCGATAGACTGTTCTAATGTAATGCTTTTTGAGTAATGGGTAATGGCATTTCTTCACGTTGACAAAATGCTCTGATGTAATGTTACATGTGCAGTGATGCTCACCCTTTTTGACGGACTTCTTTGGTGTATCGTGGGGTCTGTAAAGACATTCCTTCTATTCGATAGACTGTTCTGATGTAACATTATATGTGTAATGAAAGTCGGTAGACTGTTGTGGTGTGTACATGCGTAATGACGTCTCTTCCGATCGACTGACTGTTGTGTGTTGTAACTTTACATGTGTAATGACATTCCTTCTGGTAGGTAGACAGTTGTAGTGTGATGTTACATATGTAATTACGTCCCCTCTGATCGGCACACTGATGTGGTATAATGTTACATGTGTAATGACGTGCTATTGGGTCGGCAGACTGCTGTGGTGTAATGTTACATGTGTAATGCCGTATCCGCCGGTCAGCAGACTGTTGTGGTGTAATGCTACATGTGCAGTAATATTGTCTCTGGTAGGCAGAGTGTTGTGGTGCAATGCTACATGTGTAATGATATTCTGTCTGGCGGGCAGAGTGTTGTGGTGTAATGCTTCATGTGTAATGATATTCTGTCTGGTGGGCAGAGTGTTGTGGTGTAATGCTACATATGTAATGATATTCTGTCTGGTGGGCAGAGTGTTGTGGTGTAATGCTTCATGTGTAATGATATTCTGTCTGGTGGGCAGAGTGTTGTGGTGTAATACTACATATGTAATGATACTCTATCTGGTGGGCAGAGTGTTGTGGTGTGATGCTACATGTGTAATGATATTCTGTCTGGCGGGCAGAGTGCTATGTTGTAATGCTACGTGTGTAGTGATATTCTATCTGGTGGGTTGGGTGCTGTGGTGTAATGCTACATGTGTCATGATATTC
>CM031620.1:24203828-24206328 GCA_018398815.1 Conus ventricosus | reverse complement strand
TGGGATCGGTGGAAGCCTGACAGAGAGCAGAATGCTATAGGGGCATCAGCCTGTAACGTCCCCAGAAGACCACCATCATTTGCCCGAGGGACGGTTCGCGCGCTTTTTTTTTTTTTTTATCCGAGCTTACCAGGTGTATTTTGAGTCATCTCAAGCTAAAGTGAGACGGGAAAAAATTGAAGAGTCGAGAAACCCCCCCGAAAGAAAGGGTCACAGGATCTGGTAGAGCGAAGATGACGTCATGCACCTGCCCTGTAACAGGCAGCATTGTTGACGGAAGACGACATGAACTCATTTAGCATCATCCACACGTACGTCAGTATCAAATCGTCATGAGGCAACCCGTCGAAGGAGACACTGCACTGCCGCCATGTCACTCAGGTGGTGTTCAGCAGTGCCTGTTCTGATCCAGCATATGCCATCACCTACTGAGTGCCCTACTGACGACAATAATTACCAATTTGCGGATCCAACCTGGTGTGCGTCCCCCCCCCCCCCCCCCACTCCCCCCCCCCCCCCCCCCCCCCCGTCCCCTCCCCTCCCCCCTCGCGCCGCCGCCAAGAGTGTATCACCACGTCCGTCCAACGACAGCGCCATGCACTTGCCGAAATTATCAGTCCTTTTTTTTTTTTTTTTTTTTCATATTTCCATCTTTCTTTTGTCCTTCCTTCTTTCTTGCTTGCTCGTTTTCTCTCTTGCTTGCTTTCTATCTTTCTTTCTTTCCTTCTTTCTCTCTTTCTTTCTATCTTTCTTTCTTTCCTTCTTTCTCTCTTTCTTTCTATCTTCTTTCTTTCCTTCTTTCTCTCTTGCTTTCTTTCTTTCTTTCTTTCCTCTTTCTCTCTTTCTTTCTTTCTTTCTTTCTTTCTTTCCTCTTTCTCTCTTGCTGTCTATTTTTCTTTCTTTCCTTCTTTCTCTCTTGCTTTCTTTCTTTCTTTCTTTTCTTCTTTCTCTCTTGCTTTCTTTCTTTCCTTCTTTCCTTCTTTCTCTCTTGCTTTCTATCTTCCTTTCTTTCCTTCTTTCTCTCTTGCTTTCTTTCTTTCTTCTTTCCTTCTTTCTCTCTTGCTTTCTTTCTTTCTTTCCTTCTTTCTCTCTTCTTTCTATCTTTCTTTCTTTCATTCTTTCTCTCTTGCTTTCTATCTTCCTTTCTTTCATTCTTTCTCTCTTGCTTTCTATCTTCCTTTCTTTCCTTCTTTCTCTCTTGCTTTCTTTCTTTCTTTCCTTCTTTCTCTCTTGCTTTCTTTCTTTCCTTCTTTCTCTCCTTCTTCTTTCTTTCTTTCCTTCTTTCTCTCTTGCTTTCTTTCTTTCTTCCTTCTTTCTCCTCTTGCTTTCTTTCTTTCTTTCTTTCCTTCTTTCTCTCTTGCTTTCTTTCTTTCCTTCTTCCTTCTTTCTCTTGCTTTCTTTCTTTCTTTCCTTCTTTCTCTCTTGCTTTCTTTCTTTCCTTCTTTCCTTCTTTCTCCTGCTTTCTTTCTTTCTTTCCTTCTTTCCCTCTGCTTTCTTTCTTTCTTTCTTTCTTTCCTCTTTCTCTCTTGCTTTCTTTCTTTCCTTCTTTCTCTCTTGCTTTCTTTCTTTCTTTCCTTCTTTCCTTCTTTCTCTTGCTTTCTTTTTTTTCTTTCCTTCTTTCTTTCTTGCTTTCTTTCTTTCCTTCTTTCCTTCTTTCTCTCTTGCTTTCTTTCTTTCCTTCTTTCCTTCTTTCTCTCTTGCTTTCTTTCTTTCTTTCCTTCTTTCTCTCTTGCTTTCTTTCTTTCCTTCTTTCCTTCTTTCTCTCTTGCTTTCTTTCTTTCTTTCCTTCTTTCTCTCTTGCTTTCTTTCTTTCCTTCTTTCTCTCTTGCTTTCTTTCTTTCTTTCCTTCTTTCCTTCTTTCTCTCTTGCTTTCTTTCTTTTTCTTCTTCTCTCTTGCTTCTTTCTTTCCTCTTCCTTCTTTCTCTCTTGCTTTCTTTCTTTCCTTCTTTCCTTCTTTCTCTCTTGCTTTCTTTCTTTCCTTCTTTCTCTCTTGCTTTCTTTCTTTCCTTCTTTCTCTCTTGCTTTCTTTCTTTCTTTCTTTTCTTCTTTCTCTCTTTCTTTCTTTCCTTCTTTCTTTCCTTCTTTCTCTCTTTCTTTCTTTCTTTTCTTCTTTCTCTCTTGCTTTCTTTCTTTCTTTCTTTCCTTCTTTCTCTCTTGCTTTCTTTCTTTCCTTCTTTCTTTTCTTCTTTCTCTCTTGCTTTCTTTCTTTCTTTCCTTCTTTCTCTCTTGCTTTCTTTCTTTCCTTCTTTCCTTCTTTCTCTCTTGCTTTCTTTCTTTCCTTCTTCCTTCTTTCTCTCTTGCTTTCTTTTTTCTTTCCTTCTTTCTCTCTTGCTTTCTTTCTTTCCTTCTTTCTTCCCTTCGCTCTTTGTTTCGTGCTTCTTTCCCAGCTGTTTCCCAGTGATCCGTTTTGTGTCCGTATCTTCTGCCGGCTGATCATTCCTTGTTTATTTCTTCCTTCTCCTTCCTTTTCCTTTTCTTCGCTCCTATTGATCGGCTTTGT
>CM031620.1:24161328-24171328 GCA_018398815.1 Conus ventricosus | reverse complement strand
AGAGAGAAAAAGAAAGAGAGAGAGAGAGAGAGAGAGAGAGTGAGAGAGAGAGAGAGACGCTTCAGCTTCAGATACGTTTTTATTGACAATGGCCTACATGGCCTTTATGTCAAGGGGGTGTACATCAATATTTGCAGCGCCGAAAAACAAGTTTATAATGCAAAGAAACATGAATTGTAACGGATTACTATACTAGTGAAGAAAACAAAACCATTTCTTACCAAGGTCATCAAACTTGCGGAATACATGAAAACAAACTCAAACATTAGTTCTTACCGAACATTTCTTTTTCCTAACATTTGATACTAGTGAAGAAAACAAAACCATTTCTTACCAAGGTCATCAAACTTGCGGAATACATGAAAACAAACTCAAACATTAGTTCTTACCGAACATTTCTTTTTCCTAACATTTAATGCTTCTGCCACATACTTAGCCAGCAGAGTTATTATCCTATTATTGTCAGAGGTCAACAAACTATATAGATTATGATTTTCTGAGAGAGAGAGAGAGAGAGAGAGAGAGAGAGAGAGAGAGAGAGAGAGAGAGAGAAAGAGACAGAGACAGAGACAGAGACAGGAAGAAAGAAAGAGAGAGAGAGACTCACAAAGGGGCGTAGAGTTTGAAGCTGTTAGAGTCATCGACGGGCAGGGCCACCTTAAAGGTCAGGTTCACCTGGTCCAGCCTCTCCTGGATCTCTGGGGGTACGTACTGCGCGTCCTTCAGCACGCGGTCACTGTTGTCAAGGTCAAGGTCAGAGCACAGGATGACCCTTACGCCATGAATTTAGCCTTCTCGTCTTTTGGGGTCAGAAGGAATGAGAACAATGTCACAGCTTACAACACCACGTATTGGTTGTATTGGATCGTGTTGTGATCTACCGTATTGCGTTTTACATTTAATTTTACTGTGTCGTATTCCATTGTTTTGTCTTGTCTTGTCTTGTCTTGCCTTGTCTTGCCTTAGCTTGCCTTGCCTTGCCTTGCCTTGCCTTGCCTTGTCTTCTCTTGCCTTGCCTTATCCTGTCTTGTAGTGTATTACATTACACCGCGTTGTAATGCATCGTCTTGTATCGCACTGTATTCTATATTATGTATTGAGCAGTGTTGTACCGTGTTGTGTTGTGGCGTTGTACTGTATTGTGTTGCAGTGTTGTACTGTGTTGTGTTGTAGCGTTGTACTGTATTGTGTTGCAGGGTTGTACTGCGCTGTGTTGTAGCGTTGTACTGTATTGTGTTGCAGTGTTGTACTGTGTTGTAGCGTTGTACTGTATTGTGTTGCAGTGTTGTACTGTCTTGTAGCGTTGTACTGTATTGTGCTGCAGTGTTGTACTGTGTTGTGTTGTAACGTTGTAGTGTATTGTGTTGAAGTGTTGTTCTGTGTTGTAGCGTTGTACTGTATTGTGTTGCAGTGTTGTACTGTGTTATGTTGTAGCGTTGTACTGTATTGTGTTGTAGTGTTGTACCGTATTGTGAATTGCACTGTGATGCATTCCACTGTGTTGCATTACATGGTATATTGCCTTGCGCGGTACAGGACTACTGCATCATGATGCATTCCACTGTGTTGCATTATATGGTACTGCCTTGTGCGGTACAGGACTACTGCATCATGATGCATTCTACTGTGTTGCATTACATGGTACTGTCTTGCGCCGCACAGGACTACTGCATCATGATGCATTTCTCTGTGTCGCATCACATGGTATATTCAGGCATGACAGTGACCAGCAGTAAAAAAAAAAAAAAAAAAAAAAAAGGCTGAAAAATCGGCGGGGGTCTGGGGGCCACTTTAGGCCCCCAGTGGGGCCCAGGGGCAACGCCCCGGCGGGGGTCAGGGGGCAGAGCCCCCTGAAGCTGAAGCTTTTTAATGAAATAAAAGGCCTAAAACTGCAAATAAACCCCTATTTCAGCGCTGTTAAGAAGGGCAAATAAGCCACATTTTCATGTTTTCGGTAATGAAAATAATACTTCAAAAGATCATATAATAATATACTTTTATATGTGCATACTGACTCATTCACTCGCATTATTTTGTGTTATTTTATTTTTACTTTTTAACATGCGCGCTGGTGACCTACTCGTTTTTGAGTGAACCAGTATTTGGTAATGTTGAAGAATAGTATACGAAATTCAGGGGGGCTGTATGCATGCACTTTTCGGGTGTTTTCGGTTCTTCTCGATGGAAAGAGACGTAAGACACCCTCACCTGCTCACTTTGACCACTTCTTCGCTACAAACATGCACAAAACATCCCAAAGTTACCGTGGCCGCAGCCGAGCAGTCATCTCCCCGCCATTTTGATTTCTGATCACGTGGGTGACGTGGGTCAAAACGTCATCACTCTTTGCGTGTTTTGATCTAACAAACAGGTGGTAACACAGCAAAGACGGTTTTTTCATCAGGAATTATGGTCAATAAAAGCCACCAGCACGTAGGAAAAACACACAAACAAACAAAACTAGACTAGAAAACAAGTGCAAATGCACTGACACACGTGGTTGAGGGCCATGCGGTTACTATTTACAGACAAGAACCCCAGTAGTGATGACGTTGCGCGCATGTGATCAGCAACCAAAATGGCGCAATTGATGTGCATGCATATCCCTACTTGTGGAATGAAATACATTATCTGCACCCACATGTGGGGCAGGACAGGTCAAAGTGAGCAGGTGAGGGTGTCTTACGTCTATTTGCATCGAGCAGAACCGAAAACACCCAAAAAAGTGCGTGCAAATAGCCCCCTGAATTTCGCATACTATTCTTCAACATTACCCCAGTATTTTAGGAAGAAGAAGAAGAAAACAATGAGGCAGCCTTCATCACAACATTGATTCAGTCGGTCAATCTTTCCACATGGAACACAAAATGCAGCGCCTTTTTCGTCTAATTTGCGAAACACATCGCCAACTCGAACATCGTCCACTTCCTGGTCTCGCCAGTCCCACCTCCAATCGTTTCTCATCCCTTTTTTTTTGGCGTGAAATCGCGACGCGCTTGACAAACTTCGGCAATTTAACGATGTCCGACGTTCGACAGGCGCGAAAAGACCGGATGTTGATTGACGGCGGAAGTGACCGGTTGACTCTTTTGAGAATAACAAATTGTCCAAATGGGAATAGCATCAAACAAAGTTTATTTCAGGATTTTTCTTTTTTTTTTTTTTTTTTTTTTTTGGGCGGCACATTTTTTGGGGGGGGCGGCGCAGATGAAAAAAATGGGCGGAAAATCCGCCTTAGGCGGACGAATTTCATGCCTGTTAATATTGCCTTCCACTGTACAGGACTACTGCATCATGATGCATTCCACTGTGCTGCATTACATGGTATTGCCTTGCGCGGTACAGGACTACTGCATCATGATGCATTCCACTGTGTTGCATTACGTGGTATATTGCCTTGTGCATCATTGCATTCACTGTGTTGCATTACATGGTATATTGCCTTGTGCATCATTGCATTCCACTGTGTTGCATTACATGGTATATTGCCTTGTGCATCATTGCATTCCACTGTGTTGCATTACATGGTATATTGCCTTGTGCATCATTGCATTCCACTGTGTTGCATTACATGGTATATTGCCTTGTGCATCATTGCATTCCACTGTGTTGCATTACATGGTATATTGCCTTGTGCATCATTGCATTCCACTGTGTTGCATTACATGGTATATTGCCTTGCGCGGTACAGGACTACTGATCCAGATGTGTTGAACTGTATCGTACAGTATTGTGCTATATTGCCTTTCTTTGTACTGTATTATGTTTGTACCGCATGTTGTACTGTGCAGCATTTAACACTGTATTCCATTGCGTTACATTGCGTTGCATTCATTGCACCGGGATTCTTTTGTATTGCATTGGGTTATATTGTACTGTACTGTATTGTACTGCATTGGACTGTATTGTATTGTTCTGTATTGTATTGTATTGTATTGTACTGTACTGTACTGTATTGAATTGCATTGTATTGTATTGCATTGTATTGCATTATATCATCATCATCATCATCATCATCATCATCATCATCACCACCACCACAATCATTAGCATCAGCAGTAGTAGTAGTAGCAGCAGCAGCAGTAGCATGACTATCATCATTATCGTTCTCTTCATTACAATGCTAGATCATCATCATCATCATCATCATCATCATCATCATCATCATCATTACCATCATCATCATCATCAACATCACCATACCCATCAGCAGTAGTAGTAGTAGCAGCAGCAGCAGCAGCACTATTATCATTATCATTCTCTTCATTTCAATGCTAGATCATCATCATCATCATCATCATCATCGCCAACATCATCACCATCAGCATCAGCAGCATCAGCAGTAGCAGCAGCAGCAGCATGACTATTATCATTATCATTCTCTTCATTACAATGCTAGCATCACTGCTCATGTAGCAGGCACAAGAAACGTGACAATTCAAAGAATGCCCTTTCAAATTACCATCACTGAAGCAGTCATCGTCATTGTCGTAGTCGCCTTGTCGTCATCATCATTGTAATCATTGTCGTTAATACAACATGCATGACCATTAGTCCCATTATAAGACACCTACAGCCAGTTTTAGCATTATGATCATAAAATTCACAAAAAAAAACGACTTCTACTGCGCATTTTAGAGAGGTGGATATTAATTCTTCCATCTTTCATCATTATCATCATGGGTATTTTCCTTACCGTCGTCCTCATCACCATCTGTTCTAACGTCACAACTCTTGGCTTACATGAGGGGAATGAAGAGCGGCTTTCTGATGTCATCAGTCAGGTCGCGGAAAAAGGCCACGCCGGCATGCTCCGCGGGACACTTTCCTTGGAAGTAAGAATACTGGGCGCGGCGACAGACAGCACGGCCACAACCTGAGGAACAGTCGACACCTCCCTGTGTTGCAATGAAGGTGCTAACTGATGATGATGATGATGATGATGATGTGTGATGATGGTGTGATGTGTGGTGGTGAGTGTGGTGGTGTGTGGTGGTGGATGATGATGAGATGGATGCGATGAGACGATGATGATGATGATGATGATGATGATGATGATGATGATGATGAATGACGAATACGACGATAACGATGATGGATGATGATGATGATGATGATGATGATGATGATGATGATGATGACGACAATAACGACGATGATGATGATGAACATGAGTAGGAGGAGGAGGCCAACGACAATAATGATGATGATGATGATGATGATGATGATGATGATGATGATGATGATGAGTATGATGATGACGACGACGACGATAACGATAATGATGATGATTAGGAGGAGGAGGTGGAGAGAGGAGGACGATGAGGTGCAGTAGTTAACGTAACGGGTGGCGGGTTGGGAGAGTGTGAGTTCGAGCCCATCTAGTTATAATTTGTGGGACTTTAAGACCCGGGTTGGCTCCTACCTAGAGATGGAAATGCGTTAAAGGCTCATAATGGAAGACTGGAACTCCACGACAGAGCTGCACCCCTCTTATAATACATAATTATAACTCTGAGAGAGTTGCGTAGGTTTCCTTATCAACACGGCCGGTGTCTCTATCTCTGGGGCTTGGCTGAGAACCGGGATATGCTATGAAAGTATAGCTCCGTAGTTTAGCTCTTACGCCGAAAGAAAGACACTATCTCCAAAGATGGAACACCGCAGCGTCGTCTTCATCACTGTTTGATGGTCACTGTATAAAAAAAAAACTAAACGATGTTAATTCATGTGGCTCTTCATGTTTTGCTCTGACAGTAATCTCAAGATCAGCTTCTCACATCCCTGACCGTGGTGGAACATTGTGACTAAGTCTCTGCGACTGTCGTTGGAAGGACTTGAGGCCCTCTTTAGCAGAGACCTACGATCGCTCACTCACTGTAGCACTAAAGCTGAATGATTATTGTCGTCAGCAGTGGTGTTAATAGACCTGCGTATGGTGGGTTTGAAAAGGCAACCAAAGAACACCACTGAAGTAACTCGCCATCAGTGCGGCATTTTCTGTGCTAGTTTCGACCTGATGCTGATTGCTTTGTGCTGACCGTCATTGCCAAGGCAGGAACACGTGGAGTGTAACTGTTGCTTTGTGTATGGCGGAATCAAGATGAGTAACTGGTTGGCTCGTGAGTCAGCTCACCATTCGGTCCATGCTTAAATATCACTGTATTCAAGGTCAGATCTGCCCCAGCTTTTTTAGCCGAAAAAAACGCTAACCAGCAAATGAAACAAAGCACAAGAAAACTAGCGACACAGCTATCTGAACTCGACTTACGCTCGTTTTCTCACTTTCCGCCATGCCGTTGACACGTGACTTCTCTGAGGGTTTCCGGTTCTTCTCGATTGGTGGCCGACTACTTTGAAATTTCTCCCTTTGCATGCTGAGTATCCGTCCTCGGCCTCCGTTTAATCCTTCCTCCTTCAAGTTTACGCTGAAAGTGCGCCTACTTCCACAGCGCTGTGAGTAGTATTCATAACCCCCACTCCATTCTTTTAGAAGCAGTATCGCACAACAACAAAGACGGTAAACAAGTGGGGTAACTTTTGCTCCCATAAGAAAACCTAACACAGAGTAACTTTTACGGGGTTTTTTTCTGCTATTTGTTTTTTAAACACATGTTAAGTTATTACGCATTATGTTCTTACGATACATGGATGACATGAATCGCTTCGTATTTTGTAGATGTAAGGGTATAGTCTACATGCGTGAGTCAAAAACGTGGAGCTAATTTTCGTTTATGAATTAACAACATTTCAATCATTATCATACAACGTTAACTGGGGACGGTCTAACTCTCTTTAAAAAATGAAAGTTTTGTAGCCTAATGGGCGAAAGGGTGCTGAAGTGATAGAGGTTAACAGTGTCTGCAGCAACGTATGACGGAAGGCGTAGCCCATCCCTCTCCTTCAACCGCCTTAACCTTCCTGACTTGAGTCAGGTACCAACTTACCGCTGGGTAGACAAAAAAGGTTTTCAAGCCGGAAAAATGCACATCCCATGAGGGGTTCGAACTCACGACCGTCGGTTTCGCGGGTAAAGGCTGTGACCATTTGACCACGGGCCACTCTGAGCCTCTGTTGTACTAGCTTGAATAGGGGTGGACATGCTGTCTGCCAACATGTAGCAAATGAAGGCGCTGAGTGTCCAGCTATGTGACGACATCTGTCACCATGTGCATCCGTTGACCACAAAAAGTTCGTTTACCACAGATTTCATATATATATATATAATATATATATATATAAATATTATATTAAAATTAGTTAGAAATTTTTAAAAAATGAAGTATTAAAATCAACAAGGTTGTTGTATTTTAATACTTCATTTTTAAAAAAAATTATTATAACAGATGTTGTCCAAGGGGATTGATAGCACCTTCAGATTTTTAAAAAAATGTTTTCGCCATTTTTTTTGGATCAGTGGATTATTTCCTGTAACAAATGTTTTCTCCCGGTCATTTTGCAGCAGAGCCTGTAATATTATCACTAAATGTTTTCATCGTCAATTATGTTGTGGAGGACGAATATTCTGTAACATGATTTGGCATCAATTTTGTTCGAACTGATTACTTCAGTCCAAACACGCTTCACCATCATTTTGATGGCGAGTCTTGATTGCTTTCTCGTCTGGATGACCAAACGGTGTTTATAACCCCCTCCCCACACTTTTTTGTATTATTTTTTTTCTTGGTGTAGGGAGCGGGTTAGGGTGCTGGACGTGAGGAGGCTTTCCCGAAAAACGGACATATTATAAAGTTACGAGGATTAACAAACATCTCATGTCTCTAGTCCGTCTCTCTATCTTTCTCTCCAACAACCACACACACACATTCCAATACACAACACACACTCAGCACGACACGCCCACGCCCCCGCACCCCACGCACCTCTCCAAACCCTCCCAACACCATCCAAAACACTCTATCAACACACGTGACACCAGCACACACATCATTGTTAAGGTCAATTGAACTCCGTTTTCTACAGACTAAAACTAATGTTTTAACAAATTTTAAAGACATAAATAGCTGTGGCGGAAACTATTACTCATAACATGCAGAATATTTCATGGAACGTTTTTTTCTAAAAGCTTTTTCTCCTTTTAGCGAATCTTCTGGATTAAATTTAAGGTAAGTCACCAATACTTTGTGCTAATGACTTGAGTGGGTGTGGTGGTTGGTTCTCCTGTATGAGTGCAGTGTTGTTCAAAATTTTTGGATGCTACTTGGTAGATATTAGTGGTGCTGCTTTCTGAATTTTGTGTTGTCTAGGTCATAGGATATCACATTTTAATTGAGACAACCGTACAAGCAACACCTAACACACTACCATCACAATCCACAACTACTTGGCCGACGCTATACACTCGACGGCGCGGGCATATCACACACACACACACACACATCATTACCTATACACACTACAACACACACGCGCCGCGCCGCGTATCTGCAGACAACACACAACAACTACACACTAACAACACACACTACATATACCGCAACCATTAATGCACGTACACACCACACTACACAACAAACGAAACACACTACACGGCTTGCGCTTGGCGGCAGCTACCAAGCACGCACCATACAGGTTACATCTACAATCGACCCATCACAACAGTTCCATCATCGAAAGATACTGTGAAACTCTGTGAATACGTATCATTCTAGTACGTAATTTGTTTTATATTACGTCTATTGAAATTTAGTCTCTTCCCTCACTCCTTACTGTGCCGAAATTCATTTATAACATAAAGCTTGTTGTTCTTGTGTCTTTTTTCTTTTGTATTATATATTATATAATATATTATATATATATATATATATATACATATATATATTATAGATAGTTTCAATTTTTTTTAATTATGGTGTTACCATACACAGTAACGGCCTGGATCTGAATACATTTGCTTTCACGTTCGTATTCTTTGTCTACACAAACGGTTTCTGCGTAAGAACCTGTATACTTTCGGAAGGTTTGAGATGGAGCAGATTGTTAGGTCGTTGTTCTACAACCGTTTCCTCTTGAACGTTAAACCAGTTTCTGATGAATACATCTGGCGGTGCGTCTGGTATCCCTGCAGATCACAGGTAAGGGTTATAGAGTCCGTGTCCTGAGTAGTAGGTTCTGTATCACAATGTCTGCATTCATTTCTTTTGCCAAAGTTGACGTAACTACGCTTGCAGGAGTTATACAACCCCCCACCCCACCCCACCCACCCCCCTCCTTCCTGTAATATCCCTCTCAACTCCATCTTCCAAAATGACACCTCTTATATAAGTCTTCGGGGTGTGTTTGGGTCAGATACAGCGATTTGCTTTGCTGAATGTTTAACAAGTCAACGTTTCACAAGAGAAGGAAATGCCTTCCCTTGTCGCATTTGTGTAAACAAGCACGATGCGGAACGTCACCTTTTATCGTCATACACCCATGACGACATTTTTTTCACTGACGTTTTTTCCTCCGTTTCAGTTTTGTACTCCAGTTCTTAAAGAACAGGGAGTACTTTAGAATGGAACGAAGAAATGCTCTGTGTGTGTGTGTGTGTAGTGGTGTGGTGTGTGTGTGTGGTGTGTGTGTGTGTGTGTGTCTCTGTTCTGTCTGTGTGTCTGTGTGTCCGTGGTCAAAATGTGTTCCACTCGCTCCAGACAAAACTATGGGTCGATCTTCTGAAAATTTGTAGGTATGTTCATTATGGGTCAAGGATGATGCCGATGTTTTAGTTTACCGTTACAACCGTTACTAACGGCTGTAACGGCCTGTAACGCTTTTTCTTCTTTATGGAATATCTCAGAAAGTACTTGGCCGATCTTTCTGAAAATTTGTAGGTATGTTCATTATGGGTCACGAATAATGCCCGATGTTTTAGTTTACCGTTATAACCGTTACTAACGGCTGTAACGGCCTGTAACGGTTTTTCTTCTTTATGGAATATCTCAGAAAGTACTTAGCCGACCTTTATGAAAATTAGCAGGTATGTTCATTATGGGTCACG
>CM031620.1:24136328-24151328 GCA_018398815.1 Conus ventricosus | reverse complement strand
AAAACGATTATAAGTATACAAACCACGAGTATACACGAAATCATGAGAATAATAAGGGTACATGGACCCAGTGACTTGCGCTTGTCAGGAAAATATTCAGAACAGCATTACAATCGTGTACACATCCTGAAGACAAGAAACATGAAGCAACATAGCCATAAACAAAAAATAAGTAAACGAAATAAAACAAAAACCGAAACCGAAACTTTATGGAGACAACATCACGACTCCTTCGGTCCTACTGACCCATCTGTTTACAAGTGTCCATAGAAACCCCAGCGGCGACGAAGACGTTAAACAAACGCAGAAGTTATCAAACGTTTGTACCATTTTCATGCAATTTTAGTGTTGGAAGTGAGTATGTTTGTAAGATGGGGAATCTTTTCTTCTTTCTTTTTCCTTTTTTTTTTTTTTTTTTTTGGGGGGGGGGGGGAGGGGTATGAACATACATTTACTTGACTCACGCAGAAACAAAAATGATGTACTCAAAGTCAGAGTCTTAGCAGGATTGGTGGAGAGTTCCAAAAGGAATAATGATGTGGCTAAGACAGGAACAGAAGAGATGCCTATGAAAATAAGACATCGAAAAAATTCCAAGATGGTTTTTTTTCTATCTCTTGTTTCTGTGTGCTGACTTTCTCTCATTACCTGTGCAGTGCGTCGCTCTCCCTTAGGATCACTGGATGACGCTCAACTTCGTCTGACACTGTTGTGACGCAATAGATACCCTTGGAGACATTTTTACGAGACTCGAATCATGATCCATTTCTGGCACCAGTTGTCAATGTTCAGAATAACAGACACTGAGACAGCCTGGGTCTGGCATCGTCAACACAAAGTGGAATGGCCAGCCTAGGTCAATATAGTCTCAGTGAACAACATTTAATCTCGTGCTGCCATGTATTGCGCACGTTACGTGTCTAAGCTGCACCGCCCCGAGGTGATCGATTCTAAGTCACCTGCTGGCCGTTACAGAACATAACACAGACCAACCTCTGGAACGTACATCACCACCTCGTCTTCAACAGTGAGGCCAAATGTATTGATTACATTATGCGTCGTGTGAAAGAATAAAGTCTTGACACGTGCCGGTGGACAACAATGCGTGCCAAAACGCAGACACGTTGTCGCCAACCTTGAAGCGTGTCGGGGCAACAAACAGACTAATCCCACAGGATGCCATCACCAAAAAGGCATTGTCCAAGGAATTGCAAGCCCAGCACTATTATTCATCAATGATCTTCCAGCTTCCCTTTCTCCCAATTTCCACCCAAGCAGTGACGCCAACTTTTCATGCCCAGCAACTTTCCATGTCCATAGTGAAACATTCCTAAAAGACCACAATAACAGGGGATATATTAAATTACCACAACAATCAGGAGAATGAAAAATCAGTGGAACATGTTTGGGAAGAAACAAATGATGGCCTCTCAAAGTTTTACGTCTATTTCCCCCATCACTCTAAACGAAACACGGATCACTTAAAAAAATATCTCATATCACATGTATACAATTTATAAAAACGATTATAAGCATACAAACTATGAGTATACACAGAATTATGAGAATAATAAGGGTACAAGTATCCAGTGACTTCCGCTTATCAGGAAAACATTTTCAGATCACCATTGCAATCTTGTACACATCTTGAAGACAAGAAACATGAAGCAACATAGCCATAAACAGCAACAACAAATAAACAAAGGTCATTTAAAGGGAAGCAACCAAAGGGAGACAACATCACGACACCTACGGTTCTACTGACCCATCTGGGTACGACTGTCCATAGAATCCCCCAGCGACGAAGACGTTAAACTCACGCTGAAGTTATTAATCATTCGCTGTAATGCCTGCTCGACCGATGGGACAGGTTTTTGCGCAAATTGGGGTTGTAAGTGAGTGTGTTTGTGGGATGGGGAGTGGGGGGGGGGGGGTATGAACATATATTTACATTACTCATCCAGAAACAAAAATGACATACTCTAGGTCAAATTCATAGCAGGATTTGAACCCTCAATATGTCTTCTTCAGTCACAAACCAGCCTCTGGAACGTACACCACCACCTCGACTTCAACAGTGCGAACAAATGTGTTGATTACATTATGCATCGTCTGCATGTTTTAGGTCTTGACACGTGCCAGTGGGCAACAATGCGTGCCACTGTCGCCGACAATTGAACGTGTCGGGACAGTAGACAGACTAATCCCACAGGATGCCGTCTCCAACAGGTGTCGCAAAGTCCATCGCTATCGTTGATCAAAGATGTTTCAGCTGAAATGCAGGACACCATTTGTTCCAATTTTCACACAAGCACTGACGCCAACTTTTCATGCCCGCCAACTTTCCATGTCCATAGTAAAACATTCCCAAAGACCAAAATAACAGGGGAAAAATTAAACTACCACAACAATCGGGAGAATGAAAAATTCCTGGACTGTCAAAACAACACAATGTAGAAACGGTATGTAAAATCACTCAGACAGAGACAGATATATCAACACGAACATATCTGGGAAGAAACAAATGATGGCCTCTCAAATACTTACGTCTATTTCCCCCATCACTCTCAACGAAACATGGATCACTTAAAAACATCTCATACCACAAGAATACAATTTATGAAAACGATTATGAAGATACAAACTATGAGGATACACGAAATCATGAGAATAATAAGGGTACATGTATCCAGTGACTTCCGCTTATCAGAAAAATATTCAGAACAGCATTACAATTGTGTACACATCCTGAAGTAACATGAAGCAACATAGCCATAAACAAAAACAATAACAGCAACAAATAAATAAATGAACAGATAAAAAAAAATCAAAATCATTTAAAGGGAAGCAACCAAAGGGAGACAACATCACGACTCCTACGGTTCTGCTGACCCATCTGGGTACGACTGTCCATAGAATCCCCAGCGACGAAGACGTTAAACTCACACTGAAGTTGTCAAACATTCGCTGCAATAACTGCTCGACCAATGGGACAGATTTTCGCGCAAATATAGTTTTGGAAGTGAGTGTGTTTGTAAGATGGAGGCTATGACGATGCATTAACATAACTCGTGCAGAAACAAAAATGATGTACTCAAGGTCAAAGTCAGAGCACGATTTGAATCCTCAATATGTCTTCTTCAGTCAACAAACCTGTTGATCCAAGAAATAATTATGGTTTCATAACACCTGATGGAGAGTTTCAAAAGGACATACTGGTGTGGCTAAGACGGGAACAGAAGAGATGCCTATGAAAATAAAAAGCCGTAAAACTGGAAGATGTTTTTTTCTATCTCTTATTTCTGAGTGCCGAGTTTCTCTCATTATCTGTGCAGTGCATCGCTGTCCCTAAGAATCACTGGTTGACGTGCAACTTTGTCTTACACTGTTGTGACGCATTAGACACCTTTGGAGACGTTTTTACCAGCCTGGGGTCAGTATACCATCGGTGGATAACATCGAATCCGTGCTGCCACTGCAGTCTCTATGGCACGTTGTGCATCTAAGCTGCACTGCGCTGATGTGATCGATTCTAAGTCACCTGCTGGCCGTTACAGAACAGAGCACAAACCAACCTCTGGAACGTACATCACCACCTCGACTTCAACAGTGCGGCTAAATATATTGACTACATTATGCGTCGTGTGCAAGTTTTAGGGCTTGACACGTGCTGGTGGACAACAATGCATGCCAAAACGCAGACTCGTTCTGTCGCCGACGATGAAGTGTGTCGGGTGTCACGACCGACCCCTGGAGGTCTGCCCTGACAGGATCGGTCTAGATGGGAGTGAAGGGAGTGACTGACCTCACACGCCTCGCAAGAGACCACACAAGAAAGATTACAATACAACACCCCATTTATTCACACCAACACACACATAGTCACAAATAAGCATTCCAACACACTCAACATGCACAATCACAATCAAGCATTTCAACACACACGACGCACACACAATTAAGCATTCCAACACACACCACATGCACAATCACAATCAAGCATTTCAACACACACGACATACACACAATTAATCATAAATAAGCATTTCCAGCACCCATCCCTTTCTGAGTCTCATGTATTTCCCTCACACCCCTGCCTCTCCAAAGTCCAACTGGGAGCACCCTGACGCACCAGGTGCCCCAAACCGGGTCGGTTCTTGAGCGGAGTGTCCTTCGATGCCGACACCACTGACACACACAACATACGCCCAAATCGCACAGTACAGAGCTACCACACCGGTCACATGGGCTGTTTGAAGTGCGAGGACGATGGAGAGCGCATCCCGTGGGACGAGGCGTCGTCACTGGAGGTCCCGGACAGGGATCAGGACCGTCCAGCAAAGTCCACGTACTTTTTCACCAGTACGCAGCCCCAACCAGTGCGCGGCTCCAACCAGTGCGTGGCCCCAACCAGTGTGTGGCCCCAACCAGAGCGTGGCCCCAACCAGTGCGTGGCCCCAACCAGAGCGTGGCCCCAACCAGTGCGTGGCCCCAACCAGTGTGCGGCCCCAACCAGTGCGTGGCCCCAACCAGTGCGTGGCCCCAACCAGTGTGCGGCCCAACCAGTGCAAGCTCCGGGTGAAACCCCCGGGAGGAGGGAAGACGGAACTGGGAGGAAAGAAGAAAGAAGGGAAGGGTACTGGACCCCCGCAGTCAGTACGGTCTGACACATGCTGTTAAATCCTAACAGCCACTCGCATGATGGGCGAGGGGAGGCTTGCCGAACACATCAATATCACCAGCCCAACACAGACTCGAGCATAACACAGTAAACAAACCAACTGAGGAATGTTCGCTAAAGGTTTCCTCACACGAAGCAGGTAAGAGATTACATTCACAGGCTAAACACATGGATAGAAAATTGTATATTCATCCTTCTCTCATTCACGTTCAACATTTTCCTTTCTTAGGAACTGAACTAATACAGCAACCATTGCTTTATAACTGCCAGCACATTTGCAAATAATAATAATTCAATGGCACAATTATCCCCACATTTTATAGCAACATTTCAAAATAACACAAATCCCAACCACGCATCCAAACGACTAATCATGCGTACGCACGCTCGCAAACATAAAACTCGTTCTCCTTGTACCCACAAACAGACGGTGGCCGAAGAATAAGAATCCGGCGAATGTGACAGGGGCGGACGAGCGAGACCAAGCAAGTACCAACCTGAATCACCAGGTTCTCTCCCATCCCCACCGACTACCGCATCACCAGATGCATAAAAAGGAGAAAGAATTTTGGATATAATTTAGAATGGCCAGGTTAAAGATTGAATTAACCAGAAAAGCGGTCTCAAACAATATTTCTTTTATAATTTTGAAAACAAAAGAAAATTGCGCAAAAGAGAAGAATTAGCCGGCTAACAACAAAAAAAACAAACAAACCACGAAACTGATGCTTACCAGCTACCCGTGGGTGACCAGAAGAGGCGGGTCAAGCGACTCTCTCTGCCCTCTGTCCAGTCGAGAGGACAGCAGCGCAGATGCGGAAAAAAGATGACGTGATGTGATGTCCCTCCCCTACAGGCCGACTGTAGGGATGAAGGTACCGACCGTACCTTCGACGAAGTGGTGTAGAACCAAAAACAGAGCAGGCGCTCTCAGAGACATCTTCCGCTCGAGTGAAGAGAAAACCTGCCTAAGCGATGGCGGCCAACATGCCACCCTACGTCACAGTGAGAATACCTCAAGCCCAAGAGGAATCTTGCACGTGCGGCAGGTGAAAAGACAGGTGAGCGGCCGATAGACAGCAAGTTCGAGAGAAAGGTACCAGCCACCCGTGAACCTGCAGGATGAATTGCACGGGCAGTGGAATTATAGAGAGAGGGAGAGAGAAAGCAAACCTAACCTGAGCTGAACGACATTAAGGTGCAAACGCACCACAAACCACATTAAGGGACGGATACACGACAACAGCAACGACAATAAATAAATGAATAATTCCGCCACCTAGATGGGTCAATCGTCATAGGCCTCGTGACAAACTCGTGACATCGGGAAAACAGACAGATTAATCCGACAGGATGCCGTGAGCTCAGCAAAAGGCGTTGTCCAAAGAATCGCAAGCCCATCAGTATTACTCATCAAAGATTTGCCAGCTTATATGCAGGACATCATTTCTCCCAATGTCACACAAATAGTAACAACAATTTTACATGACCGCTGCACACAGAGACTTTACAGACAGACTTTATAACTGTTTACACCTCCAAAGCAGGGCTATGAACAGAGCGCAATAGTATTAATTAAATGAGACGAATTAACGAACAAAAAAGTCCAATTTCGCTAGAATCGATCCTAACACACCAATCTATTTACATATGAATCCAGTGCCTCTAGGTGAACATGGGAAATAGCTTTGTTTGCAGGCTTATGCATGACATGTTGCAAGGGAAGCAAGTTAAGCACTGCACACACTGACACAAACAAACAAAGGTTCAAAGCCGAAACCAAAGGTAAAATGTTAACCAGACAATATCCTTGTCACGTCAAAATCAACTAACATGGCTGACGTATGGTTCCCTTCCACAGAATATGACATGAAGTGCTCACTCATTGCCATCCTCTTCCAACAGAGCACAGTATTACCTCACGGAAAAAAAAACGTTTTGCATGAAACTTCTAGTCTGGAAAAAAAAAGCAACTGATCGGCAGAACATTAGCATGGTCGCCTTCCTTCCCTTCCTCAGGCAATGTTCCAAACCCTGAGCTGCTGGCTACAATAACAAAGCAGGCAACAAACGAAGATGTTAGGGCATGCTTCAAACCATAGTACCCAAACAGTATCCTGAACTCAGGGCTATTGGCTTCTTAAGCGGGCCTCAAGCAGACAAATAAACAGATGTTTGAAGGTATAGAAACAAACTGTATTCAAAATCTTTAGCTGTTTGCTACTCATTACAAGAGCAGACCTCGTATAGGTATGTAGAAACATGTTTCAAAACATGTAAACGTCTAAAACTCCACGGCTTGAATTATTCAACATTTTTGCATAACATGGGAACAGATTTCATTTTGGGTAAGCAATTGATCATTTGTTCTGAGAAAATACATAGTGCCAAGAAAAAGAACGCGGATTCCAAAATACAAAGAAGGCAAAACAACATCAAGACTGCATTTTTGCTTCACAGTTATCAGAGACTGCCAACTAGAACCATCTATAATAATCATACAAAACTTTGAACAAATAAGTAAAAACTCAGCAGACTCCGTCGGTGGTCATGGGCTACAAATAAGAAAGGGTAGATCACAAAAACTCCAAGAGAAGACAGGAATATGCGTGGCATTTGTCATAATCAAACCTGTATTCTTGAGCTGCATGTCTTCCATTACAACAGACACTGCTGGCATGAATATAGGCATAATAGTAGCAGTAATGATAATAATGATAATGTTACAGGGTAAGAACAGTTCTGTTACTTCTTTCCTCTTTTCTGTATTTCTTGGAAGAGCGGAACCTGAATGGTTGTAGTTATCAAAAAATGACCTACCAACTCCACAAGTCTGATTTTAATGTACATTCCGAAAAAGAGCAGGGCGAATGGCGACAAAGCTATCAGCCAAGGCATGAAAGTCAAATAAAAAAAGAACAGGACAAGCCCAACACCTCTCAGAAGTGTTCGTCGACATGTTGTGTGTGGATCACGCCTGTAGAAACCAGACCACTGACTGCACATAAATCTGTGATACCACCACCCAATCAGGAAGATGTAAATCAAACTAACACCCACAAGTATCCACCTTAACCATTTGATACTCAACTCTTCACTGAGTGCATACAAACTAAACGGAAGAAAGTCTACTATAAAAATTACCAAGCAAAACAGAACAAATACTGCTACTGATCTTAATTTCAAGCAGAATGTAGCACAAGACTTATTCCCACCCCAGGCGAAGACGCGTGTTTTGACATTAGTAACAGAAGCATCGGAATCATTGTCCAACTGAGCTGGATGGTCATCAACACTCCGGGTCTTTTGCCTTTCGTTCTGCTGTTCTGCTGGAGAGATGATGACAACACAGGCATCTCTCCTTGGTGATTCTGTTGCATCTCCCACGGGATCAGAGGTCCCTGGTTTCGTATTTCCCTCAGACAGAAGTGGTTCGAGCAGAGAAGGATCGTGTAATTCTGGCACCTCGGGCTTTGTATGAAATGTGTAGTGACCACTGTTGCCTTCAGCGCAATCACGTTGCTCTTCTTTCAAGCTTCCTGTACAAGCACGCTGTTTGATTTCCTGAGTGGGCTTCATGAGTGAACTTTTCCTCCAGGCAGTTTTTGTGACTGTCAGTTCAGATAAGGAGGTTTGATCAGTCTCATAATAGACCGACTCCTCAAAACAGCTTTCGGCGATCTTTTCTTCAACTTCAGACGGAGATGCTGATTCTCCCTGTGTTGCCAGTCCATGAACAGCTTCAGCCTGCTCCAGTGCGATGTGTTCTCCGCCCACCTGGGTTGACTTCCTGCCCGACTCACCGTCACTGCTGTCATCTTCTGTGGTCGAAGGCCTAGTCAAGGTACCGACACTGACCACTTCCTTCAGTGCCGTCTCCTCGTCGTCATTCTGTTGGTGAATGTCGGAGGGGACACTGACCACTTCCTTCAGTGCCGTCTCCTCGTCGTCATTCTGTTGGTGAATGTCGGAGGGACACTGACCACTTCCTTCAGTGCCGTCTCCTCGTCGTCATTCTGTTGGTGAATGTCAGAGGGGACACTGACCACTTCCTTCAGTGCCGTCTCCTCGTCGTCATTCTGTTGGTAAATGTCGGAGGGGACACTGACCACTTCCTTCAGTGCCGTCTCCTCGTCGTCATTCTGTTGGTGATTGTCGGAGGACAAGCTGTGGCTTGGTGCAGAAGGTGAAGGAGACAGACTGTCCGTTCTGGTCTGCAGGGAGGCCAACTAAATCGCAGCGAAGACAGACTTGATTCGTCGCTGGAAGTTGCAGTACCAGAGGCCGCCGTGGAGAGACAGTACTCTGACTGCAGACAAGACATTTAGTCAGTTACTAAGTACGAACAGAAGTGAATGTTTCAGGCTGTCGTTCTCGGTCACACTAACCTGACAGCAGACAAACAACACCAGGACTGAAGCAGATTGCTACCTTACTGAAGCCATGCTAAGAACAGACACTCGCATAAAACAAAAGGAAAGTGCTAAGCAACGCTTCTATTCATTCAAAATGCAAGACGAACAAGTACATTTTGACAAATATGTCTTAAAATGCAAACAAAAACAAACAGACGTAAAATTAAATTGCGCAAAACAATACCATCCCCCCCACCCCCCACTTCCCCCCCCCACTCCCCCCCCCCACCCCCCCCCCCCCCCCCACCCACACCCACCCACCCACCACCCACCCCCGCCCGGCCACAATCCACATGAAAAACACATTACAGTCACGCAGCAAGCTGCAGTTAGCTGGTTTGTTATCCAGCTGAAACTAACTACCGAAAACGATGACCAAATAATAACAAATTTGATGCAAAGGAGTGTCTTATACTTCATTATCCTCACACAAATTTAAGACTATAACTACCGAAAACGATGACCAAATGATTACAAATTTTGATGCAAAAGAGTTTGATGTACGTCATTATCCTCACACAAGTTTAAGACTGTGACACTTTTTTTTTGCCATTTGGAGTCTACAGTTAGCGAACCAGGTACGCTGCAATGTGTTAATTCCATTAACTGCACAGGCAGACAGACGGAACAGACAAATAGACAGACTGACGGACAGGCAGAGAAATTAGATCTTATTTTACTTCCTAAAGAACATTGATAAAAAAAAAGGCGTTACCTGGAGTACAACAGCTGTCTGAAAAGTAGCTCAATGCACTTCGACCATGCACAAACACACGCTGCACGTACACTTTGAGCATTAACATGATCCTGTTTTCCTTTTCGAGGCATAGGGAATGACAAAGATGGACATCATTTCATACATTAAAAAATAGTTAATGAATGAATGGCAGCAGAGATCAAGAACATTATGTATACAATAGTTCCGTTTACGAATATTCAAGTAAGTTTGATTAGATAACATGTGAAATGAAAACAGCGATAGGCCTCGGACGCAACTCCTGCAAAATGGACGATTGTGTCCCCTCCTCCGATGATTCGAACGCAGATATTCTTTGCTTGAAAGTTTGGTCAGAGTTGCTGGTAGGGAGGGACCTTAACGCTGAATCTCTTCAATATTTTGACACGACGTAAATTAGGAAGTCCACCAGGTCTTTTTTTTTTTTTTTTTTTGCTAGTGTAGCTGTTTAGTTAGTAATGGACAGTGAGACATTTGGGGTGACAAGAAAAAGAAAATGGAAATATGATGATACCTGTGGCCTATGGGAATGGCAGGTGCACGGAAAACCGGTAGTCAACAGTTCAGGTAGATTGTCCGGTACAGGCAATGAGTGTTCGTCAATCAACTTCTGCATCCGGGCCACGTGACTGCTGACGTCACATCCCGCCAATTTTTTGAAGGCGTCAAAAATCTTCAACCAGTTTGTAGAGCGCATTCTATACCCCTGGATAACGTCTCTGTGAAAATAATTGCAAATTTAAGAAGATAGAAATAAAAGAAATTGAAATGCTTGACTAATTTTGTGGCACTGAGATACACAATGGTTTCCACAAGATTATTTCAAAATGACCATCAGACGCCGAGGCATGATAGCAAATGTTATAGACTGCCATTCGATAACTGCAACTTGGAGCCCATCGGAGAAGGCATTGAATCGTTGTAGGAAGTTTCAGCCCCCTTCATCTCTTAGCCAAAGTAGCCAAAAGATCTGTGGATTCAAATAGGAAGAAGGAGACCAAACAGTTGAACTTCATGTTCTTAATAGCCAGACATCCGACAGTGTTGCTCGGATTTACAGACTAACACCTTCCAAATCGTACCTGTTTGCAAAAGGCTGGATTATATTATAAAAGGAGGTTCAAAAAGTTCTGTCGTGTTGTTTTATGCACACCCAGAACTCTCGTTATCGTCATCTTTCTTCACATCCTTATTCATTCCAAGAGATTATAGAGAAACAAATCCTGGGCCATAGTCTATGCCTCTTTGCGCTCTGCTTTCACAGTAATCTCATTTTCCACCGTCCCTTTCTGTCCATTCCTGTGATCTCTAGTTCCATTTCTTTTTATTTGATTCATGCGTCTGTTCTCATGTTCCATTGCTCTTGTCTGTTCCATTCGCGCTTATGACCTCGTGTTCCATTCTGCCTCTCTTTTCTATCTATGCTTGTGATCTCATGTTTCATTGCCCATCTTTCTTCTGTCCATGCTTGGAGTCTCATGTTCCGTTGCCCACCTCTCTCTTATGCATGCTTGGAATCCTGTGTTCTATTTCCCATAGAGATTCTGTCAATGCTTTTTATCTCATGTTCCATTGTCCTTCTCTATCCATGCTTGGAATCTTAAGCTCCATTGTCCTTCTCTATATGTTCCACTGCCCTCTCTATCATTGCTTGTGGTCTGTTCCATTGCCTATTTCTATTCCGTCATTGTGTGTGATCTCACGCTCCATGGGCCCTCTCTATCATTGCTTGTGATCTGTTCCATTGCCTATTTCTATTCCGTCATTGTGTGTGATCTCACGCTCCATGGGCCCTCTCTATCATTGCTTGTGGTCTGTTCCATTGCCTATTTCTATTCCGTCATTGTGTGTGATCTCACGCTCCATGGGCCCTCTCTATCCATGCTTGTGATCTGTTCCATTGCCTATTTCTATTCCGTCATTGTGTGTGATCTCACGCTTCATGGGCCCTCTCTATCATTGCTTGTGGTCTGTTCCATTGCCTATTTCTATTCCGTCATTGTGTGTGATCTCACGCTCCATGGGCCCTCTCTATCATTGCTTGTGATCTGTTCCATTGCCTATTTCTATTCCGTCATTGTGTGTGATCTCACGCTCCATGGGCCCTCTCTATCATTGCTTGTGATCTGTTCCATTGCCTATTTCTATTCCGTCATTGTGTGTGATCTCACGCTCCATGGGCCCTCTCTATCATTGCTTGTGATAGCGTGTTCTATCGCCCCTCTCTGTTCTATCCATGTTTGTGAGCTCATTTTTTAATGCTCCTTTCTATTCTATACATGTTCAAAACGATATCAGTATGTTTAATGTGAACGTCTGCCAAGCGACTAACTTTTGAAACATTACTAGTAGTACTATCTTCTGAAAACACCACTATAATGTTCATAAGATAGTAGTAATACTACTAGCTTATGAAAATTATAGTAGTGTTTTCAGAAGATAGTAGTAGTAGTAACGTTTCAGAAGTTAGTAACTTAACTTGGCGTTGCGACTATCTAGTGAAATGATCCCTGTGTGAAATTATGTCCACTTTCTTAGTATCATTACTATCCAGGGTCACTGATCGATGGTCATTTGGCCTATTTTCACCGTTTGACTGCTAATCAGTATGGTACGGGTCATGTGAACAATTCATGACGTTGCTAACCAATGGTCAGTGTCATTGACCAGTGGTAATTTTTGCCCCATTTCCACTGTTTTACTTCTAGTTAGTGTAGAACGAGTTCATGTGAACAATTCATGTTGTGGTTGACCAGTGGTCAGTGTCACTGACCAGTGGTCATTTTGGCACAATTTTACTGTTTGAGAGCTAATTAGTGTAGAACGAGTTTATGTGAACAATTTATGACGTTTCTGATCAGAGGTCAGTATCATTCACCAGTGGTCATTTTGGCCCAAATTCACTGTTTGACAGCTAGTTAGTGTAGAACGAGTTCATGTGAGCAGTTCATGACGTCTCTGACCAGTGGTTAGTGTCACTGACCAGAGGTCATTTTGACCCAATTTCACTGTTTGACTGTTACTTAGTGTAGAACGAGTTCATGGGAACAATTCATGACGCTGCTGACTGGTGGTCAGTGTCATTGTCCAGTGGTCATTTTGGCAAAATTTTACTGTTTGACAGCTAATTGGTGTAGAATGAGTTCATGTGCACAGTTCATGATGTTGCTGACTAGTGGTCAGTCTCATTGCCCAGTGGTCATTTTTGCCCCATTTCACTGTTTGACTGCTAATTTCAGCTGAAAACTTAAGTGTGTGTGTCTGTGTGTGTGTGTGTGTGTGTGCGTGCGTGCGTGCGTGCGTGCGTGCGTGCGTGCGTGCGTGCTGTGGTGCGTGTGTGTGTGTGTGAGTGATGGAGTAGAGAGAGAGAGAGAGAGAGAGAGAGAGAGAGAGAGAGAGAGAGAGAGAGAGAGAGAGGCAGTCAAAGAGTGAAATTAGACCAAAATTACCACTGGTCAAGGACACTGACCACTGGTCAGCAACATCATAAATTGTTCACCTGAACTCGTTCTACACTAACTAGCTGTCAAACAGTGAATTTGGGCCAAAATTACCACTGGTCAATGATACTCACCACTGGTCAGAAACGTCATAAATTGTTCACATAAACTCGTTCTACACTAATTTGCCAAATGACCATCGATCAGTGACCCTGGATAGTAATAATACTAAGAAAGAGGACATAATTTCACACAAGGATCATTTCACTAGATAGTCGCAACGCCAAGCTACTAACTTCTGAAACGTAACTAGTACTACTATGTTCTGAAAACAAAAGCATTACTACTATATATGTTATGAAAATTATAGTACTGTTTTCAGAAGATCGTAGTAATAGTAACGTTTCAGAAGTTAGTCGCTTGACAAACGTCAACAATGCGATTGGCAATTTTACAGCCTATTGAAAGTGGATATGATGATTGATGCGACACAGAGTCTCACTTTCAGTGAAAGTAAGACTTGCTGATTACTGTCGTATTTTGCTTGCATATGTAGATAGTTAGCTAGCTAGCTATATCTACATCTAGCTCCACTCCCTATCTGGACATTAAGGGCATCTGGACCAAGGTTTTATGGTAGGTCTTTATGTCCTGCGTTATTCTGTGAGCCATTAAAGCGACGTTCAAAATTGTAAATTTGGAAATCTACCTTGTCAATTTTCATCTATAGTTTCTGCCATCACATTCAAAATGTTTATTTTCCACTTTACCGAGCACTCTTATTTAACAATATTTTTGTACATAATGGAAGATCTATTCGATATTCAAGAGTCTCCTCTTTGCTTTTAGGAAAGTGTCTCTCACCGTAACAACGATTACAAGCAAGCCTAAGGAGCTTTTCACAAAGCAAAACAGCGGTCACTTGCTGGTCATACTGACCCCCACCCCCACCCTACCCCTCCTATTAGCAGGAACAATAAAATCAACAGCGCAGTGATTGAAGACGGATTACCCCATTCCCTCAAATGCAAGTCTGTCTTTTAAATCATGTGTTTTATGTTAGAAGGACTGTGGTTTTGGCTCTACTCCCTGTCTATACATTGAAGGCATCTGAGACAAATTTTTTGTCATCATTCTGTGGCTCATCTCACCTCACATCACCTCATTCCCACGACCTACGTGGTCGGAGGAAGACATGAGGGACGACCACACAACCTTCATCACGGCCTGTCCTCTGCTTCTCACCGGAGTTCTGGGAGCCTGTCCACTTCATTACGTTCTCCGACCAGCTCTTTTTCTGCCCGTCTGTGCGCCTTCTTTCAAGCACGTCTTGCAAGATTGTCTTTGCCAGCGAGTCGTGTCATGTCACCTGGCCAAACCACATCAGTTTTCTCCTCTTGACCATGGCCAAGAGGGTTCCTGAGGTCCTGCCAGTGTGGTCGCTTGCTCTCAGAGTCGTTAGTTCAGTTCTCTGTCCAGGAGATGTGGAACAGTCTTCTGTATTCCTTCATTTCAAAGGCCTGGATCATTTTCTTCCACTCTGCCGTCAGGTTCTAGCTCTCAGAACCACATAGAAAGATAAAGAGGACGAGGGCTTTGTACAGCTTGAGTTTTGTTGGGAAGCTGATCTTGTTGCTTCTCCACAACTTCGTAAGCTTTGCCATGGCAGATGTGATAAGAGCGAATCTGACCTTGACTTCTGTTGGCAGCAATTCGTCTTTTGTGAGT
>CM031620.1:24118828-24133828 GCA_018398815.1 Conus ventricosus | reverse complement strand
CTATATAAGCCATGCTTCCACGACTTTTCAGTTTCTAGTTATTGTATAGTGTGTGAACGTAAGGACATAGGACTAGTAAAATTGTGTAAAGGAAGTCAAAAATGTGTCATATGGAAATTCAAACACCAGGCATTGTGGGTTTTGACAGAGAGAAGTCACGAGAAAACACAGTGTGAGAGGTAGTCAAAAATGTGTCATATGGAAATTCAAACACCAGGCATTGTGGGTTTTGACAGAGAGAAGTCACGAGAAAACACAGTGTGAGAGGTCGGTGAAATGTCAGACAGAAATACAAACAATGTGAGAAGTCACTGAAATTTCCCACGTAAACAGGGACAGCGTGAGTTGTCAGCGAAATGTTAAGGAGAAACACATTTCAATTCAATTCATAGTGTCAGCAAATGCCAAACGTGAAGCAGATAAGAGGTGAGAAGTCAGTGACGTCTGACAAAAACAACCTGTGTGAGAAGTCAGTGACGTGTCTGGCGAAAAGGCAAGCAGTTATGTCAGACAGATAGATAAACAGTGTGAGAAGTCAATAAAATATCAGCCAGGCAGATTAACTGTGTGAGAAGTCAGTGACATGTCAGGCAGAAAGACAAGCAGTGAAAGGTCAGTTGTAATATCAAGCAGGGAAATAAACAGTGTGAAACGTCAGTGAAACGTCAGCAATAATCACAGAAAGTGTAAGAAGTCAGAGGATTATCTCAGCAAAAAATGCAGAACGTGTGAGAATTTAGTTATGGGTGCTGGCCTGGCATAGAAAGTGTGAGAAGTCAGGGAAATATCAGGCAAAAGCACAAAGTGGGAGAAACCAGAGAAATGTCAGGGAGAAAGACAAAGTATGAGCAGTCAGTGAAATGTGGAGCAAACGGACAAACATCGTGACAAGTCAGTGAAATGTCAGGTAGAAAGACAAACGTCAGTGAAATATCATGTAGAAAGACAGTCAGGGAAATATCAGGCAAAAATACAAACAGTCAGAGAGAAGTACATAGTGCATGAGAGGTTATTGAAATATCAACCAGAAAGACGAAGAGTGTGTGAAGTCAGTGAATGAGACAAAAAGACACACAGTGAAACACCAATTGACATGTCAGGTAGAAAGACAGTGTCAGAAGTCAACAACAGGTCAAACAGAAGAAAAAACAATTTAAATATAGTGACATATCGGGCAGAAAAACAATGACTGGAATGTCGGTAACATGTCGGGTAGAAATACAGTGATTGGAAGGGCAGTAACATGTGGGGCAGAAATACAATGACTGGAAAGTCGGTAACATGTCAGGCAGAAATACAATAATTGGAAAGTCGGTAACATCTCGGGCAGAAATACAATGACTGGAAAGTCGGTGAAATGTCGGGTAGAAACACAATGACTGGAAACTCGGCAACATGTCGGGTAGAAAGACAATGACTGGAAACTCGGTAAAATGTCGGGCAGATATCCAATGACTGGAAAGTCGGTAACATGTCGGGTAGAAATACAATGATTGGAAAGTCGGTAACATGTCGGGTAGAAAGACAATGATTGGAAAGTCGGTAACATGTAGGGCAGAAATACAATGACTGGAAAGTCGGTAACATGTCGGGTAGAAAGACAATGACTGGAAAGTCGGTAACATGTGGGGCAGAAATACAATGACTGGAAAGTCGGTAACATGTCGGGTAGAAAGACAATGACTGGAAAGTCGGTAACATGTGGGGCAGAAATACAATGACTGAAAATTCGGTAACATATCGGGTAGAAAGACAATGACTGGAAAGTCAGTAACATGTGGGGCAGAAATACAATGACTGGAAAGTCGGTAACATGTGGGGCAGAAATACAATGACTGGAAAGTCGGTAACATGTCGGGTAGAAAGACAATGATTGGAAACTCGGTAACTTGTGGGGCAGAAATACAATGACTGGAAAGTCGGTAACATATCGGGCAGAGACACAACGTTTGGAAAGTCGGTGACATGTGGGGCAGAAATACAATGACTGGAAAGTCGGTAACATGTCGGGTAGAAAGACAATGACTGGAAAGTCGGTAACATGTGGGGCAGAAATACAATGACTGGAAAGTCAGTAACATGTCAGGCAGAAATACAATGACTGGAAAGTCCGCAACATGACAGGCAGAAATACAATAATTGGAAAGTCGATAACATGTCGGGTAGAAAGACAATGACTGGAAACTCGGTGAAATGTCGGGCAAATATACTATGACTGGAAAGTCGGTAACATGTCGGGTAGAAATACAATGACTGGAATGTCAGTAACCTGTCAGGCAGAAATACAATGATTGGAAAGTCGATAATATGTCGGGTAGCAAGACAATGATTGGAGAGTCTGTAACATGTCGGGTAGAAATACAATGACTGGAAAGTCGGTAACATGTCAGGTAACAAGACAATGATTGGAAAGTCGGTAACATGTCGGGTAGCAAGACAATGATTGGAGAGTCGGTAACATGTCGGGTAGAAATACAATGACTGGAAAGTCGGTAACATGTCAGGCAGAAATACAATGACTGGAAAATCGGTACCACGTCGGCCAGAAATACAATGATTGGAGAGTCGGTAACATGTCGGCCAGAAATACAATGACTGGAAAGTCGGTAACATGTCGGGCAGAAATACAATGATTGGAAAGTCGGTAATATTTCGGCCAGAAATACAGTGATTGGAGAGTCTGTAACATGTCGGCCAGAAATACAATGACTAGAAAGTCGGTAACATGTCGGGCAGAAATACAATGATTGGAAAGTCGGTAATATTTCGGCCAGAAATACAATGACTGGAAAGTCGGTAACATATCGGGCAGAGACACAACGTTTGGAAACTCGGTGACATATCACACAGCAAATATAAAGAACATAGGATGTTAGTAACATGGCAAGCAGACACACAGAGTTCAGGATAAAGTCAGTGCCCCGTCAGGTTGAAGCTCACCTGGCCTTCTCGCGACTGGTTGGGTAGTAACAGCCAGACAGTGACTGCGTATCGCTGTCGTTCAGGACTGCCTGCTGTATGAGGTGATCCATAAGCGGAAACAGATTGTGATTCTCGTCCGCAATGTCCAAAAACTTTGTGTAAATACATCTCAAAAATCTTCGTGTGTCCTCTTTCGTCCCTGCAACGTACACGTGTTGGCTGAGTTTCAAAAGAGATCAAGGGTTTAACTGAACCTGTTCTAGAAAAAAAAAAATCAGAGGAAGACAACACCTGTCTTTCCACTGAAAATAAAGCTAACTTTTGTCAGTTTATAAATCAAAGAACTACAGCATCAAATATTGATTTAAAGCGCTCGCCAAAATTATGATCAGGATATCGACTGTCTGCATAGCAGGTGCCCCAGGCGCACTGTTTCACACCCACGTTTTGACATTTTCTCTCTGGTTGCATTGTTGAGTGGACTGATGGGACACAACTGCTTTTAGGCTTGCCTGCTAGCCGCGTCTGTCCCTTGAAAACAGCGGAGTTATTTTCACATAACACGAGCTCTAACACAGATTTAGCAAGGATGCAGATCTCCAACAAAGTCTATTGCGGTTTTTTCCCCGTCACAATGTGGACTTTTCAAAGAACAAGATCTCTGATGAACTTTTGAAACGAGATGCTTGAACCAATGCCCTTGTAAAACAGAAACCTCAGATTTTCTGTTCATGAATGTCCTCCATTTCTCTGAGAACATCATTCTGTATCCCCTGTTTCGTCAGACTAACACATAGTACTAAAATACGGCAGACAGCAACCATAATCGACATACCAAGATGTGTAACCACCACAAATCCAGTATACCCAGCATGGTGACCTCACAAGGGTGGTAACCTCTGAGCAGGCCCGGGAAAACCTCACACCTCTGCATGCTGCATTTTATCAACATAGGACTCGTCCAGTACCGTATCATAAAGAACAAACCTAATTTCACCATCGTCACACAACGTCGCACTCAGGTCAGCAGTTGAGTGTCTGTTGACGAGCAATCAGTAGACAGGAGCTTAAGACAGCCAGGGACTGGAATTCTCTGCCTAAAAAGGCTGCAGAGAAAACAATAGTCAGATGTCACGAACTTCCCCTTGATTGGTCACCTACCAGCCCCACCCGTGGATTCAGGGCAGGACTTCAGCTACAGCAAGGATGAGTCACAGTCTGGAGCCATGTTGGTTGGGATTTAACCCCGAAAAGCGCTGACTGACTGAGAGAAATTGGCCTCCTCTTGATACAGCGAGATTGGCCTGATTGTGATGTACAGAGAACGTCCTGCTCTTGGTACAAAGAGACTGGGCTTGTCTTAGTCTGGTCTTTATACAGGGACTGGTCTTATGATAGACAGATAGGCCTAGTCTTGATACAGATAGGCTTTGTCCTTACACACAGAGGTGGCCCTGTCTTAAAACGGTGAATTTAGCCTGGTGTCCATTCAGAGAGCTTGGTCTGGTCTGGTCTGGGTTCAAACACACTGGCCTGATCCTGATACCTCGAAAACTTAATGAATTTCACTGACCACAGATTATTGATTCTGGAGTCCACCATGGGGTGGATGCGGTTGTTATGGGGGCATTCCAATAGGATCCAACCCTCCACCACTTTAGTTCAATGCAGGCTTAAAGTTCTGCTTTCGAGGCTGGCGATAGCTAATTGACCTGATCAGATGTATCAAAAGTTTGACAGTTTGTAAAAATGAACACTCATACAGATTCCAATCACCTGATATCAATACACGATTGTGGGCATTTTTCCGTGTAATAAAGCACACAGGAAGTAATCCACCAAACCTTTGCAGTCTACTCTTAAATACGGCGTCACGTGCTTATCACAAACAAGATGGCTGCAAAAAGTGAGTCCGGTGGAGAAAACCATTCGAGCATGCTGTTTGCTGTGAAAGCAGCGATTCTGATTATGACTCTGGAGCTCATAACAGCGCACCTTGAGACCTTGGTGCTATACCTCATCAGTTCGAACTGGACCGCTCACGATTTGAAGCGCAGATCGTGAATAAGGAGAGGAAAACATTTTTTTAGTCAGTCATCTGTTCTCTCTGTGATAGGTGATGCACTTACAGATTTCTAACAAGGTCTAATGACAAAAAAAAAACCAACATGAAATCGCTGGATTTGGTATTAATAGTTCTTGACTCAACTTATGTGATCCATTTTGAGCTACTAAGCAACAGACTGTAGAGCTCTCTTAAGTGATGCAGTCTTTCAGTAAAGGCAGAAAATAGAGAGAGTGGAGGGAGTAGACAGAGAAAGGCCGAGACAGCAAGCAGACAGAGGCAGTGATAGATGCAAACTGAGACAGAAAAAGAGACAGAAATAGACAGACAAAGAGAGAGGGGGAGACAGAGACAGAGAGAACAAACAGACATAAGCAGGGATAGAGACAAACTGAGACAGAAAGAGAGACAGAGATAGACAGACAGAGAAACAGACGGACAGACAGACAGAGACAGGCAGACAAAGACAGGGACAGAGAGAGACAGACAGACAGACAGACAGACATTGAGACAGCGACATGCAGCAAGAGAGGTAAGGAGTAATAGGAGCAGAGACAGAAAGAGAGAGCCTGCATGGAAGAGAAATAGAGTGACCCAGGGAGCAAAGAGACAGAGACACTGACAAACGGAGACACAAAGACAAGGAGTCAGAGAGAGAGACAGACAGACAGACAGACAGACAGACAGACAGAAAGTCAAACGGACAGACAGACAATCAGACAGACTGGGGGTAAACTCACTTAGAGGTACAAGTTGTGTCCAGTGCGGGGGCAGAGATGAGCACTTGATCCAGAGGATCTGGAAGACCTTGTGTCCTCGACATCGGCCCTCGCCTCCCCTGCTCCCTCCCCCTGTCGCTCCATCTTCACTTCTTCTTCTTTTCCTCGCTGCTTCTTTCTCTCAACCTGTGTTGCTTCCGTCAATTTCTGATGACGTCATGTCATCTGACGTTTACCACATCTGAGAATGAGAAGAGAAGCGAAACTTAATTGATCAGAGAGAGAGAGAGAGAGAGAGGGTTATATTTTGTATGTAAATATCCTTCCGGAAACATATCTAATGTCTTTTTGCTTCTTTAAGATCTATATATACATATCAAAAACAAACAAAACAAAAACAAAATTAAGTAAATAAATAAAAAATGGGAAAAAAAATGACAGAGTTTTATTAATTTAGTTTCGAAGATATCATTCTAACAAAATCTGTGCAGCGATTTGGCTGGAATTCATTTCACGTTCACCCATGCTGAGAAGTGTTAAAATTGGAACTTACATCATATTGACCCAATCTACATGTTGGGTTGTTCAAGAAATTGGGTTTGTGGTCTTTGAGTGTAATAAAGGCTTCTCTAGCTGCTGTGGTCTCTACTCTGTCACTTAGGTCCATTCGGTGTACAAGTTCCTTTTCTTTCTTTCTTTCTGATTGATAAACCCTTTCAAATCTGAACTAGGGAAAATTAGTTTTAAAAAAAATCTTAGAGAAAACCATAAAAAACATAAAAGAAAACACTGAACTCAATCTCTGGGAAAACACATATGAAGTAATACAATGGTTCAAAAAACTCAATAAACAAGAAAATGCAGTTTTTATAACATTTGACCTAGTAGATTTCTACCCATCTATAGATGAAAAGCAACTAACTAAAGCTATAAAATTTGCCAACAAGTACACAGAAATATCAGGGTCAGAAATGGAAATCATTTTCCACACAAAGAAAACTTTACTGCACAGTAAAAATGAAACCTGGATTAAGAACACAAGCAGGAATTCAACTTTCGATGTCACAATGGGATCATATGATGGTGCCGAAACTTGCGAACTTGTCGGACTATTCATGTTATCCAATATTCAAAAAAAAACTTGGAAAACAAACTGGACTGTACAGGGATGACGGCCTTGCCGCTCTGAATGACAACCCTAGGAATATTGAAAATAAGAAAAAAAGAATTGTGTAAAATTTTCCACAACCAAAACTTTAAAATCACAATAGAAGCAAACAAAAAGATAGTGAACTATTTAGACATAACGTTAGACCTCAACCAACACACATATAAACCATACAAGAAACCAAATGATACGCCTGTTTATGTAAACATCAAAAGCAATTACCCACCCTCCATACTGAAAACAATACCCAAAAGCATAAATTAAAGACTATCCAATTTGTCATGTAACGAAACAGTATTCAACAATGCTACAGCTGAATACCAAGAGGCGTTACATAAAAGTGGCTACAATTACAAACTACGATACGATCCAGACAATGATGCAAAAAGATGCAGAAAGAACAGGAAAAGGAATATCATATGGTACAATCCCCCATATGATGCAAGAGTTAAAACAAATGTAGGGAAAGAATTCTTTAAAATCTTGACATCATCTTTCCCAAAAGACCATAAATTATTTAATATATTCAACAAAAACAACATCAAATTATCATATTCATGTATGCCGAATCTTAAAAATGCCATCGATTCAGCAAACAAAATGAAAAGCAGCACAGAGAAAAAGGAGGGTAACGAACGGAAATCTTGTAACTGTACCAAAAAAAGAACAGTGCCCCCTAAGCAACAAATGCCTTTACAACAACATTGTGTACCAAGCCACTGTAACATCAGAGAACGCAAAAGAAACATATGTAGGTATCACTGAAAACCAATTCAAAACTAGATATGCAAACCATAAACAATCATTCAACAAAGAAAGATATAAAAACCAAACAGAATTGAGTAAATACATTTGGAAACTTAAAGATAAAAACATAGACTACAGCATATCTTGGAAAATCTTAAAAAGAGCAGCACCATACAACAACATTTCAAAAAAATGTGATTTATGCCTTACAGAGAAATACATTATACTATGTAAACCACAGTTGGCAACTCTAAATGTTAGAACAGAAATGGTTAACAATTGCAGACACAGATGGAAGTTCCCATCAGCGAATAAAACCAACACCTGAGAAACACATGTAGCACGGGAAAAAACAACAGCAAGCCAGCTAGTTATATATATACGTGGCACTGGCAATACAAGCTCATCACATCCTGACGACCGCACAGCGTGAAACAAATTTGTAGATGTTTTTAGCAGCTTGATTTTAACTTGCTTTTAATATCACACACACACACACACACACACACACACACACACACATATATATATATATATATATATATATATATATATATATATATATATATATATATATATATATATAATATATATATGAGTCCGATCCAGCGGACGAAAGGCCTCGGAGCAGGCAATACAAATAAATGTGCTTTCAAGAGGGATTACGATGATTCCTCAGGCAGCTAGTGAAGGGCTTCTCATATTTATAATATATTCCCCACATTTTCTTCATCTTTAATTTTTTTTTTTTTTTTTTTTTTTAGTAGTTCAAATCTTTGCCAAGTCATTACTATAACGACTGAAGAATTGTTAACCTGCACTTGTTTTCCCCCACTACTTAATTGTTCAGCATTCTATATATATATATATATATATATATATATATATATATATATATATATATATATATATATATATATATATATATATAAGACATAAGAGCAAGCTTTGTTTATAATTCAATATTTCTTGCAGTCATTGCAACACCAAGCTGCTCTGTAAGTTGCTGGAACGGTGCGGTACTTATCTTTGGAATTTATTAGTTTTTTGTATTTTAGTCCCTTGCGGATTCATTCCAAGAACTTGCCCTCAGCACTTGTGTCTTAGAGGATATCTTTTTATATTTTCTACTTTTCACAAGAAAATGTAGCTTGTTTTGCTCTTTTATGATTTTCTTTTGCTTCTTAGATGGCACCTTTGGTTGGTTTTTTGAAAACTCAACAAACATACTACGGTATTGCACACCAACCTTTTCTGGGATTGCATTCTTTTTAAAACTGAAAAGGCAGAGGAGTCAAATTACCACTTTCCGCGGTCACTGAGGAGAAACCACCAAGTTTCGAATATCGGTATATGACCAGGAGTTATATGTTAGTGAGTTTTCCTCCCTATTGGAGGATGTCTCCCCCTTGGAGAATATAAGCTTGCTGAAGGCTCATTTTGAGAAGCATTTATTTTATTTTTCCCCATTCACCCACTCAAGCACATACTGTTATTTAGGCAGAATCATCTACCACTGCAGATATGAATGCGTATCTCTCCCTATTTCTTCAATCTAAGACATAAGAGCAAGCTTTGTTTATAATTCAATATTTCTTGCAGTCATTGCAACACCAAGCTGCTCTGTAAGTTGCTGGAACGGTGCGGTACTTATCTTTGGAATTTATTAGTTTGTTGTATATATATATATATATAATATATATATATATCCCCATTCACCCGCTCAAGCACATACTGTTAGTTATAATTTAGTCCCTTGCGGATTCATTCCAAGAACTGGCCCTCAGCACTTGTGTCTTAATAGGTTATCTTTTTATATTTTCTACTTTTCACAAGAAAATGTAGCTTGTTTTGCTCTTTCATGATTTTCCTTTGCTTTTTATGTGGCACCAAACATACTACGGTATTGCTCACCAGCCTTTTTCTGGGATAGCACTCTTCTTAAAAAACGAAAAAGCAGAGAAGTCAAGTTACCACTTTCCGTGGCCACTGAGGAGAAACAATCAGGTTTCGAAAAACCGGTATCTGACCAGTAGTTATATGTTAGTGAGTTTCCTCCCATTGGAGATTGTCTCCCCCTTGGAGACTATAAGCTTACTGAAGGCTCATTTTGAGACCATTTATTATTCCCCATTCACCCTCTCAAGCACATACGTTAGGCAGAATTATCTACCACTGCAGATATGAATGCTTATCTCCCCCTATTTCTTCAATCTAAAACATAAGAGCAAGCTTTGTTTATAATTGAATATATATATATGATTCATACATACATGCATACATACATATATATATATATATATATCACGTAATGTCCATCTTTCATTCTATTATAGATAGATATATAGATAGACTTTTGATGTATTAGACTCTGTGAGTAAGCATCTATTCAGACATTTGTGAAGAGGTAACATTACTCCTCACAGCAAAATATAGCAAACCATAACAGCACTGACAACTAGATTTATTTGATAAAATTAGATCAAAACACCATCATGCACGCTATGAAAAAAGGAAGACCAAATGGGTTTTCCATGATTTTTTTTTCCAAATGATAGTAATAAAGATAATGATGATGATGATGATAATACTAATATGTCTGGTCTAGTTTTGATCATTGACGGGTGATGAACGAATTGAATATCGTTCGGAAAGAGTCACCCAGTGGTTGGAATGTGTTTGGGTAAGGTCTAAAACAGTTTCTTTTTTATAAAAAGAAAAGAAAGTAAGTAAGAGATCCTTTCCCAGTGAGAGAGTTTTTGTTTCTTTTGTTTTCAATTCTAGTTTTGAAAAATATCATTTAAATACCGCACAGCATAGGCCTACGGCAATTATTAAAAAGTACCATTGCAAAGGCCAATGGTAATGTATTTTTTGCCTGTAGTATTTTGCATAAAAAGAGATGATGGTCATGGATGAAGTTTGTATTGAACTTGACATTTTGTACAGATATGTTGACCATTGATGAAGGCTTGTGCGATGTTTGGCATTTTGTAGAGAAATATTGACTATCATTGCAGCTTATGTTATGCACTTTGTACAAACAGGAGAGTTCGTTACTTGTCAAAGTCGATTGGTGTTGTTTTTAGCATTCGGTAGCATTTAGACACGTTGGTAAATTGATATAGTTTGTTTTACATTTGACTTTTCGCTGCTTTGATGCAGTTTGTAACAGTTTATGTTTGATGTAACTGATACAAGTTGTGTTGGCATTCTATACACAAAGAGAAAATGGCAAATTGAAGACTGTTATATTCAGCATTTCATAAGAAAACAGAGAAGTTGACGAATGAATGTATATATTGTGACTGGCATAGTGTACAGTCTGAGAAGGTTATGTTGTGATCGGCAAATTGTAGAAACAGAGAATTGGTGAATATTTATGATCGTATTGTACTAGGATCTTACAAAAATATAGAAGTTGGTAATTGTCAATAAAATGCATGAATCATGATTCCTATGTTAACAGAAACTGTCATTTGTTCCAGTCAATATGACACTGTGATTTGTGTCTGTCAAGTTAAAAGAAAACTTACAGCAAACAAAAAAAAACCTACACCTCCTTAATTTTCTTTGTTAAAAGTAAAATGAAGCATTCTTTATTGAGCGGTTAACTTACATGTGCGTGTGTAAAACCTAAAATGCAGAAATTTTCTCACAACTCCAGTATCTCATTAAGAAAAACACAAATTTGCAAATACTTGATTACTGTGCATGTGAGCATGTGTAAGGGTGAGGACGTGTACTAAATGTATGGATAAAAGGCTACAGAAAGAAAAAGGGAGAAGAAAGATCTTTAACAGTACTGACACGTAACAAATAAGGAGGCATCCTTCAGTGCATAAAAGATGATATGATAAGATGCTGAAGTGTTTTTTGTTTGTTTGTGTGTTGTTGTTGTTGTTGTTGTTGTTGTTGTTGTTGTTGTTGTTGTGTTGTTGTTGTTGTTGTTGTTTTGCCTTTGTGCTCATGCAACCATTTACTTGTGAAAATACAAACAAAGGTCAATCAACAGAAGGTGAGGTTGGGAGCATTACAAATGGGTGGAAAAAGCTGAAACAGATACAGGCGTTAAAATAAGTCAGAATTTGAAGAATAAATGTTCCCATATGTGTGTGTGTGTGGTGTGTGTGGTGTGTGTGTGTGTGTGTGTGTGCGTGCGTGCGTGCGTGCGTGCGTTCGTGCGTGCGTGCGTGCGTGCGTGCGTGCGTGCGTGCGTGCGTGCGTGCGTGCGTGCGTGCGTGTGTGTGTGTGTGTGTGTGTGTGCGTTGATCTGTGCAAGTCAAATGTCGCTAAAGAAACCACTAAAAATCCAGCAGCAGTTGGAAAACGTTGGTCAGTGGTGTCCTGAAACAGGATTTTCCACCCACCCTGCAGATGCCCAGACACCGACCGACCTGCTGTCTCAACAGGATATTAGACAGGTAATCCTATCAATCTGGTGAGGAAACTCTACCACGTGGTGTGAGGGGGATGTGGAAGTGAAGGAGGAGGAGGGGGGGGGGCATATTTATGATCATCTGAGTTGACATTTCCTGATGTCTAATACGTTATGTTCTATTTCATGCTTCCTTAATCATAGCTTTCACAATTGTCCTATTCCTCTTCCCTGCCTCCCTTCCCTCTCTCTCTTCTCCTTTTTATCACCCGATCATCTCCCCCCCCCCCCCCCCTCCTCTTCTCCACCCCACCCCTACCCCCACTCGCATCCACTCCACCCTGTTTTGTAATCTTTGATTGCTCTTGTCCACGTTCGCTTTAAACGGCAAATGAAACAAACTGCGGCGTTACTGAAACACGACAAAAACGCAGAAGAGCACACAAAACAAAGTGTGAAGTAACGACGATTTAATGCACGACACAAAACAGGACAAGAAATTTTCGGCAAAATGCCTTCCTCAGCGACAAAAAAATACAGACATAAACATGCACAATACTCCCCTTGTGAAGCCAAAGTGGTGAATGAAGTAGACAGAGGGACAGTGGAAGAGAGGGTGAGTAGAGTTCGAAGAAAAGGGCACGAGGAAAGAGGGTAGAGTAAAGTGAGGAGGAGGAAAAGGAGAGGGAGAGGAGAGAGAGAGAGAGAGAGAGAGAGGGGGGGGGGGGAGGGGAGAAAGAGAGGGGAGAGACAGAGAGAGAATGGAAGTAGAGGAAGAGTGGAGAATAAGAGAGAGAAGAGGAGGGGAAGGAGAGTGAGTGGAGGGGGAGGGGGTGTGATGGTTGAATGTAGTGGGTGTGTTGCATATGAATGAAATGAACAAGAGAAAGCACAATAAATAAGATACAATATACTCGAAAAATCATTTTAAATGACAAGGGGAGGGGGGGGGGGGGGGGAGAGAAGGGGGTCAGCCGCCTAAAGCATCCGACCCAAGTCTGACCCAAGGGTAGGTTGCCCTACCCAAGCACCAAGGGGTGAGAGGGAAAACGGGAGAACCCCGAGAAAAAACCCACTAGCCAGACGCAGCTAAGAGCTGAAAGGGCTCAACCCCCCTACACACACGAAAAAAAAAAAAAAAAAAAAAAAAAAAAAAGGACTTGCCCGCGGGCAAAGCCTCACACACACACACACACACACACACACACAAGTGCGCGCATGCGCACGAACAAACACGCACGCACACATACACACGCCAATAAGCGCACACGCTGGGGGGGGGCGGGGTAACAATGGGGAATAAATGGGTAAATGTACAAACAAGGCATACATTAAGACATCTGGGTGTAGCATAGGGAAGTAGGTGGTGCTATGGTGGCGCAACAGAAAAAAAGGGCAAAAATAAGAGCATTAACGCAAAAGATAGATATGCGGTCATGATGAGAGGCGCTAACAACACTCCAATGAACAAAAAAAAAAAAAAAAAAAAAAAAAAAAAAAAATCTACACATATATACATACACACACATACATACACAAACATATATACATATATATATATATATATATACAATATATATATACAAACACACATATAATATATATATATACATACAGATAGACTAAAAAGAAAAAAAAAAAAAAAATTTTTTTATAAAAAGGGGAAGAAAAAGGAGGGGAGGGAGGGGAAGGGGAGGGCAAAGGGGAGGGCCGGGGGAAGGAGAGACATACAGAGAGGACAAAAAGAGGGGCCTAAAGGAAGGGTGGAAGTATGAGGGAGGGCAGGGGGAGGTGTGGTGGGGGGGGGGTGATAGAGGAGAATAGTAGAGGTCGAAAGTAGAGAGAAAGGAAGTAAGATGGAAAGTAAAGAGAAGGAACGAAAGGGGGAAGGAGCCCTTCAGAGGACGATAGAAAAGGAACAAGGACGGAGGAGGTGAGGGAGAAGAAGGGAAAGGGGGAGAGGGGGGGTAGGAGAAAAAAAAAAAAAAAAAAAAAAAAAAAAAAAAAAAAAGGAGGGGGAGGGAAGAGGAGGGGGCAAAGGAGGGTAGAAGGAGAGGAATAGATACAAAAGTAAGTGAGAAGAAAAATAAATGAATAAATAAAAGAAATAGAAAAAAACAAAAAGACAGGAGACTGGGGAGCTAACCCTACTCAGAAACTCCTGTCAAAAGATATAGGCTCTCAAACGATCATTCCAGTAGGCGCCAGGCTCTACGGTCACGAAGAGCCACTGATGCAGACCAACCATGCACAGGTAAGTACTAAAGGGTAAAGGGAATCATAAGTCATTGTCCACCTGAATTGTCTCGAAAAAAAAAAAAAAAAAAAAAAAAAAAAAAAAAAAAAAAAAAAAAAAAAAAAAAAAAGTACACAGAATTGCTAAGCTTTTTCATTGATACCAGCTGGATTTCTGGTGCCCAGTTTTTGAATCAGGTGAGACTCCATATCCTTCCTGTCTCTAGAGTCACTAGTTTTCATGAGCCATAAGCCCTTCACTCTTGCATTGTGCGCGGAATGGCTGGGGAGGTTGAAGTGCTTGGCTACTGGTTTGTCCCTGTTGTATTTAATGTCAGCGAGGTGTTCCTTGAATCTGACGGTCAAAGTGCGGCCGGTCTCGCCGATGTAAAGTTTAGAACAAACGGTGCAGTGGATGATGTAGACCAAGTTAGTGGTTTGGCAGTTGAAGAATTTTGGAGACAGTCATGCGTGAACTGGGTCCTTTAACTTCAATGGCAGTGCAGATGAAGGGGCAGGTCTTGCAGTTGGGCAGATTGCATGGGCTAGTGCCTACAGAAGATTGACGTCTGTGAGGCTGGAGACTGGAACGCACAAGCAAGTCACGGATATTCTTGTCCCGTTTGTAGGCAACTAGAGGGGGCTGGGAAAAAATTCTAGCTGAGTGGGCACAAGACTGAAGGATGTTCCAGTTGGTTTGGAGAATTTTGCGCACCTGGTGGACAGAAGGGTGGTACAGCAGGCTGACAACAGGTCTGTCTCTGGT
>CM031620.1:24103828-24113828 GCA_018398815.1 Conus ventricosus | reverse complement strand
CACTTTTTTAGGGTGTTTTCGGTTCTGCTCGATGCAAATAGACGTAAGACACCCTCACCTGCTCACTTTGACCACTTCTTCCCTACAAACATGCACAAAACATCCCAAAGTTACCGTGGCCGCAGCCGAGCAGTCATCTCCCCGCCATTTTGATTTCTGATCACGTGGGTGACGTGGGTCAAAACGTCATCACTCTTTGCGTGTTTTGATCTAACTGTGGAGAAGTGAAGAAAAGTTATTTACGATTTTTTCAGCCATTATTACAAGAGAAATCACTCTTAACAAACGAACGACGTCAAACGCTCTTTAATCATAAAGATCAGATTGTAGATCCAAAATATGTTTCCATGGAAGATAGGTAAATATAAGTTATATCGAAACAAGCAAACATTTAAGCTGTTTTTAGTTCAAACATAAATCATACATCAATAACGAAAATATCAACGAAGAAGAGAAATCAATTATTTGGGAATATAAATTTTGATACAGTTGCTAAGGGTTAGTTGCTACGATGATTTACTTGTTTACATTTCGTTTTAGGAACGAAGACAAGCAAATCATCGGAAACTTGATTAAGTTTCATTTAATAGTTGTTGGTTAGAATTAGATTATTATATTGCGTTTATCGATAGTTTGTTATAGTATTATTTTTGCTTCGATGTCATGTTGGTAGGATGATGTCGTAGAGTTGGTCGTTAGATTTGTTTCGATGTTATGTTGTTAGGGTGATGTGGTAGTGTTGGTCGTCCGATCAATTGACGACGAGCATGTATAAAAGGAGAGTGTGTTTTTGTGTTCGTGGTTGTTCTTGCGCAGTTCTTGCGTTGTTCTTGCTGACGGGTCTCGCTGACAGATGCTTGCTGACCATCCTTGCTGATATAAAAGAGAAGAGAAACATCGATTCTGGTCTGGTCTTAAGATTGTTTGCCTGGCTGATCTGAGCGCTGGTTGCTTGCTGCTTCTCTGCTACTTCTATTGATCCACAACACCCAGCAGATTTAGTCTGCATGATTAATCTGTGCAAAGTGGCAGGCACGAAGATGAGATTGTTTTAATTTTTATTTTCTTTTGACAATGTCTATTTTATAACAGATCTTCCATGGAAATATACAAAGATATTTTTCATCTCTCGTGTGTAGTTTGGCTACAGAATGGCTGAGAAAGAAAAGAGTTCCTTCTCCCTGTTCCCGTTTTGATTCTCAGTGCCTTATTTATAAAATAACGCACTAGAATCAAATCACCCCTAAAATGATCATAAGTCGTAAAGCTCCTTTTGTTAAACTATTAATTCCTTCTACCCCTTGATTCAAACTTGCCTTATTCATAAAATAACGCAGTTTGAATCAATGCCTTCAATTATAATTTCATAACAAACCCCATTCCCCTGATTCAAACTCGCCTTATTTATAAAATAAACGCAGTTTGAATCAATACCTTCATTTTATTCTTTCATTTCGGTTTGCCTTGTTTAACAACAACGCAAGCTGAATGAAAAAAGCATGTCACGTGAATAATCGGGATTTTCCTCTTCTATTAATATTTGATTATCACATTGCCTATTAAAGATAGCGATATGAATCAAATTGTCCTAATCTCTTTAAAAAGAATAAGAAGTATCAAATATACTCTATTCTTTTCATTCAAGGAGGACCTTGAATAATCGAGAGAGGGGGGAGGGAGAAAAGTGTTGAATATTATTAAATTTTGCTTTATATTATTTTGGAAGGGGCAGTAACCCTAATACAGGAAATTGACTAGGAAGTGGAGTTATATACCCATCCTAGCACCTGTCCCAACTTTCGATTCAATGAGGGCATTGAAAAACAAGAGTAGGGGGCAGATGTGGAGAAGTGAAGAAAAGTTATTTACGATTTTTTCAGCCATTATTACAAGAGAAATCACTCTTAACAAACGAATGACGTCAAACGCTCTTTAATCATAAAGATCAGATTGTAGATCCAAAATATGTTTCCATGGAAGATAGGTAAATATAAGTTATATCGAAACAAGCAAACATTTAAGCTGTTTTTAGTTCAAACATAAATCATACATCAATAACGAAAATATCAACGAAGAAGAGAAATCAATTATTTGGGAATATAAATTTTGATACAGTTGCTAAGGGTTAGTTGCTACGATGATTTACTTGTTTACATTTCGTTTTAGGAACGAAGACAAGCAAATCATCGGAAACTTGATTAAGTTTCATTTAATAGTTGTTGGTTAGAATTAGATTATTATATTGCGTTTATCGATAGTTTGTTATAGTATTATTTTTGCTTCGATGTCATGTTGGTAGGATGATGTCGTAGAGTTGGTCGTTAGATTTGTTTCGATGTTATGTTGTTAGGGTGATGTGGTAGTGTTGGTCGTCCGATCAATTGACGACGAGCATGTATAAAAGGAGAGTGCGTTTTTGTGTTCGTGGTTGTTCTTGCGCAGTTCTTGCGTTGTTCTTGCTGACGGGTCTCGCTGACAGATGCTTGCTGACCATCCTTGCTGATATAAAAGAGAAGAGAAACATCGATTCTGGTCTGGTCTTAAGATTGTTTGCCTGGCTGATCTGAGCGCTGGTTGCTTGCTGTCTCTGCTACTTCTATTGATCCACAAACACCACCCAGCAGATTTAGTCTGCATGATTAATCTGTGCAAAGTGGCAGGCACGAAGATGAGATAAAAGTTGAAAATCCTTGGTTCGATCGAGCTCTTGCCTTTGCCCTAAGTCCACTTTGCCACATAACAAACAGGTGGTAACATCAGACAAGAACCCCAGTAGTGATGACGTTGCGTGCATGTGATCAGCAACCAAAATGGCGCATTTGAGGTGCATGCATATCCCTACTTGTGGAATGAAATACATTATCTGCACCCACATGTGCGGCAGGACAGGTCAAAGTGAGCAGGTGAGGGTGTCTTACGTCTATTTGCATCGAGCAGAACCGAAAACACCAAAAAAAGTGCGTGCAAATAGCCCCCTGAATTTCGTATACTATTGTTAAACATTACCCGATTTTCGCTATTAAGGATACAGACCACCGTTGACTTGGTGACAGGATGTGAACTTCAGCTGTTGGAGCACACCCACACAGACACAGACGCAGTCAGGAAAGCCACAGCTCTACTGTAATTGCTACCTGTCTGCATACCTGGGTGCAGACGCGGGCCTGGATAGAGTCCTGCTCACACTTTGGTGGCAGCAAAAAATAGCTTTGGGCTTAAGCTTTCCGGGAATCCCGCAAAGGCTGAGGCACATAGTGTGTGTGTGTGTGTGTGTGTGTGTGTGTGTGTGTGTGTGTGTGTGTGTGTGTGTGCATGAAATGCTGAGGCACATAGTGTGTGTGTGTGTGTGTGTGTGTGTGTGTGTGTGTGTGTGTGTGTGTGTGTCTGTGTGTGTGTATATACTTGTTTGTTTGTTTATTCGTGTGACGGTTAAGCTTTCTGTTCATGTTTCTTTATTGTTGTGGACGGTTTTCTTGCTCGTCAGCTTCTTTACACCATGCCTTGGCCAACACATTGACTTGATTAGGGGTGAAAACAGGTGCGTCCATGTAGTTCTGGGCGTTTGTGTGTGGCAGATGTGTATGCCGTCAGTTTGTTGTCGCTATCTAGGTCAATGGTTACACGGCCTTTAACAGGAGTGGGAGAATATTGATCGAATGCGCACCTGCAGTGCTATGCCTTGTTAGATTCGTGTGTGCGACTGTGTTGTTGTTAGTCTGTTTAACGTCTGTTTACTAACAGTGATATTAGACGGTGGAAAGGCATGGGCAGAGGTGGAGGGATAGGGAGAGTGGGAAGGAGATGACTACATGTAAGAGTTTGATATGAACGTACCTGTGTTTGTCGGTACTTGCGTGTGTGTGGCGTGCATGCGTGTGTGTGTATGTTGTGAGTGAGTGTGCGCGCGCGCGCATGCGTTCGTGCATGCGTGCATATGTGAGTGTGTGCATGCATGTGTGCGCACGTGCGCGCGCTCCTGTGAGTGCATGGGCTCATACAGTGTGTGTATGGACACATCTGCATAAAACATTGAATCGTAATTTATCAACAAAATTTGAGCAAACACTCACGTAAGCACACGGGCACAGTAACACAGACAGATACACGACACAGACAAGCACACAAACACGCGTATACCACACACACACCTCTCTCTCTCTCTCTCTCTCTCTCTCTCTCTCTCTCTCTCTCTCTCTCTCTCTCTCTCACACACACACACACACACACACACAACACCACACACACACACAACACACACACACACACACACACACATGGTGATTCACACCATGATGACAGGAAACTCCAGGCCTGACCACCAATTGTATTATCATGTAGGTCAGACATCTGCTGAGTTTCCCAAAAAATCCGTTTTAATCAACTTATTTTTTCCTTAATATTCATTCACCTATCCATTTTTTCACCTATCACCCAGTGCGCGGTCTTACAGGCTAGTAAACAAGTGTGGCACAGCATGTGTGCAAACTAGTCCTCACCAAAGATGTAAAGGAAAAAGATAAGTCTGTTGTCTTGCTTTCCCACTGTTTCTCGAGAGTTCCCTTCGCTTGCAAAGTTACGTACCACTTCCGGGGGGCACACTCGCCGCGTTCCCTGAGAATACTGTTCAACTGGCTTGGCTGCTCTCTCAGGTATTCACAAGTGCCGGATTGTAGTCCACTGCCCAGCCAGGGCGGACCATTACCTGCACGCAGTCTTTGCCCTCGCACGAACCAGCGCGTGTGTTTCAAACATGACACTCAGTACGACATTATCCGCATCGAAGCGTGCCAAAACAGACAAGAAGATTTTTTAATGTTCCTTATCACCCCCTCTCCTCCCCTCTCCCTTCCCCTCTCCTGCTCCCTTTCCCAGTCTCATCAGTGGCTGGAGTGGAGGAATGGCTGGATATCACAGATTCCGGCTGAGTATGGGAGTGTGGGTGGGGGGGGGGGGGGGGGGGCGAAATGTTTCTGTCGAACTTGGCTCCTACTCCGCTTTGTTCATCATGCGATGACCTCAGATTGGAAAGCTGGAAGACATTAAACCTCTCAAAGGCTGTGTCAGGGACCATTGCTCAAAGTTCATGACTTGATTTGACATCACCATGCACAAGAAAGGGAAGCGAGCAGCACTGTCAAATCATGTAGTCTTAGAGCGTAGTACCACTTCATGGTCGATGTCTTCATAGGCTTCGTCTTCCTCGTATGAGAAGAAAGGGTTCATTGCCCAAAGTTGGTGTCCTTGGCGTAGTTTTCGTAGGAGGACGGCAGTTCTCACTTCACTTTTACATCCGTGTCTGTGTTAGTTGGTATCAACGTCTATGAACTGCTTCTGGGTGAATTGGTGGTGGCGGTGGTGGTAGTGTGTGTGTGCGTGTGTGTGTGTGTGTGTGTGTGTGTGTGTGTGTGTGTGTGTGTGTGTGTGTGTGTGTGTTGTGTGTGTGTGTGTGTGTTTGTGTGAGCAAATGCACGACTCTGTGTGTGTGTGTGAGAGAGAGAGAGAGAGAGAGAGAGAGAGAGAGAGAGAGAGAGAGAGAGAGACATAGACAGAGAGAGACACAGAGAGAGAGACAGAGAGAGATGTATGTATCCATCTCATATGTCGGATGTACTGTAATGCATGTACTGTAGCATTTCCTTCTCGTTTGGCAAAACAGTGCACTACCATGAATATGAAAAAGAAAACGGTATTGTTATTATATTGCCTTCTTCTTCTTGTTTTAAAGAGTAATTAAGTCTGTCAGTAAACAGCAGGAGTTTTGAGAAAATGTTTCGTTTGTATTGAAAAAGCAGGTGCGGAATCGAAAAATTATTACAATGAATGAATGGCATGAGCACTTTAAGAATATTTTGGATTAAGATACTATCATTGATTCTGTCACTCATATCAATCAGTTACCAGAAGGTGACGACTACACAGAGTATTTAGATCGGTCCGTCACAAAAGAGGAGGTATTAACTGTAATTTTTTTTTTAAAGTTGAAAAATGACAAAGCTTATAGGGGACAATGCTAAAAATTTTCTCTTAACATTTTTTAATGTTTCGTTTTGAAAATGGGCTATACCCTGAAAACTGGACAGAGTCGATCATTCTTCCTTTAAAAGGTGGATGTAAATGATTCACTTAATTACAGGGGAATTGCATTATGTAATACAGCAGGCAAATTATACGGTTCCATAGTTAACAAAAGACTAACAGAGTGGATCGAATTAAACAATATTACCGGTGAATATCAAGCTGGCTTCAAAAATGATTGTAGTACAATAGATCATGTATTTACTCTGCTGGCTTCTGTACAGAAACAGTTTGCTAATAAGAGACAATTATATGTTGCTTTTGTTGATTTTGAGAAAGCTTTTGATTCGATTTTAAGGAAACTGTTATGGCCAATTCTTATTAAAAAATGGCATAAAGGGTAAGCTTTATGGTTGTGTGAGAAGTATGTATGAGAAAGTTAAAGTTAAAATGAAGAGTGGAGTTAGGTCCAGTGATTATATCATATGTACGTAAGGGGTTAAACAGGGGGATGTCTGTAGTCCTGTTCTATTTTCCTTATTCATCAATGAATTAGCTCTTGAGATATTGAAGAGGGTAGGCATGGTGTTACATTTAATTTGACTGGGTTTTTTGTTGTTGTTTTGTTGTTGTTTTTTACTGTTTACCGACGATATTGTGTTGTTATCTGAAACTGTTGTTAGTTTACAAAATCAGCTGAACAGTTTGTACACTGCTGCACAAAGACTTGAGCTTAAGGTAAATATGGATAAAACAGGTGTTTTAGTTTTCCGTAAAGGCGGTTATTTGGCTGCATGTGAGAGATGGGTTTATGGTACATCAAAAATATCAGTTGTAAATGCATGTAAGTATTTGGGTATTTATTTTTCCACGAAACTCAGCTTTACATTTCTATGTCAAGATCTTGTGAGCAGGGCAAACGTGCCGTTATGCGTGTGTTGAAGGTTTTGTACAAGTTTGAAAATAGTTCGGCTAAATTATTTTTGAAGTTGTTTGATGCTCGAGTTCAGCCGATAGTCCAGTATGGTGCTGAGATTTGGGCCTTTGAAACGGGGCATGAAATTGAACAATCGCACCGTTTTGCCATGAAACGATTTTTCTGTGTTGACAGACGCACCCCGAATGATTTGGTTTATGGTGATCTTGGAAGATTTTCCCATTCACATTAATTCCCATTTCAAATGCATTAAAAAAAATACTGGCTCAAAGTAATCCAGATGCATGGTGACAGACTACTTGCATACAAAATTTATATGCTAGAGGTAAGGTTACTTGGGCAACGAACATTCGAAAATGTTTATGTAGTTATGGTTTTTCGCTTGTATGGTCAAATCAAGGTGTTGTTTGAGTCCCACGTTTTTTGGCGTGTTTTAAGCAACGCATGATAGACTGTACTTGGCAAGACTGGGATTGTCATATCCAAAGTAGCGACAGATTCTCTATGTACAGACAATTTAAAATAAATCCTTTAGCAGAGCCATACATAGGAACAGAAATGAACATATCTATAAAACGTGCTTTAACAAAGTTAAGATTAAGTGTATCTGACAAAGTTAAGATTAGGTGTATCTGACATATCAGTGCATATTCAAATGAACAAGAAAGATAACAAGTGCCCTGTGTGTGGATCCGGTGTAAAGGATGAAGTTCACTTTGTTTTGTGTTTCCCAGTACTTCGTGATTTAAGATTAAATATATTCCTGCCAAGTGTTATAGCAAACCACCATTATTTAGTTTAGTCTTATTTTTGTCGTCAAGAAATGAAGGTGTCATGAATAATTTTTCTATGTATCTGTACAAGTCGATTAAACGGCGGAACAGTATAATATAATGTTATTGTAATTCATATAAGCACCGTCCATATTTTCATGTTGATTTTGTACACCGAAAAGCGTGAAAAGTTTTCTCTTAGTAATGCATGTTTCCCCTTCAAATGGGGCTTTGGCCTTTTTTTTTTAATAAAATATCGTTATCGTTCTCTCTCTCTTCTCTCCTCTCTCTCTCTCTCTCTCTCTCTCTCTCTCTCTCTCTCTCTCTCTCTCTCTCTCACACACACACACACACACACACACACACACACACACACACACACACACACACACACACACACACACACTCACACTCTTCTTGCTTTCTTTCTTTCTTTCTTTTACACTTTTCTTCCAGTTTTTTAGTCTTCTTTGTCTTTAAGCAGTTATGTGCTGTGCCTTGTCAATTTTATTTCAAACAAGCCCTTTCTTCGGAATACATATAAACTCTGTCAACCGCAGGACGTGTTCTAACACAGCTCTGGCAGCGACAGTTTTCAGCCAGATTCTGACATCGATCTGAGAGAGAGAGAGAGAGAGAGAGAGAGAGAGAGAGAGAGAGAGAGAGAGAGAGAGACAGACAGACAGAGAGAGAGAGAGAGAGAGAGAGAGAGAGAGAGAGAGAGAGAGAGAGAGAGAAATTCTGTGTTAGGTTGTGACAGGTGCCTTGACAGTAATGACACTGCGAATATGAAATTCTCTGAAAACCACTTCTGATGGATCTGTCGAACAACATCATTCGGCCAGAAACTCTCTCTCTCTCTCTCTCTCTCTCTCTCTCTCTCTCTCTCTCTCTCTCTCTCTCTCCTTCTCTCTCTCTCTCTCTCTCTCACTCCTCTCCTCTCTCTCTCTCTCTCTCTCTCTCTCCTCTCTCTCTCTCTCTCTCTCCACACACACACACACACACACACACTCATACACACACACACACACGTGCGCGCGCGCATGCTCACACGCAGACACACACACACACAGACACACACACGTGAGCGCATGCTCACACACACACACGCATGCACGCACTCACTCACACACACACACCACACACACACACACACACACACACACACACACACACACACACACACACACACACACACACACACACACACACAACGAGACAGACAGACTAATATGGATAAAGACGGACAGACAGACAGACTCTCACTCTCTCTCTCTCTCTCTCTCTCTCTCTCTCTCTCTCTCTCTCTCTCTCTCTCTCTCTCTCTCTCTCTCTCTCTCACTATCAAAAGAATATTCATTCATTTTCAGATGCAAACAATATTGCAAAACATCAAGATTTGAACAGCAAGAAGCATGTGTCTATAATGAAAGATTACAGTTGTTTATTTGACACAGGCAACGACAGGACGATTAGATATAGAATACAAATGACACAATCACAGATGACAGATGTTTATTAGACACAGGCAATGACAGGACAGATTAGATATAGAATAAAAATCACACAATGACAGATGACAGATGTTTATTAGACACAGGCAATGACAGGACAGATTAGATATAGAATAAAAATGATGCAATGACAGATGACAGATGTTTATTAGACACAGGCAATGACAGGACAGATTAGATATAGAATAAAAATGACGCAATGACAGATGACAGATGTTTATTAGACACAGGCAATGACAGGACAGATTAGATATAGAATAAAAATGACGCAATGACAGATGACAGATGTTTATTGGACACACTCAATGACAGGACACATGGAATATTGAAAATAACATGACACAATGAAAGGTAAGAGGAAAAAGGAATAAGGAAAGCCATTAAAAAAATAATCAGCATAGCAAAATAGCGGTAACAAGCTTGCAAACACCATTTGAGGTAGACAGAGAAGAGAGAGAGAGAGAGAGAGAGAGAGAGAGAGAGAGAGAGAGAGAGAGAGAGAGAGAGAGAGAGAGAGATCAGTTTTAATAGTTTATTTGTTTTAACTTTTATTGTATGATAAAGACCAAGGTTTTAGGAATGGGTAAAAAAAGATGAAGACGAAAAATTTCCATTTATCGTGGTCAGTGAAATAAAACTTTTGGGCATTCATTTTGAAACAAACAAAATAACTGGAGACATTGAGGACAACTGGTCGGATAGATTGGATGCAATGAATTCCCTCATTAAGGAATGGAGTAAACGCTGCCTGAGCAGAAAAG
>CM031620.1:24091328-24096328 GCA_018398815.1 Conus ventricosus | reverse complement strand
CAAATACTGCTACTGATCTTAATTTCAAACAGAATGTAGCACAAGACTTATTCCCACCCCAGGCGAAGACGCGTGTTTTGACATTAGTAACAGAAGCATCGGAATCATTGTCCAACTGAGCTGGATGGTCATCAACACTCCGGGTGTTTTGCCTTTCGTTCTGCTGTTCTGCTGGAGAGATGATGACAACACAGGCATCTCTCCTTGGTGATTCTGTTGCATCTCCCACGGGATCAGAGGTCTCTGGTTTCGTATTTCCCTTTGGCACAAATGGTTCGAGCAGAGAAGGATCGTGTAATTCTGCCACCTCAGACTTTGTGTGAGGTGTGTAGTGACCACTGTTGCCTTCAGCGCAATCACGTTGCTCTTCTTTCAAGCTTCCTGTACAAGCACGCTGTTTGATTTCCTGAGTGGGCTTCATGAGTGAACTTTTCCTCCAGGCAGTTTTTGTGACTTTCAGTTCAGATAAGGAGGTTTGATCAGTCTCATAATAGACCGACTCCTCAAAACAGCTTTCGGCGATCTTTTCTTCAACTTCAGGCGGAGATGCTGGTTCTCCCTGTGCTGTCAGTCCATGAACAGCTTCAGCCTGCTCCAGTGCGATGTGTTCTCCGCCCACCTGGGTTGACTTCCTGCCCGACTCACCGTCACTGCTGTCACCTTCTGTGGTCGAAGGCCTAGTCAAGGTACCGACACTGACCACTTCCTTCAGTGCCGTCTCCTCGTCGTCATTCTGTTGGTGAATGTCAGAGGGGACACTGACCACTTCCTTCAGTGCCGTCTCCTCGTCGTCATTCTGTTGGCGAATGTCGGAGGGCAGGCTGTGGCTTGGTGTAGGAGACAGAGCTGGCAAACTGCACTGCAGAGAAGGCGTACTGCAATGCAAAGATGGCGTACTACACTGCAGAGATGGCATACTACACTGCAGAGATGGCGCACTACACTGCAGAGATGGCGTACTACACTGCAGAGATGGCATACTACACTGCCGAGATGGCGTACTACACTGCAGAGATGGCCAACTGGACTGCAGTGAAGGCAGACTTGATTCACTCGTGGAAGTGGCAGTCACAGCAACCGACATTGAGAGATACTGTCTGGACTGCAGACAAAAACACATTCATGAGCTCAATAAGTACGTACAGAATGTTGTAGGTTGTCATCTTGGATCAGGTTGACCTGACAGCATACAACACTTCAGTCAGACAGCAAACAATGCGCTGCTCTGCTGTCCAGGTCAGTATGTCCACCAAGATTGTTGTTGCTTTTCTTCTTTTTTCTGTTATTGTTTAGTGATTTTATGGTAATGATATATGTGAGGCTTGCTTTGGGCTGAGAAGGAAATCAAGGCAACATGAAGACATGATGATACCTGTCAGAAGGAAATCAAGGCAACATGAAGACATGATGATACCTGTCAGAAGGAAATCAAGGCAACATGAAGACATGATGATACCTGTCAGAAGGAAATCAAGGCAACATGAAGACATGATGATACCTGTCAGAAGGAAATCAAGGCAACATGAAGACAGGATGACACCTGTCAGAAGGAAATCAAGGCAACATGAAGACGTGATCATACCTGTGTCCTGTGAGGAGGGCAAGTGCAAGGAAACCCGGAGGTCAGCAGCTCGTGCAGATTCTCCGGCACGGGCAGTGAGTGCCGTGCAATCAACCTCCGCATCCGGATCACGTGACTTGTGACGTCACGTCCCGCCAATTTTTTGAAGGGGTCGAATATCTTTGGCCAGTCTGTTGAGGACGTTCTGTAGCGATGATAAATGTTTCTGGAAAAAATAAAATCCCACAAATAGTTATGCTAAAAATGTTTTTTATGATATTAAAGCATGAAATTTCACGGTGAGTTTAGTTCACTCATTTCAAAACAATCATCAGCCGTAGTGGTTCCCAGAGAGTTGCCAGCTGGAGCCCTATCATATGATCATTATGTCTTCGTAGGAAGTTTTGGTCCCAACCTACTCAGTTTCTGTCCACCGTTTTCAGTGGGCTCACACACAGAAGGACTGAGATCACATAGTCGAAATTGATTCTCTGGATTAAAGGATATAGCTCTGAAAGTGGTGCTTAGCTCTCGTGACCAACATTCAAAGTAAGCCAAAATATAAAACCACACACAAAACAAGCTGCAAAGTGGCACTTAATGTATAATTCGAGACAGACAAGTAAATGTATAACCAAAAAAAATCTTCCTCAGATGTCATAAATGGCAGGCATAAAAATGCACAAAACAAGTCCTCAAATGGCAGTCGGCAGCTTTCTTCGTTATGCATTCACCATAGGCTTCAGAATCGGGAGGTCCAAATTCCAGTCCTAAAGATTCTTTTTAGATTGCACTGCTGTGATAACTAGATGGTGTCAAATTTACGCCATGTTTTGGGCGGAAGCTGTTCATTTTCCAGTGGCATCAAACACAGTAGTCTCCTGCATCTTAAAAAGGTGGACTGAATACTGCTCTGAACACTACAACAAAGACAACGAAGGAGATTCAATTGTGCTTACAGTCCAAGATTCATCAAACGAAGATAACGTTCCAATATTCCGTGAAATAACCGTAGATGCAGTGAAAGAACTTAAGTGTTGATAGGCCGCATGCATCGACAACATCCCTGCAGAACTCTTGAAACTTGGTGGAGAGGCAGTAGCTGATACCTAACTGTCATCTGCAACCAAATCTAACACACTGGGGAGTAGTCCATTCTGAATAGACTGCAGTCGCAAGCAGATACCATCCCTGTTAAACAACAGTCTGGATCCTACAATGGAAGAAGTACCACCGAACAGATTTTCAACCAGGGTACACTTCCAAAAAGCATCTCCAGCACCAGAGTGAGTTCCATCACCTCTTCATAGATGTCAAGATGTCAAGAAGACCTACGCGAGAGTCTGGCGGGAGGAACTACGGGCCACAGTGATGGAACTCAGCATCTGGCAAAAGCTGATCAACACCTTCCTCAACTGTACACCAAAGTAACGAGTGAGCACTTGTACAGGGTGCGATTGGAGTGGTTCCATTATTCAGCTGGAGTTCGCTAGGGTTGTCGTCCCTCTCCCAAACGTTTCAACATATTCCTGGAACGCATCAGGTCTGGTCCACTTTAAGACTTACGCCATCACAGCCAGCACTGGAGGAAGAACTCTTTATGGCCTGGCAGGCAGTGAACACAAACTCGTCAAGCTTGCCACAATACTGGATGAAACATCAACAAGACATGACATGGAAATCATGCGAGAAGACCAAGTTGCCAGCCGCAACACAACTAGCAATACTGCTATAATTCGACAACTATTCATGGACAGAATCTAGAAAGTGTCTAACACTTCGCTTACCTGGCATCCATTATTAGCAATGAGGGATAAAAACCAGAAGTTCTCTCAACGGCAGCAAAAACATCAACGCTGTCCAGACTAAAAGTTGTATGAAAGAACAAAAACATCTGCATGGAAAACAACACCAAGCTCCTGCGCGCTCTGGTATATTCCATCTTCCTACATGTATGCGAGAAATGGAGCCTCTTATCGGTTCTGGAAAGAAGAATCCATCCATTGAAATGTTACTGCCAGATTCTAAACATCAGTTTATTGATCATAACGCCGAAGTGCAAGTGCGCATTAACCGGCACGTCGCAGTATATTACTATCTACTTATATCAGTTGAGAAAACTACGTTGATTCGGCCATGTGGCAAAATCCGATGGACTGACTGAAACAGTTCTCCAAGGAATGTTGGCGGGGGGGGGGGGGGGGGAGGGGAAAGAAACAGAGGGGAAGACATTCAATAAACGACGGACCAATAACATTACAGAATTGGCAGGGAAAACATGTATAGAGACCCAATTTCACAACCCACAGGACTGGAAGAACTTGGTGAATTGGTCTTCAGTGCGGTGCCCTTACGTCTCTCCAGATTCACGGAAGAAGAAGAGGAAGATGGGCTGCAAGGACCTTTTTTTAAATCTTATTCTTTTACGATGTGGCCTTCTAATTATTTTTACTTTCAACTTTTAGTAACTGGAGATGAGAAACTGAACCTTTAGTTCCTACCTACGGCTCAAATTCCTCAATAGGTAAATGGATCATGTCTAGAAAGGTGTGGTCCATATTTCTGAGTGTTACTTATCCAGGTGAATCATGGCTCAATGCATATCCATATTTGAGAATGGAATAAATGGTGATTATTATGGTATCAAATCCTGGTTTATACCAAATATGATTTCTGACGACAAAGAAGTGTATGTCTCTGCGCATGCAGTGAGATCATACTAGCCCTTAATGTTATTACTTTCGTTTAAAGAAAAATATGAAGGAAAGCAATACGAGTAATAATTTTGTCAAAAACATGTTTGGAATAAAACTTTAAATTACCAGTTTACAAGTCTGGGGTGCCTATACGAAATCCAGCATAGAATCGTAATAGCTATCAGTTCCCTTGATTAAATGTCAATCAAATGATCAGAGGTTTTAGTGTATGGTTAAAAGATGCTGCATAATGTGTGAAAATTTGAAAGTGAAGGTACAAGGCAAACATGATGATTCCCCCAGGGTACTCTGTCAGAGTATTGCGCTTTGTATTCTGCTGACCAGGTTTCATTTTGAAAGGCCAGGTGCCAGAACAAACACTCTTAAAGCAAGAAACAAAGTTTAGGCAACAGTGCATGATTACAGACATACATTACGTATCAAAACTCTTAGAAAGATTTTTAGAACACATTTTGAGAAATTAAAAGCAAAGTTAAGCACACATCGAACAATTTAGAGAAATGATTCTTAAGTTTCAAAGATCTATGGTAGGTAATTTTGTAACATTGGGATATATTAATGAACAAAGTGTTAACAGAACAATGATTGTAATGTGAAATGTCTTCTTTCACTAGAAGATTTTTTTTTCCGTTGAAAAACAAAAAATCGCAAAGTTGCTGGGGCAGATGAAAACATTGAGAAGATGATTCACTGTGTTGGCAAAGAGAAACTGGTTTCTGCTT
>CM031620.1:24078828-24086328 GCA_018398815.1 Conus ventricosus | reverse complement strand
TTTGTGTAATTGGATTTTTCGTGTGCAATTATAAGTGGAATAGAAATTGTATTTCTTGTTCTCAGTCGTGTTAGGAGGGAAACGAATGCGTGACATCCCATTCCCAGAGAGAGGTGAATGTTTGGTGGGTGCACGAGTGCGCATATGCGTGTATGAGTGCAGAGATAACCTTTGAGTGTTAAGCCTAACCAATAATACATCAATTTAGTGCACTTAAGCAATACCATCACGATTTCCCCCGTCCTGGACACAGACAGAAAGACAGATATTTTGTGTAGGACGTCAGCCACATCTAAGACAGAAACAAGGTGGAAATTCCATTACATATCAGACAGAAATGCAAGCATTTAGTGTGGGAAGTCAGTTTCGTGCCAGGCAGAAACTGTAAGCATTTAGTGTGGGAAGTCAGTTTCGTGTCGGGCAGAAATGCAAGCTTTCAGTGTGGGAAGTCACTTTCGTGGCAGGCAGAAATGCAAGCTTTTAGTGTGGGAAGTCAATCACAAGTCAGGCAGAAATGCAAGCTTTTAGTGTGGGAAGTCAGTCACAAGTCAGGCAGAAATGCAAGCTTTTAGTGTGGGAAGTCAATCATAAGTCAGGCAGAAATGCAAGCTTTTAGTGTGGGAAGTCAGTCACAAGTCAGGCAGAAATGCAAGCTTTTAGTGTGGGAAGTCAGTCACAAGTCAGGCAGAAATGCAAGCTTTTAGTGTGGGAAGTCATTCACGTGTCAGGCACGGATACAAACCGCGTGTGAAATCGGTGACATATCAGGCCAAAACACAAACAGCTTGTGTGGAAGGAGAAACACAATGATCGTGTCAAGCTGGCGACACTAGAGAGAGAAGCTCAAACCATGGGAAGTCAGTGATACAGACACAGGTCACAAATAAAACAGGTGGACATTACGGACGTGCAGAAACTCACCTGGCCTTCTCACGCCTTGTAGGGTAGTGAAGACCACGCAGTGATTCCACATCACTGTCGATCAGGACTTTCTGCGCTATGAGTTCATCCTGAAGCCCAGACATCTGTATGTCCACAATGTCCAAAAACTGTTTGTGAATAGTTCTCAAAAATCTTTTGACGTCCTTTTTCGTCCCTGTAACAGACAAGTTTCATGTTGACTTCTCAAAGAGGCAGACGTTTTGTGGGTTTTTACTGATTTGTATCGTTTGCTCACTCTGTGAAGTTTTCCTAAACAGAATTTCTAATGAACTGATGAGACGATGTACTTATATAATAGTCTTAGGGGACGGAAAATTCATATTTTGTGCTTATGAAATTTACCCATTTTTTGGAAAACATCTCTTTCCAGGTTTTCTTCAGACTAACATGGTAAAACTAGCTTCTACCACAGGCAGATCTAACGACTGGCCTGCATACCAGGAATTAAAGCAAACAGAAAACGAACAACACACAACTGTATTTGTTCAGAGTCTGTTGATCGTTTTTCCTTTAATATTGAATGTTTCTCTGTGAACATCAGAATAACAGCATAGATTTCTTTCAAAGATAAACATACGATCAAAAACATGTTGTAGACAGCTTGTTGCCAACCAGAGACATGCTCCCCGATCACAGCTAAACCAGTTCCATATCACATCCAGACCCGACATAGTGGACTGTCTAAGATGGTGGATTGTGGGAAGGCGCCCAAAGACTTCAGACCTCAGCAGACCTTAGGAAAACAACAGAGCGCTGACCAGTGCCCTATCCTAAAGGACAGACTAGTTCCACCACCCAACAGTTGCGTCATGGTCAGCAGTTGGTTGTTGTCATTTCCACGAGAAGTCAGTGGACAGGAAGCCTATGTCCACTACGAACAGCCATGACTGACTTCAGACTTCAGACTTTTATTATATCCCCATATTCACGAGGAAAATGCTTTTTCAGGCACGTAAAACGCAAATACAAACAATTCAACGTTAAGAAACCGATCTGTGGGTAAAACTGGCCTCTAAAACAAAGACACGGACACCTTTCCACTGTGGTTTATGTACTACCCAAAGATGCGGTAGAGGTAACAGTCACGTGTCTTACGCCTCCTCCTGATCAGTCCCCCGCCAGTCCTGTTTATCAATTCACAAAAGGGTCAGACTTGCAGCAGGGGTGAGTAACAGGCTGGGGCTGTGCTGACTAGGCTTTGGCTCCAGGAAGCACTACGTTAGCCTCACTGTCTTGGTCTTGACACAGACAAATCAGCCTTGCCATGGTTCAGAGAGACTGGCCTGGTCTTGATTCAGAGAAACTGCCTTGGTCTGGATTCAGACAGATCGGCCTGATTTTGATACCGAGAGATAGGCCTGGTCTTAATACAGAGAGATTCGCTCAGCCTCGTCACAAACAGTCTTTCCATGTCTGGATTAAGAGGGACTGGCCTAGTCTTGATACGAAGAAATTGGCCTGATCTTAAAGAGACTGGCCTGCTCATGACACGCAGAGATTCGCCTGGTCTCAACACAGAGAATGGCCTGGCCCTGATATAGAGAGAATGGCCTGATCTCGATGCAGAAAGACTGGCCTGGTCTTGAGACAAATGATTGGCTGGTCTTGAAATACAGAAATCGCACTAGTCTTGATTCAGAGAGACAGGCCCTATCTTGACACAGAGAGAATACAGCTAGACTAGCCGGGTCTTAATACAGCCAGACTGACCTGGTCTTAATACACATAGACTGACCTGGTGTTATACAGCTAGACTTGCCTGGAATTGACACCGCTAGACGTATTGATACAGAGAGAATGGCCTGGTCTTAACACAGAGATTGGCCTGGTCTTAATACAGCTAGGCTGGCCTGGTCTTAATACAGCTAGGCTGGCCTGGTCTTAATACAGCTAGGCTGGCCTGGTCTTAATACAGCTAGGCTGGCCTGGTCTTAATACAGCTAGACTTGCCTGGTCTTAATACACCTACACTGGCCTGGTCCTAATACATAAACTGGCTGGTCTTAATGCAGAGATTGGCCTGGCCTTGATACACACAGTGGGCTGGTCTGAATACAGAAATTGGCCTGGTCTTAATACAGGGAGACCGGTCTGGTCTGAATACAGAGAGACTGCCTGATCTTAAGACAGAGATTGGTCTGGTCTTCATACAGAGATCAGCTTGCTTAATACAAAGATTGGTCTGGTCTTAATGCAGAAAGACTGGTCTGGTCTTAATGCACAAAGATTGATCTGGTCTTAATGCACAAAGATTGGTCTGGTCTTATGCACAAAGATTGGTCTGGTCTTAATGCACAAAGATTGGTCTGGTCTTAATGCACAGGTCTGGTCTTAATACACAGAGATTGGTCTGGTCTTAATGCACAGAGATTGGTCTGGTCTTAATGCACAAAGATTGGTCTGGTCATAATGCACAAAGATTGATCTGGTCTTAATGCACAAGGATTGGTCTGGTCTTAATGCACAAAGATTGGTCTGGTCTTAATGCACAAAGATTGGTCTGGTCTTGATACAGAAAGACTGGCCTGACCTTGATACATGGAAATCAGTTTAAGATCGGTCAGAGAGCTTGCCCTTGTTTTGTACGTTTCTATAAGGTCTGTGTTTCTGATCACTTCTTGCTGGTGCTGGGGTAAGGTAAGGTAATGTTGCTTATAGCCCAGCCAACCGCTAAGGGCCATATCAGGGCTGTGACCGCGTTCCAGTCAACTCAAAAATCATTTTCAAAAAAATTCACACAACCCTTTAAAATACACCTTCTGAAAACACACCGGAACCTAAGTCAATCTTTCTTCTGTAAAATCTTAGATCAGATAAAAAACGTTAATCTTTTTCAAAATTTCAAAAATCACATCAGGTACCCAAGCAACATCTATGTTGTATCCATCTGATTTCAGAGAATTGTACAGCTCGAATGATTTCAACAGTTGAGGGTGCTTGAGATTACGGCCGGCAATGGCCTCCAAAGAAGAAAGGGAGTCCAACAAAATGAGGAAATCTTTATGTTTCGATTTAGAGACCATTTCAAGAGCCATGACCAAAACTGTCAACTCATTAGTGCAGTGGAGCTGTCAGTGGGAACGTGTTTAGAACATCTCTAAGGGAGGTCTGTTGCACAAAACACAGCAGAGGAAACGCCCCCTCAGATTTGGAACCGTCGGTGAAAATTCTTTTGAAGGTTGGAAACTTCGAACACAGTTCGGCAAAAAAGGATTTGTATGCCAAGGAACTAGTAGCATCTTTACGGCACGAGGCTAAATCAAACAGGACCTCTGGATTGAAGAAATTCTATGGTGGGTCATCAGGAAACTTGGATAAATCACAAACTTCTCCAAGTCTATATCTGCCAAGTCCATATCTGCATTGTTCAAATGGGGAAGAAAACGAATTCACAAGGGTGGAAAGGAACTGGGGTGGTCATTGAATGTCTTTTGAAACTTGGGGTCAAAAACACAGTCACATGCAGGGGTTGGGGGTTCAGAAGATAGATTCAAACAGTGGTTCAGGCTAAGTCTCAGACGACCGATCCAGAGGATGGTCTCCTGTCTCAGCATACAGGCCATAAACAGGGGTGGCGTGGAATGCACCTAGACACAATCGAAGCCCTTGATTGTGGATGGGATCAAGACTTTTCAAGTATGAAGGTCTGACCGAGCCGTAGACTACACACCCATAGCCCAGTTTGGAGCGGATCAGAGCCATATACAGATGGAGAAGAGTTTTCTTATCAGCGCCTCAGTCTGTGTGTGCCACAACTCTTACAATGTTCAGTGCTTTCTGACTTGCAGTTTTTAAGAATTGGATGTGACTTTTGACGTTCAGTTGTTGTTGCTGTTTTTTTGTCAAACATAACACCTAGAAATTTGGCTTCTTTCACAGCTGCATTGATGGACTTGTCCAGACGAATTTCAGTATCAGCAAAGAACTGACAAAAATTGTGAAAATGGATAGGCGGTGTTTTGACGCTTGAAAAGGTAAACCCGTTTTCCTCGGCCCATTGTTGAATCTTATTCACACAAAGCCGAAGTCGACGCTGTACGCTGGCGTAAGAGGTTCCAATTGCGTACAGTGCGAAGACATCAACAGAGATTATTCAGAACCCTGGTTTACCGATTTGACAATGTCGTTAATTTCAATTCTGAAGAGAGAAGGAGAAAGGATGCTCCCTTGAGGTATACCCAACCCCTGCCCATAGATATCAGACAGCGTGGTTTCAATACGGACTTGGAACAGCCGATCAGCCAGAAAGTTCCGAATAACGAAAGGCAGATGATCACGTAAATCAAGTTTATGAAGATCCATAAGAATTCCAGATTTCAAAGTGGTATATGCTTTTTCCAGATAATAAAAGATAGCAACCAGGCATCAATGAAGGCGTTGCAGATGGTGGTTTCAAGACGGACTAAATGGTCAACGGTCAAGTGGTACTTCCAAAAGCCGCACTATTCATTGGCCAAAAGGCCATCGGTTTCCAGCTTCCACATCAGACAGGAGTTGACCACCTTTTTTTTAATCAGCTTGCAGAGGCGGCTGGTCACAGGGCCCACTACGTTCATGTGAGTGTTGCAGTACAGAAACGTCATCCCGAAGAATAGTTCTTATGGAGTCCGCCAAAAACAAGGACAGTTAAGTTACAAGACAAAACACGACATGTTTCGACTTCTTAGGTCTTCTTCGGGTAAAATAAACAACATTCAGGACAATTAAAACGAAAAAGAGCAATCACTGATCTTCTCATATTTGTCATGAATGTTGTTTATCTTAGCTAAGAAGATCTAAGAGGTCGAAACGCGTCGCGTTTTGTCTTGTAACTTGTTTGTCCTTGTTTTTGGCGGACTCGCTAAGATATTCTTAAAATCTGTTTCAGGTTTCGCCTGCAGTCACCTCACTTTGAAACCATCCCTGTGTTCAATGTTACCCAGTGACATCTTGTACTGATGTTCCAGTACCAAATGTCATCCTGGTGTAACGTTCCATAATCACACCCCGCCCAAAATCACTCCTTGTTGGTTGATGCGATTCCAACTCTCCCCTCCCCCCTGCGCCCTCACCCTCTCTCCTCCATAAATGGTCACAGTGAGATGATGATGGTGACGATAAAGATGAACAGTAAACATTAATAACACCAATAATAAGCTTGAAACAGAGAAAGAGAGAGAGAGAGGGAGAGAGAGATTTAACTGACTGATTGATTGATTGGTTGATTGACTGACTGACTGACTGACAAACTGTTCAATTGATTGATTGATTGATTGGTAATCTTTATTCCTAAGGGTAAGTAGTAAGCAAGGAGATTATTGATTGATTGATTGATTGATTGATTAATAATCTTTTTCCCAAGAGTAACTACTAAGCAAGAAGATCATTTTTGTTTCACCTGGCCTATGTCCATTCAGGGGACTGGGAATACTTATACATTAACACTATTACACAACATAAAACTGACTAAAACGACACAGTGATGACTCATACTATCGTTAAAGGAATTATACATGCACACTAAATTTGGACGCCACACACCACACACACACACACACACACACACACACACACACACACACACACACACACACACACACACACAGACTCTTTCTCTCTCTCTCTCTCTCTCTCTCTCTCTCTCTCTCTCTCTCTCTCTCTCACACACACACACACACACACACACACACACACACACACACACACACACACACACACACACACACACATACTCACACACATAAACACACTCTCTCTCTCTCTCTCTCTCTCTCTCTCTCTCTCTCTCTCTCTCTCTCTCTCTCTCTCTCTCTCTCTCTCTCTATTGAAAGAGCATATAAGAACCGTCTGTCATCATAAGAGTTTCATCAGCACTTGCTGAGGAGGAATGAGCAGTGATTCATGAGAGAGAGAGAGAGAGGTGGGGGGGGGGGGGGGTAATCAGAGACAGAGGCAAAGAGACAGAAAGAAGACAAAGAGAGAGAGACGGAGAGAGAGAGAGAGAGAGATACAGACATACAGACAGAGAAACAGACAGACGGACGGACAGACAGACAGACAGACAGACAAGCAGACGTAGAGAGAGACACAGGGTCCACTCACTCAGCGGCACGAGCTGCGTCCAGTCCGGAGGCCGGAGACTGACGCTGGACCCGGAGGACCTGGCGGACCCTGCGTCCCCGAGGTCGGCTGCCCCCTCCCTTCCTCCTCCCGCCCTCTGTCGCTCCATCGTCCTTCTTTGTTCGTCTTCCTCACTGTCGTCCTTCTTTGTTCGTCTTCCTCACTGTCGTCCTTCTTTGTTCGTCTTCCTCACTGTCGTCCTTCTTTGTTCGTCTTCCTCACTGTCGTCCTTCTTTGTTCGTCTTCCTCACTGTCGTCCTTCTTTGTTCGTCTTCCTCACTGTCGTCCTTCTTTGTTCGTCTTCCTCACTGTCGTCCTTCTTTGTTCGTCTTCCTCACTGTCGTCCTTCTTTGTTCGTCTTCCTCACTGTCGTCCTTCTTTGTTCGTCTTCCTCACTGTCGTCCTTCTTTGTTCGTCTTCCTCACTGTCGTCCTTCTTTGTTCGTCTTTCTCACTGTCG
>CM031620.1:24071328-24073828 GCA_018398815.1 Conus ventricosus | reverse complement strand
CTCGTGCCTCAGCTAACGTGGGTTCCATCCCAGCTTCTGGTGATTCAGAGTGCCAGTGTTTCTTTCTGTTGTGGATTCCTCCTTGGTCGACACCATCAGGGATTCGGGAGCATCAACGATCTTTGTGGATAAGAATTTGGTTTCCCCTGAGGCCCGGCGGGGCGCTAGTTATGATGTGTGCGGGTTGGAGGCTGTTTTAACTCCACCCGTCCTTCTGTACTTATTCCTATCTCCACCCCCTACTTCTGTTGCGAAGTATGGGCTATCGCGTGGAGCGACCTCTGTATTCCTTATCATAGGGAATACTGTCACCTTCGCAGACGGACGCAGTCAGTCCGTGTCTACGGATTGCCCATACAGGCGTGTGTGGGAGTCACCACACGCGCCAAATCTAAGAAGCAGGAACAGGCATTGCGTCCCGTTCTCCAGCCGATCTCTGACGAGGTTCTGGCAAGGGCCGATCCTGCTAGCATTATCCGTCTTCAGGCCAGGGACTTGGATGTCCACGCCTGCGACAACTGGTGGATCGTCCCGCTCAGTCTGCCCGACACGCCAAGGTGAGCTTCAAGCTTCACAAGGGATCCTCTCTTAGGGTTTCCACTCAGGCAGATCGTGTGGCCAAGCAGCTTGTCGTTCCCCAAAGCTTGAGAGATCTGTTCTCCGGCAGGCCCACGATTCCCCATGGCAGGTCATATGGCTCCAGCGGACTCTCGAGCGAGTAAGACGAGACTTCTTTGGCCAGGATGAACTCACAGGTTAGGCAGTACTGCCGCAGTTGCGATGTCTGCCAGCGGACAACGCCTAAGGGTCGCTTGAAGCGTGTCCCCTATGGTCAGTGCCACGGGTTGGGGAGGCATTCAGCAAGGTTGGGGTCGACCTGGTGAGACCCATAATCCCCACCGATCGCGGTCACCGCACACTTCGGTAGTGGTAGAATCTGCGAGTCGATACCCAGAGCTGTCCCGCTTAGGACTATCGATGCCCCCACTGTTGCTGAATCTCTCAGGCAGATTTGGACGCGCACTGGCGTGCCCAAGAAGAAGTACGGCCGGAAGTTTGTACTGAGAGCGATCATCATCCTCTCCAGTGCCTGGACCGGATCCGCCAGTCAGTCATCGACTCATGAGTTAGGCAGTGGGACTGCAGAGTCATGCGTTCACTTTCCGTCATATCAAGGGTTCCTGTAATACGGATGCTGACTATCTTAGCCGAGCTCCGTAGTTAGCATATTGGAAAATCAGTCAGAGGGACACCTCCCCTCAACAGGGTAATATCCCCTTTTTGGGTCTCTGTATTCAGTGTAGTGACAGTTGTCACTTCAGTGAGGTTAACGTAGTGAATCACCAATGGTTCGGATTGTTACTTTCATGGTTGGAAGGTTTGCTTAGTGGTTTGATAAATGTAGTATTATGTATTTTCCCCGCGTGATTCTATCGTGGAATGATTGTATTGGATTCATCGTACTCTATCGATCACAGAGAGTTGGGTTCGGTCCCATTGTTGTGAAGTTGCACATGCGACAAGGTTCAAAGGAGCACTGTATCTCAGAGAAAAAAGATGCTTTTAGAAGGGGGGGTTTGTCACGAGTTGTCACGAGGCCTACGACGTTCGACCCACCTAGGGTGGCGGAATTACTTATTTGTTTATTGTCGTTGCTGTTGTCGTGTATCCGTCCCTTAGGGTGGCTTGTGTGAGTGCAGTTGCACCTTGTGGGTTCAGCTCAACTTCGGTTTGCTTTCTCTCTCTCTCTCTCTAATTCCACCGCCCGTGCTATTCATCCTGCAAGTTCACGGGTGGCCGGTACCTTTCTCTCGAACTTTCTGTCTATCGGCCTCTCGCCTGTCTTTTTACCTGTCGCACGTGTTTCGTTTCTTTTAGGTTGAAGTATGCTCACTCTGTGACGCAGCATGGCATGTTGGCCGCCATTGCTGAGGGAGGTTAGCTCTTCACTCGAGCGGAAGATGTCTCTGGGGGCGCCTGCTCCAGTCCTGGTTCTTTATCCTTATCGTCGAGAGTACATTCAGTACTTTCAATTCCTGCAGTCGGCCTGTAGGAGAGGGACATCATTTCTCCTGTTTCCGCATCTTCGCCTCTGTCCTCTCGACTGGACAGAGGGTAGAGAGAGTCCTTGACCCGCCTCTTCGGGGTCACCACGGGTAGCTGGTAAGCATCAGTTTCGTGGTCTGTTTGTTTTGATTTGTTGTTGTTAGCCGGCTTAGTCTTCACTTTTGCGCAATTTTCTTTTGTTCCGAATTGTAAGAGAAATATTGTGTGAGACCTTTTCTCTGGTTAATTCCATCTTTAACCTGGCCATTCTAAATTATTTCCAAAATTCTTTCTCCTGTTTATGTATCTGGTGATGCGGTAGTCGGTGGGGAAGGGGAGAGAACTGGTGATTCAGGGTTGGAACTTGCTTGGTCTCGCTCGTCCGCCCTGTCACATTCGCCGGACTCTTATCTTTCGGCCACCGTCTGTTTGTGTGTGCAAGGAGAAACGAGTT
>CM031620.1:24058828-24066328 GCA_018398815.1 Conus ventricosus | reverse complement strand
CTTGCAGTCATTGCAACACCAAGCTGCTCTGTAAGTTGCTGGAACGGTGCGGTACTTATCCTTGGAATTTATTAGTTTGTTGTATTTTAGTCCCTTGCGGATTCATTCCAAGAACTGACCCTCAGCACTTGTGTCTTAGAGGATATCTTTTTATATTTTTTTACTTTTCACAAGAAAAATGTAGCTTGTTTTGCTCTTTTATGATTTTCTTTTGCTTCTTAGATGGCACCTTTGGTTGGTTTTTTGAAAACTCAACAAACATACTACGGTATTGTACACCAACCTTTTCTGGGATTGCATTCTTCTTAAAACTGAAAAGGCAGAGGAGTCAAATTACCACTTTCCGCGGTCACTGAGGAGAAACCACCAAGTTTCGAAATATCGGTATATGACCAGGAGTTAGGTGTTAGTGAGTTTCCTCCCTATTGGAGATTATAAGCTTGCTGAAGGCTCACTTTGAGAAGCATTTATTTCATTTTTTCACCCATCCACCCACTTGAGCACATACTGTTAGTTAGGCAGTATGCCACTGCAGATATGAATGTTTATCTCCCCCTATTTCTTCAATCTAAGACATAAGAGCAAGCTTTGTTTAGAATCCAATATTTCTTGCAGTCATTGCAACACCAAGCTGCTCTGTAAGTTGCTGGAATGGTGCGGTACTTATCCTTGGAATTTATTAGTTTGTTGTATTTTAGTCCCTTGCGGATTCATTCCAAGAACTGGCCCTCAGCACTTGTGTCTTAGAGGATATCTTTTTATATTTTTTTACTTTTCACAAGAAAATGTAGCTTGTTTTGCTCTTTTATGATTTTCTTTTGCTTCTTAGATGGCACTTTGGTTGGTTTTTTGAAAACTCAACAAACATACTACGGTATTGTACACCAACCTTTTCTGGGATTGCATTCTTCTTAAAACTGAAAAGGCAGAGGAGTCAAATTACCACTTTCCGCGGTCACTGAGGAGAAACCACCAAGTTTCGAAATATCGGTATATGACCAGGAGTTAGGTGTTAGTGAGTTTCCTCCCTATTGGAGATTATAAGCTTGCTGAAGGCTCACTTTGAGAAGCATTTATTTCATTTTTTCACCCATCCACCCACTTGAGCACATACTGTTAGTTAGGCAGTATGCCACTGCAGATATGAATGTTTATCTCCCCCTATTTCTTCAATCTAAGACATAAGAGCAAGCTTTGTTTAGAATCCAATATTTCTTGCAGTCATTGCAACACCAAGCTGCTCTGTAAGTTGCTGGAACGGTGCGGTACTTATCCTTGGAATTTATTAGTTTGTTATATATATATATATATATATATATATATATATATATATATATATATATATATCAGTATATTTAACCCCTTGGGGAGCAACTTTTAACTTGTTTTAACTATATATATATATGTATGTATATATATATATATATATATGTATATATATGTATATATATATATACATGGGTGTGTGTGCGCGCGCGCGCGCGTGTGTGTGTGTCTATGCATACTAGAGCACACATTTATCTCTGCTTACACGCGAGCCCAGGAAATCCTGTCCCTCGGCGACTAAGCACTTAGCGGCTGGCGACAAAGTTCATCTCAACAAGCCGCCACAGAGGCCCCGTCAGACGGACAGGAAGGCAGGCAGCAGAGAGTTAAGCCTGTGTCCTGGTTCTGTCAGAGGTCCCACACAAAGGCACAGCAGGCCGCCGCCAACCACGACCACAAGCAAGGGGGCGTGGCACAGGACGACAGCCAGCGATCGCTGACCTCACCATACTGGGCATTCACAGGGGATACTGATCCAGTCAATGTGAGAGTTCAACATGTGAAAGTTCACCTACATCAGCACGGTTGTAAACAAACAAGTTGAGCTGACAGGCAGACTAAGTAAAGAGAGAAGAAGAGGAAAAAATAGAAGAAGAAGAAGAAGAAGAAGAAGAAGAGGAAGAACAAGCACAAGAACAAGAAGAAAAACAAGAAGAAGAACAAGAAGGTGGAGGAGGAGGAGGAGAGGGCGGGAGGAAGAGGACGAGGAGGAGGAGGACAACAAGAACAAGAATAAGAACAAGAAGAACAAGAAGAACAACGAGAACAAGAACAAGAAGAGAAAGGAGAAGAGTGTGTGTGCGAAGGAGAAGGAGAAGAGAAAGAAAAGGCCGAAGATTCGTACAGTAAAAACGTGAACAAGAGGAGAAGAAGAAGACAGAAGAAATCACGTACAAAAAAAAGAAGTTGACAACAAAGTTATTATATCAGGTCCTTTCATGGCGACCATCGTCCCACTGAAGAACACACACACACACACACACACACACACACACACACACACACACACACACACACACACATACAGACGCGCACACACACACACACACACACACACACACACACACACACACACACACACGCGCGCGCGCGCCCGCGCGCGCGCGCGCGCACGCACGCCCACGCACGCACGCACGCACGCGCACGCACGCACGCACGCACGCACGCACGCACGCACACACGCACACACACACACACACACACACACAACTTTTACATGATGACATGTATTTTCAGAAAACATCATTTCGTTAATAGCGTCGGGTTGTTTGAAGAGAAAGAGAGAAGGCTGAAGGAGAGACAGAGACAGACGGAAAGAGTGAGACGGAGAGTGGTAGGTGGGCATTACAATAGTGAGGAGGATTAACATGTCCAAAAATGCGCGTTTCTGCTTTGTTCATACCATAGGCATTTTCTACTGTTTGCGCCCAGGGGTCGAAGACCACATGAAGACGGCTTTGTGTGTGAGTTAAGGCCCAGCACTGGCATACTGGGCGCTGGCAGACGTCGCTATGGCCTTGCAACCTGTCAGCAACCTGTACAGGTGTGCAGTATGGCTGGCCTCAATGTCCTTTGAATCTGTCATCAGTCACCTGTGTATATGTGTAGTATGGTTGGCCTCAGTGTCCTTTGAATCTGTCATCTGTCACCTGTACAGGTGTACAGTATGGCTGGCCTCAGTGTCCTTTGAATCTGTCATCTGTCACCTGTACAGCTGTACAGTATGGCTGGCCTCAGTGTCCTTTGAATCTGTCATCTGTCACCTGTACAGGTGTACAGTATGGCTGGCCTCAGAGTCCTTTGAATCTGTCATCTGTCACCTGTACAGGTGTACAGTATGGCTGGCCTCAGAGTCCTTTGAATCTGTCATCTGTCACCTGTACAGGTGTACAGTATGGCTGGCCTCAGAGTCCTTTGAATCTGTCATCTGTCACCCGTGTATGTGTGTAACATGGCTAGCCTCAGTGTCCTTTGAATCTGTCATCTGTCACCCGTGTATGTGTGTAACATGGCTAGCCTCAGTGTCCTTTGAATCTGTCATCTGTCACCTGTGTATGTGTGTAACATGGCTGGCCTCAGTGTCCTTTGAATCTGTCATCTGTCACCTGTGTGTATGTGTGTAACATGGCTGGCCTCGGTGTCCTTTGAATCTGTCATCAGTCACCTGTGTATGTGTGTACCATGGCTGGCCTCAGTGTTCTGTAACGAGCGTCATCAACCCCAGGGGTGGCCGTAGACCGACGTGTCCTTGAACTGCTCCTCAGCGACAAACGATTCATAACGTTCACAACGTGTTATTCAAAGTGTTCCTCGATTCAAAACGTTCGCTAAAAATGTCGCACATGGGGTTCCTCCATGTCAGTCGCAAGCACCAACGCTCTGGCAGGATGAGTTATAAACAGTGTACGACAAGACAGCTGTGTCGTCACTTCCAGGAGACTCGGGGTTTTGAAGTAAGAGTTGCTTCCCTTTGTTCTCGTCATAAGTGCTGACGCTGGTGTCCTGGGCTCGTTCACAGCCGTCCCGTCGCTCAGCTCTCAGAATCGGGTTGGTCTTCGCGAGTGGAGCCGCTGTCAGCCCTTTGGCTGACTCACCACGGGGGGAGTGTGGAGACAGGACAGCGAGGCACGTGGCCTTCCGTCCTGGTCCCGAGGTCACCCGTCGGCCGTCACATTCTGAAAGGACTGTTCCAGAATCCCCCACGTGACCAGGCAGCCTGGAGAGCGTCACACGGGAGCCTTGGCTGGACGAGCTGCCTCTGTCGCAGATGCTGTGCGCGTCGCTGTCTGACAGGTCTGTGGAGGTGTCGCAGCGGGTCGAGGCCTTTGCCCCGAGGGCTTCCTTTCAAAAACAGAGCTAGGTACGGGCTTTGCTGAGGACTGAAGATCACTTCTGTGGAAGACACACCTCTGCACGGTGCCAGTGTCTGAAAGTGTGTACGCGGTACTGAATCCCCTGCGGGTCTGGTTGTCCTGCATGCAAAATCTGAAATATTGTCTCTGCTGCTGAGAACATCTGAAATGTCGTCCCTACTGCTGGGAAGGTCTGAAATATCGTCCCTGCTGCTGGGAAGGTCTGAAATATCGTCCCTACTGCTAGGAAGGTCTGAAATATCGTCCCTGCTGCTAGGAAGGTCTGAAATGTCGTCCTTGCTGTCAGAGAGATCACTGTCGTCGCTGATGACGTCACTGTAGACTTCACGGACAGTGCGATGGCGTGTCAGTGTGCCGTCTGTTTGTTGTGGCCTGGCAGTGATAATTTGGGACTGCACATGCACTTGTTTTCGACGTTTCTTTCTTGTCTTGTGAGGGAGAAGCTCCTGTTCTGCACGTGACTCGTGCACCTGCCCTTGAATTAGTTTTCGTTTAATCGTCGTTTGCTCTGAATCGAAAGCACACATGTCATCGGGGGCATCTTTATCTGCGCTACGGATGAAGACTAAGCTTTCCGGCAAGACAAACCCTTCGTCATAATCAGCGGAATCCGCCGTTGATCTCGTCTTGAAGGACGTGAGTGTGTCGTCGGTGGCGGTGGACGTACTGCTTTCTCTCTTGGAACTGCTGGACGTGTCTCGGTCCGTGGACAGCGTGTCTGAAGTGTCAGAGGTCACCAGCCTGTGACCTGGTGCCCCCAGCTGTGCTGACAGAACGACCTGCTGCTTGGACCGTGCGCCCTCCGTGAGCCAGTGAGCTTGACGACACAGGTTGGCCTGGGTCAAGTCTGCCACCTCGTTGGGAAAACACGTACCGTCAAAGAATTCCATCTGGGAGGAATCACTGACGCAACTGGCACACGAATCTCTGGAAGAGTTCAAATGGTAAGAATGGCCTGAAATTTTGTGAGGGTTTTCTTCCATGGTGCCTTTTGAGCCAGCGTGTGACGAGGGAACCTTTGTTCCATGTTCTTCTGCTGTTTTGGCTTCCCGCCTTTCTCCAATCAACCCCGTCGTGTGTTCATGTCTAACAGACAAAGTTTGGTCACATAATAACCTTTGTCTCTTGTTTATATATGGACCGGAATACAACGAGGACTTAACAGAAGCACTAGTTCTTGTGAAAATGTCATCTTTTGAAAACACACTTGTTTGCTTCCTAAACGATGCTGACGATGTGTCTCTGTTTAACCTTGCCCCAACTGTTGCTTCGTTAATGACCTCACGGATTCTTTGGCCTAAAGTTTTGTTGCCGACACAAGAACCACTTGTCGTGGATCCCTGTAATGAAAAAGATGAAGGCGCGCTCTGAGAGAGCTGAACTAACCTCTCATCACCACTCGAGTGCACGTGCTCACAACTGTCACTGCACGCAGCGTCACCAACAAACAACAACGAGTTGTCTCCCTTTCTGGGGGAGGTTTTGGCTGTTGCAACGTGTACAGAGTGTGACTGTTTGGGGAATGTGTGCTGATCGTGAGAATGGTCGGGATTATTCATTATCAGGCGCCGATGTCGCAGGAGCTTGGGCGACACAGAGCCGAACACTGCCGACTGTGAGTTTTGTTTGATCGTGTCTTCTGTCACCACTGAGCTGGCTGGCGGTTCGTGCGATGCAGCAGCAGACACAGCCCGTGCATCCCCGCGGTCATCCTGTGGCACGGTGGTAGTCTGGTCCCCGGTTTGTATGTCCCTGGGTGGCACGCCCACCTCCATGGCCTGGGAGGTTCTCTGGCTGTCCCTGCCGGCCAGGACCACGGCCGTGGATGGCTGAGACACCATGGTGCACGTTCTGACAGGTGTCCCTTTGGGCTGTGGGCAGAACAAGATCGGATGGGGGGACTGGAGCACGGCGTGGCCGAGGAAGAAGAGGTAGAACTGGTACCCAACGGAATGGAGGGGAACACATTGTCCTCCCGCCAGGGCAGTTTTCCCTGTGGGCTTTCTGACGAAGATGATGAACATGAGGATAACGTGGGAGGAGTTTTCATGTAGTGCGCTCTGTATGTCCCAAACGGAGTCCAGTCAAGCGTACTACGTTCATCCCCTGTTGTAGGGGGTGGGTTCTCTCTTCCACTGTCTTTTCCTTGGTGTTGAATTCCAGATGACAGCAGAACTGGACTTTCTGGCATTTTTCTGGCAGAGACTGGCGAATTAGACAGGCGAGGAAGGGAAATTTCTGCAATGACTTTTTGCCTGATGCTGAAAGAGGTGTCTCTAGACTCCAGGCAGTCCTGATGTTGAAACGACAGTTTCTGATATACGTGCTGTCTGGGCTTCAAAGTGTCTGCTGAATATGCGCCGTTCCCCAGGATCACAGAGCTTGCTGGGGCGTTAGCTGGAAACCTTCGTTCCACAGAAGGACTTTGACTGGGAGTTCTTTGGACGATAAGAGGGTTGCCAGGGTTTGGGAGAGCTTTCCGCACGATGACTGGGCTGTTTTCCGCACTCTTGGACCATACTCCTGGAATGGTGCTGTTTGTTCTGTGAACACGGTGACCGGGTTCTGACAACTTCCGAACGGCTGTGGACTTGGTTTTGTCATCGATCTGAGGAGTTCCAATCATGGCAGCCGTTTTGGGGCTCATGCTTTTACTTCTCCGATGTGCACGTGCGTCTGGCTTCTTTGAGTCGTTAGTATTGTCATAATCGTCATAGCCTGCCTCACACTGCAGCTGAGCAAACCCGGTGTTGTTGAAGTGAGTCAAATGTTCTGTGTTACACTGTTCGATATTTCTTTTCAGGTAATCCAATCGGTCGATGCAGGCAGCGGTCAAGACGTCAGCTGAGGATTTGACCCCGTCACCAACTTTGACAACAGGGTCAGCTTTCAGACATCGATGCTTTGGAAAAGAAACAGAAGAAGGTAGGCCTGAACAGATCTGAGGCACCGTGGGCTCAGCCTTGGCTTTATCTGGATCGGTTTCAAAGTTCGAGGGTTTCAGAACATCTCTTCTCCTGGTAGAGGGGGGAGGTACCGCTGTCTGGGCACGTGTCACTTGAGAAGGGTCCCCATCGTCGGCAGTGGAGACATCAGCCCTTCTGTCCGCAGGCCCATGCTCGTGGGGCGGACAAGACACCACGTGCTTTTCCTCTTGAAAGATCATGGACACAAAGTTGGGATCCTTGTCTGTGTCAAGAGTGCTTCCAGCCTCTATCTTGGCGCGCAGCGCATAGTCAGGGGGAGAGTGAAATGTGCCGCCACAGTGCACCCCCGTGGACAGGAAAACAGCAGCGTGGAG
>CM031620.1:24048828-24053828 GCA_018398815.1 Conus ventricosus | reverse complement strand
ATGACTCAACGGCAAACGTGTCTGACTCAACCTTATAAATACTCTCGTACATGCGGCAGCTGGGAGCAGCCGACTAGTGTGATGAGCCTGTTTTGGTTCCCCCCTCAAATATTGCCCCCTCCAGTCCAAGAATGAAGGTTGGGTAGGGCGGGGTAACGGGGGGGGGGGGGGGGGGGGGGGGGGGGGGGGGGAGGGAAGGAGAAGTCAAGTCAGGTCAAGTCAAGTCAAAGTACGTCAAGTTAGGTCAGGTCACGTCAACTCAAGTCATGTCAAGTCAAGTTACAATACGTCAAATCAGGTCACGTCACGTCAAGTCAAATTACGTGAAGTCAGGTCAGGTCACGTCAACTCAAGTCAAATCAGGTCAGGTCACGTCCACTCAAGTCAAGGCAGGTCACCTCGAGTCAGGTCAAGTAAGGTCAGGTCAGGTCAAGTCAAGTCAAGAAAGTCAGGTCAAGACAAAGGTCAAATCAGGTCAATCAGGTCACGTCACGTCAAGTCAGGTCAGATCACGTCAATCAGGTCACGTCACGTCAAGTCAGGTCAGATCACGTCAATCAGGTCACGTCACTTCAATTCAGGCCAGATCACGTCAATCAGGTCACGTCAAGTCAAGTCAAATCAAGTCATCGCCAAGCCAACCTCTGAGGCCACGTCAGAGCTGCGTGCGGGTTAAAAACAGAACCACATACAAGAGGGAAGGTGGAGGGTGTCGAAGTGTGTGGGGGGGGAGTGGGGGAGGGGGGTTTAAGGTGCGAAGAGGCATTTTATCCATACCATAGAATTGTGTTTTGTCGAGTTTCCTTTCAGATGCCTGGCGTAAACTTGTCCCTCTTCTTCTGTGGTTGTTCTTTGTTGTTGCCACTGGTGTTGTTGTTCTTGTTGTTGTTGTAATTGTGGTTGTTGTTGTTGTCGTTGTTGTCGTAGTTGTTGTTGCTGTTGTCGTTGTGACTGTTGTTGTCGTCGTCGTCGTTGTTGTTGTTGTTGCTGCTGTTGTTGTAATTGTTGTTGTTGTTGTTGTTGTTGTCCTACCTATCATCCTGCACTTACTATATACTACTATTACCATGTCTACTTCTGACTTCCCCTTCAACAGTTGCTACTGACATTATAACTGCAACTTCTACAGTTACCACTGCTGCTACGTCCACTGCTGCTGCTGCTGTTGCTACTGATACTACCACTAATATCACTACTACTGCTACTGCTGCTGCTGCTACTACTACTACTACTGCTACTGCTACTGCTACTACTATTACTACTACTACTACTATCCTTAAGCCTATTAATTGCAATGCCTTTTAACGTTGATGAGCTAATTTTCGTTATTTCGTTATCTTGTTGTTGCTGCTGCTGCTGCTGCTGCTGCTGCTCTTGTTGTTACAGTTTTTGTTGTTCACAATAGAATGCTTCATCTAATTCGGCTATCTGTGTCTTGTTACGGTCAAAATGATGAAGACAGAAAGAGAAAGAATGAGAAAGAAAGAAAGAAGAGAAAGAAAGAAAGAAAGAAAGAATAAAAGAAAGAAAGAGAGAGAGAATAAATTAATTAATTAAAGTAATAATTAATGAAAACGAAGAAAAGGGTGAGCACTAAGCCGAAATATAATGTAAGTGGCTGATCTTGATCAGTCCGAGATGCCTTGAATGAATTGTTCCAAATATATCCGCGGGTACTGACACAAGCGGGAGAGATTTTCACCATTAACACTCAGTTGTACTACCAAACCATGACTTATCAAACGGCTCTTTCACTGCATGCACACACACACACACACACACACGCACGCACGCACGCACGCACGCAAGCAAGCACGCACGCACGCACGCACGCACACACACACACACACACACACACACACACACACACACACACACACACACACACACACACACACACACACATACACGCGCGCGCTACATAAACTACACACAAGCGCACGCAAGCACGCACGCACGCACAAACACATACACACACACACACACACACACACACACACACACACACACACACAGAGAGAGAGAGAGAGAGAGAGAGAGAGAGAGAGAGAGAGAGAGAGAGAGAGAGAGAGAGAGAGAGAGAGGAACCCCTCACACTACACTATCAACAGCAGCTAAAGGGTGGTTTCCCAGATCTTCCAAAAACCACGATGCAAAATCTCATATAATAACGAACGTTTATTCAAAAATGTCACATGACAACCTTATGATCCTAATATTAGGACATTTTCCTTCAACACTCAGCCTACATACACCGTTCAAGTGTCAAGTCTTAATCATTCACTGCAGCCCTGCTCATCTCACGCAGCCTTTTCAAGGCCTGTCAAACTCACGTAAGAAAAGTTTAAACAAGAAAAAAGTCACATCGCAAAACGCGTCAACCCATGGAAAAAAACCACCATATCCTGGAAAAGGAATCAACATCAACAGGAGGTTATGACAGGAAAAGGAATCAACAACAACAGGTAGTGATGACAGGAAAAGGAATCAACAACAACAGGTAGTGATGACAGGAAAAGGAATCAACAACAACAGGTAGTGATGACAGGAAAAGGAATCAACAACAACAGGTAGTGATGACAGGAAAAGGAATCAACAACAACAGGAGGTTATAACAGGAAAAGGAACGAACAACAACAGGAGGTTATAACAGGAAAGGGAACGAACAACAACAGGCAGTGATAACAGAAAAAGGACCAGACAACAACAGGATGTTATAACAGGAAAAGGAACAGACAACAGGATGTTATAACAGGAAAAGGACCAGACAACATCAGGATGTTATAACAGGAAAAGGACCAGACAACATCAGGATGTTATAACAGGAAAAGGAACAGACAACAACAGGAGGTTATGACAGGAAAAGGAACAGACAACATCAGGATGTTATAACAGGAAAAGAACAGACAACATCAGGATGTTATAACAGGAAAAGAACAGACAACAACAGGATGTTATAACAGGAAAAGGAACAGACAACAACTGGATGTTATAACAGGAAAAGGAACAGACAACAACTGGATGTTATAACAGGAAAAGGAACAGACAACATCAGGATGTTATAACAGGAAAAGGAACAGACAACAACTGGATGTTATAACAGGAAAAGGAACAGACAACATCAGGATGTTATAACAGGAAAAGGAACAGACAACATCAGGATGTTATAACAGGAAAAGGAACAGACAACATCAGGATGTTAGAACTGGAAAAGGAACAGACAACAACAGGATGTTAAAACTGCAAAAGGAATAAACAACAACAGGATGTTAGAACTGGAAAAGGAACAGACAACAACAGGAGGTTATGACAGGAAAAGAACAGACAACTGGATGTTATAACTGGAAAAGGAACAAACAACAGCAGGTGGTGATGACACGACAGTTTCATTACTGAAATCGTCATGCTCACAGTATCAGGCCGAGCTGAGAGGGCCGGCTAGGCCCCTATATTTTACACTCTCGGATTTTAAAACACATAGATAAAGAAGAAACATTTCAGTGACAAAAATGACATTATACAAAAAGGCCTTATGAGGAAATATGCACTACAGAATGGACAGTTAGTGTTCACTCTGTACAATATTCACAAGTATCTAACTGCCGCATAACGACAATAATTTTTTTTTTTAAGCTGGCATGTCTAAGAGAAAAACGTCTACACCTGTGTCTGGCACTGTGACCGGAACACGGGCCGCAAAGGCAGAAGCAATGGACGACAGAACAGAAAGAGCAAAGTAATCACATTAAAAGGCTGAGCCCAAGAAAATGCCAGAAAAGACGAAGTTGTAGTACACACACACACACACACACACACACACACACACACACCACACACACACACACACACACACACAGTGAGAGAGACAGACGGACAGACAGACAGACAGACAGACAGACAGACAGGCACACAGACAGACAAACAAATAGATAGGTAGATAGATAGATATAGATTAATTAGACCAGATAGATAGACAGATTGGATTGATAAACATATAGACAGACAGGTAGAGAGACAGACAGACAGACATACATACATACATACAAACATACCCTACATACATACATACATACATACATAAGAACGGCTATCAGCAGGAAATACACATTTTAATGTTGACGTTGTGTTCCGGACAGTCACGGCACGCCGATACATCTCAGCTGATCGTTTGTATATTTTCTCAAAGAAAATTAAACCAGAACTTTCTATAGGAATAAAAATGAGTGAACAAGAATAAAGACGAGTGCTTATATGGTGCAGCATTCCAACGTTAATCGAGTTCTCTGTGCTATACATAAAGTAATAATGGGTGGAGTGGGGGGTGAGGGGGTGGACCGTATACATTTAATGTTGTCCATAAACATTTGTTTACGATTATGTTTTAGTTATAAGTTTGACTAAAAAAAAAAAGGACAGATAGAAAGAAAAAGGGAAATAAAAGGGGGGAAAAGACTAGACAAAAGAATGAAATGAAGAAGAAGAAAAACAAAAAGAAAAGAAAGAGGAAACGAATAAAGGAACGAAAAAAAAAAAGTTCTGAAACCCACACTGCGTACGATTCAAAAGTTGATGAAAAAATGAATAATGGCTAAGGGGAGAAAAGAACAGCAAAACAAAAATCATTTTGAAAGAATAGAAAAATATGCAAAAAAAGAAAAAAAACGAAGAAGCAAAGAGACAAAAAAAAAAAAAAAACGAAGAGAAAAAATCTAAAGGAAAAAGATTTTTTCATCCTTCTTTCTTTCTTTCTGCGTACCCAGGCTGGTACTCCTGCGGACACTGCCTGAAGAGACAAGCAGTGGGGTTTTGTGTGTATGACCGTTTGTTTTTTGTTTTTGTTTTATCCCGCCATTAGGAAAAAGATATAAAATAAATAAATAAATAAATAAATAAATAAATAAATAAATAAATAAATAAATGGTAGGGACAAAACAGGAGAAGAAGAAAGAGAGAAAGAACGACGAACACTGATAAACAGAACACAAGAGCACAAACAGAAA
>CM031620.1:24041328-24043828 GCA_018398815.1 Conus ventricosus | reverse complement strand
ATGATGCAAACATAAATAATAGCAGGATTTAAACATGGATATGGTAAGGGTACAAATAACGACCCGCTCGTAATATACACACAACTACTTGAAGGTTGCAAACACGGAAACGGTTCAGGATACAAACGCAGTCATGTAAAGGATACAAACACAGACCTTTGCAGCATTAAGACACGTGAAGGATACAAACACAGACCTGTGCAGCATTAAGACACGTGAAAGAAACACAGACCTGTGCAGCATTAAGACACGTGAAGGGTACACAGACCTGTGCAGCATTAAGACACGTGAAGGATACAAACACAGACCTGTGCAGCATTAAGACACGTGAAGGATACAAACACAGACCTGTGCAGCATTAGGACACGTGAAGGATACAAACACAGACCTGTGCAGCATTAAGACACGTGAAAGAAACACAGACGTGTGCAGCATTAAGACACGTGAAGGATACAAACACAGACCTGTGCAGCATAAGACACGTGAAGGATACAAACACAGACCTGTGCAGCATTAAGACACGTGAAGGATACAAACACAGACCTGTGCAGCATTAAGACACGTGAAAAACACAAACACAGACCTGTGTAGCATTGAGACACGTGAAGGATACAAACACAGACCTGTGCAGCATTAAGACACGTGAAGGATACAAACACAGACCTGTGCAGCATTAAGACACGTGAAGGGTACACAGACCTGTGCAGCATTAAGACACGTGAAAGAAACACAGACCTGTGCAGCATTAAGACACGTGAAGGATACACAGACCTGTGCAGCATTAAGACACGTGAAGGATACAAACACAGACCTGTGCAGCATTAAGACACGTGAAGGATACAAACACAGACCTGTGCAGCATTAAGACACGTGAAGGATACAAACACAGACCTGTGCAGCATTAAGAAACGTGAAGGATACAAACACAGACCTGTCTAGCATTAGGACACGTGAAGGATACAAACACAGACCTGTGCAGCATTAAGACACGTGAAGGATACAAACACAGACCTGTGCAGCATTAAGACACGTGAAGGACACAAACACAGACCTGTGCAGCATTAAGACACGTGAAGGATACAAGCATAGACCTGTGCAGAATGCAAACACATAAAAGAATAAAATACAAGCACAGACACACGCAAGGTATGAAAACAGTCAGACAAGTACATAATACAAACACAGACGTACGAAATAAGAGACATGGGCAAAATGAACAGACGTTTGCAGGCTACATTAAGATGAGTGCAAAATGAAAAACAGACAAGTGCTGAGACACGCTGCAATCCAACAGAACCAGAGAGAGGGGGGGAGAGAGAGAGAGAGAGAGAGAGAGAGAGAGAGAGAGAGAGAGAGAGAGAGAGAGAGAGAGAGAGAGAGGAGGAGAGAGACAGAGGAGAGAGAGACAGAGGAGGAGAAAGAGAGAGAGAGGAGAGAGAGAGAGAGAGAGAGAGAGAGAGAGAGAGAGAGAGAGAGAGAGAGAGAGAGAGAGAGAGAGAGAGAGAGAGATGTAGACTGGAGAAGAGAAGCAGCAAACCCATGCATACTGCTGTCGTAGAAACGTACGGAGAAAGAAACCTCAAGGCAAATCAGTCATACACACTAGACACGATCATCATTCACTACTGTGATTTCTTAGCAATGAAAGCCTCGGTATTCCCATCACTAGCGCAACAGAGAACCAAACTCGACTATAGGGATGACAGTTTGCCACTCATTTGGAAACATTTCGCCAAAAGTGCCACCTTCCGCACAGTTCGTGTAGGTCTCTAAAAGTCGGTTTAAAAAAAAACACGTTGAGAACTGTCGTATAATGCTGGAACCACGAGAGAGGAAGGCCGGGGTGAGGCGGGGGGGGGGGGGGGGGGGGGGGGGGGGGGGAGTGGAAAGAGAGTCGGGATACAACAGACACGGATCGGATGATGAGAAATAGGTGTCAGAACAAAGGATAGTTCCTGTGTGGAGGCAGGTGTCGAGATCAGAGCAAACAAACAAACAAAACAAAAACACAAAAAAGAAAAAGAAAAAGAAAGCTGTGTTGACCATCACTAGTTATGATCTTACACACAAAAACGCCGCTTTAATTGATGAACCAACATTTTGGGCTTTGTTTTGTTACGCCTGTGTCTATCGTTCTTCTGTCCTTAGGAAACGAAATCTAATGCATTTGGACAACTTTACATGAAATGAGCCTCGCTCAAGATGGCGACTAGGACTGTCTACGAATGTGATTCAGAATAACTGCTGCATCCAGAATGTCATTCACTTGACAGCACTGGTCAGTCTACATGAAACGAGAAGCTCAAGCCTTCCACGTGTGTCATGAAACGGAACCTGTGCCTTCATCTCAACGTGTTCTGCGTAGGCTAATTTCTCAATCAGTTCTTACGCTGACAAACTTGCACTGCTGTTCGCTTTTGTGTAGACGGATGATACCCTGTCAAGCTTACGCTGCCAAAATGTGTGTGTGTGTGTGTGTGTGTGTGTGTGTGTGTGTGTG
>CM031620.1:24023828-24031328 GCA_018398815.1 Conus ventricosus | reverse complement strand
GTGCATTCCGTCCCGTGCTTCCTTCACATGTCTCCGTGTTGCAAGTACATCACTCAATCTCTTCCCCTCGCCTTCAACCTGATCAGGACACCTCTGCACCCCCAGCCGCCCTCCACCATCCCTTTTACTCTCTCTCTCTCTCTCCCCTCCCCCCCCCCCCCCCCCCCCCCTTCGTTCCCACCCTCCTTCCTCTGTCTCTGTCTCAGTCTCTCTCTCTCTCTCTCTCTCTCTCTCTCTCACCCCCCTTCGTTCCCACCCCTCCTTCCTCTGTCTCTGTCTCAGTCTCTCTCTCTCTCTCTTTCTCTCTCTCTCTCACCGTGGAAAAACACACTGCGAACAGCTGAGGTTGGAGAGAGGGAAGTGGTGGAGGTTGGGTGGAAGGTGGAGGGGGGGGGGGGGGGGTAAGGAGAGGAGGAGTGGGAGACGGGAGGTGGTGGAGTTCTCAGTGAGCTCTATACCGTATTGGCTCAGAGCGTATGAGTCACAGCGATTTTTTCTTCTTTTTTTTTGTTTTTTTGTTGTTGTTGTTGTTGTCATTTTCATAAGAGGCGCTGACTTGGGTTTTCAACTCCTCTCGGTTGTCAGTTGAATCAGTTGGAGCGGAAACTTCAACATAGGTAAGTCACTGTGGAGAGAAAGTGACAGCGAATCTGGTCAAAGCTCTTTGCCGCTTACACTGTACAGCACTATGATCGACTATGAAAAGTTACATGCTGACAGTGTTTCGTTCCATCTGATTTCTTGAGCGAGTGTAAACCAAGTGTTTGCTCACTCTGCCTCTGTCGGTGTGGTTGAGCGAGTGTGTTTTGCCTTCTGATGCCTCTCTCTCTCTCTCTCTCTCTCTCTCTCTCTCCTCTCTCTCTCTCTCTCTCTGTGTGTGTGTGTGTGTGTGTGTGTGTGTGTGTGTGTGTGTGTGTGACAACATGTGTATTTTGCCTTCTCATGACACTCATTGTTGTTATTTTGTTTGTTGATGTTATCCAGGAACGTAGCCTATGTTGTGGCTGTCTTATAGTTCAGTATGTAATCGTAAATGCTCGTGATGATCGTGATGTTACCAGCGGCACTGTCTCAGGTATGCCGCTGACCTTGACATTAAATAACCAACGATCAGGTTTCTGCAACATTAGTTGTACTAACCGATGTTCAGCAATAAAGTCATAATTATCCGTTGTACCATCCAGGAACGCACGTGTTGCTTATCCTGCGTTCAATGTACATTAAGTCATCAGTGATCAACTCACTGGCTGTGGGATCAATCCTTGTGCTGGCTGCTATCAGGGCTCGGCTTCGCTTGTAGCCTATGTGGTAAGAACGAATACTGAAACAATGTCAGTGTAATCAACAGCGTCACGAAAGGAATGCGAGTAACTTGACCTTTTCATGGTACAATGTACTAATTCCTTGGTGTGTGTTTTTTTGTTTTGTTTTGTTTCAGTGGAACAGAAAACGCAACTAAGAATGCGAGTAACTTGACCTTTTCATGACGCAATGTACTAATTCCTTGGTGTGTGGTTTTTTTGTTTTGGTTTGTTTCAGTGGAACAGAAAACGCAACGACAGTTTTCCCAAGACAAGTTCTGACAAAGTGACCAGCTTGTTAACAATGGCTCTCAACCGAAAAAACATCCCGTAAGTGCTCTGATTTGCTTTTTAGACACACACACACACACACACACGCACGCGCGCGCGCCACACACACACCCCGCACGCACGCACGCACGCACGCACGCACGCACGCACGCAGCACACACACACACACACACACACACACACACACACACATAAGACATGTAATAGTTTATTCTGCTTTTATCTCTGTTTTCTTTCTTCCTTGCTTTTCTTCTTTCATTCGCTCACTCTTTCTTGATGGCTTTCTGTCTTGGCTTGTTCTCTCTCTCTCTCTCTCTCTCTCTCTCTCTCTCTCTCTCTCTCTCTCTCTCTCTCTCTCTCTCTCTCTTCTTCCCCCCCTCCTTTTCCCATCTATTTTCTTGTTATTGACAGTTTTCATCGTAATTTAGGCCTACTGTTTCCATTTTTCCATCCGATTTTTTTTCCTTCATTCTTTGTTTCAATTCTTCTGGACCTTTTTTTTGCTGTTTGTTTGCTTTTTGGCTTTTTTTTTTCTTTCTTCTGTTTTACTTTTGTTACGGGTTATTTCTTCCGTGCTTTCTTTCATCCAAGAAAGAAAATATTATGGTAGTATCCGTAACTGCGAATGAAGAAAATGAGAGATTCTGCAAACCCTAAGTAGGACAGATCTGTGTGTGTGTGTGTGTGTGTGTGTGTGTGTGTGTGGTGTGTGTGTGTGTGTGTGAATTATTCATTCATTTTCATTCTTTCATTTGAAGAACCGCGGTTTGAGAGGGGTAGGAGGGGGGGGGGGGGGTAGACGTTTAGATTCCTCTCTCCTCTCTCTCTCTCTCTCTCTCTCTCTCTCTCTCTCTCTCTCTCTCTCTCTCTCTCTCTCAAACACACACACACACACACACACACACACACACACACACACATGCGCGCGCGCGCGCGCGCGCGCACACACATGGCGAGTTTCAACACGTTAAAACTCTGACCTTCTGGTAAGTTTGCGATCCCTACCATGGACCCAAGTTTGATCAATGAAAGTAATCCCCATTTGCCCGGTCTGCCCGTCCCAGGAAGAACGTTCTGGAGCTGTTCGATCGCTACGTGGAGAACAAGGTGAGGCACCTGGACAGGCCCAAAGCCGTCAACATGCTGATGGCTGAGTTTGGCCTGGAGGAGGACCAGGCGGAGACCATGTTCGACACCTTCGACAAGGACCACAACGGCATCATGAGCATCTGGGAATTTGAGCAGTTCTTCGTGTGCATGGGAAACCAGTAAGTTCGACCACTGGCATGAAAAACCAGGAAATTCCAGGTTACTCTCCACGTATGTGGAAAATCAATGAAATTATGACGATCAGTCTCAATGTGCATGGCAACAACAACAACAACAACAACAACAACAACAACAGCAATAACAGCAACAACAGAAAATGTTAAATGTTTTCCATGAGCATGGTACACCTATTTTAGATGATTAGTGTTGATACCTACGGAAAACTAATGAATTTGAAATACTTGGTCGATCTGCATAAAATAAGCAATAAAAACTGAGATGATTACTGTCAGTTCTGCGTATGGAAAAATCAGTAAATTTGAGATGACTGGTCTCATTGATAGGAAAACAAGCAAATTTTAGATTATTAGGCTACGTGCATAGAAACCAAGATATTTGATTATCAGTAGTCCCTGTGCGTATGAAAAGCTAATAGTATACATTCGACATTATAGCAGAGCATACTACATTACTAATGTAGTATGCTCTGATTATAGACCCCATGTGTGGGGGTAGCCAGTGGACTTTCATACTGAAGATGGCAACATACGACCAAATAGATACAATTTATTTCAATGATTTTTGATATTGCAAGATTCTGTAGGTCCACTGTTCACACACACACACACACACACACACACACACACACACACACGCGCGCGCGCACGCACGCACACACACACACACACACACACACACACACACACACACACACACACACACACACACACACACACACACACACACACACACACCACACACACACCACACACACACCACATACACACACACCAACTAGCCGCGAGTGACTTCCGTCTTTGGCAATCTATATGAATATGCCTTATCATTTAGTTATTCAACCATTCTTTTACAAATTAATTACATGTGTATTTATCAATCTCTTTGTCTTCCTTTACATAGATTAATTTATTCTCCTCTTTAATTTTCTATTTAATCTGTCTCATATCTGGGGATGGGGAACTGTTTTTGTTGTAGAGTTATGAACATAACTTTCATCCCATTAATGAACTTTCTTAGACAGAATACCTGCAAAGATACATACATACCTCTCGCCAAACATGAAGAAACAGCCAGGCATTCACAGCACAAAACAAAACCAAAAAAAACCCCTCTCTAACTGTTACACGCTCAACACGTCATAACGCGTCCTCCCTCCCCACCCACCCTCTGCACGTGTTCTTGTTGATGCCCGTGTCTCCAGCGCCCAGGAGATCGTGGCCAAGTTCAAGGAGCTGGACACGGACGGCAGCGGCAAGCTGGAGAAGGAGGAGGCGCGGCAGGGGCTGAAGACCATCAAGACGGCCACGGGCCGGGGCCTGGTGGACAAGGAGGTCGACTTCTTCATCCAGACCACGGCCGGCGAGGACGGCGTCATCGACCTTGGCCAGTTCACCAACCTTCTCTACCGCCTCAAGCTCTATACCGCCCCGGCGCCCAAATAGACACCGTCATGACACTCAGGTGGTGGTCGTCTGCGGTGTCTGTTCCGGCACCGTGAGGGAAAGAGCTGGCATTGTCTGCTGGGACTTTTGTCGCCAACCAACATCTCTGCTTTCCCCTGGATTCATTATGACGATAGACGGTTGACTGTTAGATCTTTTTTTTACACTTAATGTCAGTGTGAGGGGCCCCCCTTGGTTCTGCAATAGAGGAGAACGACCAGTCCTAAGTGCTGATCATAGTCTGTTGCCTTATCATGAAGGGTACATCTGCTCACGAACAAATTCTACATGATTAAAATGCTGTATGGATGGTCCATCATACAAGCTGTACAAATCCGTTCCTCATGTAATTTAATGGTGAAAGCATGGTGCTGAGTTGTTGTTGTTTTTTAAACAGGAATTCTTTGTAAAAGATTCCCTAATGTCACATAAAAAATGACTTTTGACTGACTCAGGCCGTACCAAGCCAATAAGTGACCGTCAATCCTTTGCATATCTACGTCTTTATTACAACCGGTTCTCATGCGTATTTGATCTATCTGCCACTGATGTTGAGAGTGCACAGGGCGATTTGATAGTGTGATGGACCACTGCATGTGTAAGCAGTTTGAAAACATTGATTCCAGCACTCCTCACACTTTGTCAGGAGCAAAAGCATACCAAAACACTAATACAGGTAGATAAAAAGGTAAAGATATTTGTATGTACATGCATGCATATTTACCATGACATCACTCATACATACAAACACACCCATTCATGGGTTTAGATGTGTGACCATTAAATGAGCGTCCAAGCATCACGCACGTGCGCTTGCGCGCGAGCAGACACACATACACACACGCGCGCACGCACGCACGTACATGTGCTCACGTGCAAGCGCACGCCCACACATATACACTTGAGAGACAGATGTGAAATGTGAAATACACACACATACGAGACAATGACGTCATGTTTGAGCATCTGAATTGCTTTTTTGTGCATATCTTTTGGGGATGCAATTTTTTTCTGTAATATATCGTACATATTTATTGAACATTACTGATGGAAAATGAAGATAATGATGAAGATGAGGATGAGGATGATGATGATGATGTGTGTGTGTGTGTGTGTGTGTGTGTGTGTGTGTGTGTGTGTGTGTGTGTGTGTGTGTGTGTGTGTGTATGAAAATGTTGCGTAATGGTTTGTATTTTATTTATATGAATATACATTCAAAATGCAACCTTTGATTTTTCATGGAAATTGATGTCATGTCCAAAGTCAGGGCTTCACTTGGTCTACCGACTGTTTCAATGATGAATTCTGAAACTTTTTTTCCAGCCATTCTAAAAACTATTCTGCAACAAATTTTGGCATGAAATGGTGCTTGTGACAGCATGTATTCCATCACCATGTTTCGGTGTGTGCTTATGCATGTGATGGAATATTTCGTAACTCTGGTCTTTTCTTTTAGACTTGTTTGTGCCGGTGCATACCTGCTATTGATAGAATATTTTGATGGCTTTTTAGAGTGATTTTCTTCTTTTTTTCTTTTATTTTTTTTTTGCCGCTACCCATTTAGATGTGGATGAATTCCTTGATCGACTTTTCCATTAACGATTGACCACATGTTTTTTTACCAGTGAGAGAAACTTCCATTTTTATATTTTGAACGCATACGTGCTATTGACGGAATGGGTTTTTTTGCTGGTTTTAGAGAACCTCTCTGCTGATGATAGAATGCCATGTCCCATGGATCAGTGCCAGTAAGATGATGTGTGTCCCGTGGCCGTTTTTAGTGTGTTCTGTATGCTATAATGTAATAGTCCAGGCTGACCTCATTGTCATTGTCCTCTAGTCCACTTGCCCTCCGGTTCCATCCCCACCTCCTGTCCAACCGCTGCAACCTCATTCCATCCACTCAGAGATTTTTAAACAAACTGTTACATTATAGAACTAGGGTAGGCATCCTTCAGTCTCGGAAGACTATGGAGTAGCGCTCTATGTGTCTATTCTGGTACAGCGACGGGTGTGGCTGGCCAGTCCGACGCGGGAATGACAGCCCCTGTGGCAGAGGGCACAGATGAAGTCTGACGCTGGTCTGTCTGCCTGGGCTGCAGCCTTTCTTCTCATTCTCTTTTCCCCGTGCTGCTGAGCGAGTGTCTCTTCGAACTTGGAGAGACTTTTCTGCACAGTCTGTCTCCAGGCTGACCGTTCAAGGGCTGTTGCTTCCCAGTTGTTCTGGTCTGATCATAGAACTTTAGCTAACAGAAATCAAGTGACTCGTTTCTAAATCAATTTCCGTACTGTCAACGTACATAATGTACTGGTATTATATTCCCTGAACATTGAAGATTACTTTACCAGCATGCAGACTTTGAAGAAAGAGGAAGGAGGCGATAGACCAGTTTCGCAAAGAAATGATGAACTGAAATGCTCAGTCAGCGGAGAGACGTCCCAAGTTAATGGTTGGGTTCTGATAGCAGGACTGCTTCAATTTTCAGCTCAGTTCCGCTCTGCTGTTTCAAGAGTATGACAGCACCAAGGAGGGCGTCGGATGTCTTATCCTAATTTACCCTACCTGTCAGTCATCCACGTTCTTGCAGTGAACGCCTCTTCCTTGAACATGTTTAACATACATTTAAGTGTCTGTAATATGTCCTGTTATTATAATCATACATAATAACCAAGGCCCGAAAGATGCTCTCCCATTAATGAGTGGTGGATAGAATCTATAGTATCATAAATAAAGGCGGGTGGGGGTGGGGGTGGGGGGGGGTTATGTATCGTTTTGTCAATCCTGATAAATTTGAAAACAAACATGTTACTATATTGTTAGCATTTATAGTTGCTCATTTCAGATATAGGTAGCGCCTGAATAGTGATACTGTGTGGCTAAAAGTGAATCGTAATAGTAATTTCAAAACAAGCTTGTTAGCATTCATAGCTGCTCATTTCAGCTATATAGTTTGTGCCAGAAGAGTGATGCTGTCACTACACGTGAATCGTTCCAGGGAACCTGTTTCTCTTTTTTCCTATTCGATTGTCCAGGTGGCTGGCTCCATTCCATAATGGTCTCTTTTGACCCAAATCGTGCGAAAAAAAATGTGTATCATGTTTGTCGTGTCAGAGTGACATTACCCTCGATTTTTGTCCACGTTTCCTCTTAATTTTGTTTTCAAGCAGTGAAGAAA
>CM031620.1:23962761-24017828 GCA_018398815.1 Conus ventricosus | reverse complement strand
TTGGGGGGGAAAACCCCAATTTTCATTAAAGAATTGCGGAAATAAAATTTATTGAAAAGGTTCAAGAAATTTAACCCAATAAAAAATTAAAAAAACAAAACCAACCCAAATGGCATTTAGAACCATATTAGAAGGAAATAAATTGAATTCATAAGCCCATTTACATATTTAGCCTAAAAAAGTTTCAGAAAAGCATTCAACTCTGGCCCTTTACATGTAAGTCTTATGCCGGACGACAAAGTCGGAAAGAAATTGAAAAACGCCGTAGGGGAAAAAACATAACATCCTCCACAGAAAAGAACAGTTGTAAAAAAAGTTTTCTACAAAATTACAGTTTTTTCCCAAGCAGAAAATTAGGAGACACGTTCACAATAATATTGAAATTTCTGTCTTTAAAGATGTGGAGAGGGATGGGGTTGTGCGTTAGTGATGACCTTATAAAAGGAATTAATATTAGCTGCAAAACTTAGACGTTAAACGCCTTAACGTTGTTGTCGTCGTTCTCTCACAATGGTGAGGAAAATAAGATCATAACAACAAGCAACAAAATCAATGTTGACTTAAATAGAAACAATCTTACAGAACTGAATTGGATTAATCTTACCCATTTAGGCCTCGTAGGGTTTTATTATACTGAACAAGTTTTGAGGGAGAGTATGATAAAAATAATAACTGGATTAATTAAATTCTTCTATAAAACCATGGAGCAGTTAAATTTTATGACAAAAACTCCTCATTGCTCATTGATTTGTGGCAGACTGTTGTGGAAAAACAATATTTGTCCTAGACCATTACAAACAGTTTATCGCTATAATTTTAATCATATTGTGGTTTTCTGTCCAACATTTAAAAAGGAACAAAGCATATCATGAAAAGGGTTTATATGGACAATGATGCCATATATTTAGTTGATCCTAGCAATAAACTGAGTGAGTGTTTAGAACAGTTTAAAAACTGTTTTGAAGGAACGCAAACACTTTTTATTATAGATGACTGTTCGGCAGAAAGAGACATAGTTTAAAAAGAGAAACACTTTGTCAAAACTAAGCTTTCAGCGGAAGCATGCTAGGATAAGTTTGGGATTTTATGCCAAAAATATAACTCGTTTTAAAAGACTTTAGAGAACAGTTAAAGACTGTAGTTTTATTTCACATGAAAGACAGAGACTCATTTGAAGAAAGTTTGCGCGAAAATGATGTTATTGAAAACGATCAAGAAAAACATAGGATTAAACAAAAACTGAAATCTGAAAAGTTTAGTAAATTAGTATTAAAAGGGATAACCCTGCACAGTATGTTTGTTTGTAGAAATCGTTATTTTTTGGTTATTGACGTCTTACTTGTCAGAGAACAGTAATATGCTGATTCAGGCCACTTTCCGCCCGAAAACTGGTTGAGGGCGAAAGTGGGGTAGAGTCGGCATTTTACTGTTCTCTAGAGGTTTCGTCATGCGCGCGCGCGCGCGCCGAATGTCGGTATGTGCGGGGGTTTGTTTTTTTTTAAATTGCATTGTTTTCCGTCGTTGTTGAAAATGAATTTTTTTTTTTTTTAAATGTGCTGTTTAAATTCCGATAATATCGAGTCAAACCATAAGTTCGTATATATGAAAATTGATGAGTATATAATAGGTTTTTGTTTATTCTTATTTTTCCTTTTGATTGGAGAAGAAAATTATTTCGTATGCCCCTCTTTTCATATAAAGGGATGGCTGTTTGCGCCGAAGCGATAATGGGGGGGGGGATGGTGGGGGTGCTTTGACCTCGAGTAGGGGGAAGAGGGAGTGTGAAGGTGGTTATTGTAGTTGGAAAGAAAATGTTATAGTTGTTTGTGTGAAGTGGTGAATTATATGACATTGGTGGTTTGAAATGATGAAAAACATGTATTTGCGGTGTTATGCATTGATATATTTAATGCAATAGGGGTTTTTTTTTTGTGATTTGATTGGACGTTAGAATGGAGTTTTTAAATTTGTTGTGTTATTCTTAAATTAGTGCAGTGATTTGGGGTTTCAAGTTGAAATTGATTAGGCGTATGAGTCACGTGCAGCCCCAGCAGGGAGGCGCCGTCCTGTCCGCTCCCATTTTGTCCTATGTCCCGGGTCCCTTTGTTACAATATAGGCCTCGCCGGGCATTTGTTTTCGATTGCATCGGTTTTGTGATACTGCGCTGTTTGAAATTCAGGGGAGGACAGTAGTCATTCATTTTATTATTGGATTATATCATAAACGGGTTCACCCAATATTGTTTTATTAGCAGCGGCGAGCGCTTCCGCCTCCGGTGTTTGTTGAATCGTTTGGCATTCATTATATGCCGTTGAAGAAAAAAGTAATTCTGTATTATTTTTATAAATTCCCTGTGGATAATTTCGTTGATTGATTTATGGCATCATCCTATCCCACTTGGGTACATACCGTTTGAGGTTGTGTCGATTAAGATATGGAATAATATGATATTGATAGTGTGGTATGTGAACGATGGTTGTTAATAATTTTTGTCACATTGACAGTATTATTAATTGACTTTGTTGACTTCAATATTCCCGAATATGGAGAAAGCCAGGGTGTTCATAACAACTGTTTTGTGTGTTGTGTGTGTTGTGTGTGTGTGTGTGTGTTGTGTGTGTGCACTCTTTTTTTTAAATGGATATTGTAGGCTGATTCATGTCCCGTTTGGTAGAATTGTCGTGCCAGATTGAGTTGTTGGTGTATGTGTTACACTTGGTTTGATGGCTCAAATGCCTTGGCCGACACTGAAGTCGCAGAGACAATGGGTTGTGGTTCTGGTGTGCCCGAAGTTCTGTGATCAGTTGCGGGCCAGGGTAGTCATGAAACTATTTTATGTCCAGTGTTGACAGGGTTTGACCGCTCTGCTGCTGCAATCTCTGGTGTGAGGCATCTTACCTGGTACTGCCCTGTTTCCGACTTCTTTCTGGCCGACCTCTAGGTCATCGCTACGAACGACTGGGAGGGGGCGAGCTCATCCTTCTGCGAGCGTCGGAGCTCCCCCTCCTGCTGCCGAGATCTGCTGAGCTGCTGGGCTCTTCATTTTCTTCAATGTGTGTCACAGTGTACTTTGAATCAGTGACTCCGTGTTGAACCTTGTGACATCGTCGAATCTTCATCGTTCGGCGCTTCGTCTGCTGGGGCATCAGGACCTCAGTGACAGTGTGGTCACCAGTGCACAAACCGTGAACGTTCGTGAAGGAACGGGAAAAAGTTGGAGTGTGGGAATTGATTGTGTGAGGAAAAAAAAAGATAGTTCGAGTGTGCGAAGGGTGAATGGTATTGTGCGTGAGTTGTTTATAATTATATAATATTAGATTTAGATATATTTGTATGTATTGTGTGGAGGGGGAATTGTAACGAATTGTTTTTTGTGTGGGTTTTTTTTGTGTTGTTTTTTTTGGGGGGTGTCGTTGTGTCCCCTTTGTGGTTTGTATCGTGCGGGCACTTTGGGTTCGGTGGACCATCCTGCCTCTGGATGACCCAGCCCCAGGTTACCACGTGATAGTCCCTGGAGTATCCCTGGTCCGGTATTAACCCAGTGTGGGTCGGGATCCCTTGAGGCTTCCTGGATTTGAAGGGGGGGGGGGGGGGGGGGGGGGGGTGTCGGGGCATTTTTATTGTGTATTGCTGATTTTGATGTGTTTTTCTTGTATTATTGTTTGAAGATTTTTATTTTTTTTTTGCTGATAGTGTGTGGGTGAGTGTGAATTTGAATAAAATTTGATTGTTTGTTGCACCTATTATTTGGTGTTCTGTATTTTTGTTCTGTGGTGTCGTAGTTTTAGAGTGTGGGCGGGGTGGATTAAAAGGGGTACCCTTCTACATTCGAGTATCCCTGTCACCCACAACGTAGTGCATATAGATCAAATAGATAGATAGATAGATAGATAGATAGATAGATAGATAGATAGATAGATAGATAAAAGACAGACTGACAGGGAGACAGACAGATAAACAGACAGAGTAGAATTTGAACCATGGATTATAACTTACGTAGCCCTAAGTCTAAGCCATTTGTGCAATGTACTTATACAACATGTAGTACTTTGGTCCATGTGTCCATAATATCAAAGTACTGAGTTATGTACATTATTTCCCTAGCATAATACTATGTTGCTTGTGTACAGGTATAAGATTAATTTCCTCTCGTAGATGTTATTGAAGTGTGGCACATAAGTTTTTTTCATGACTCTATAAAGAATGCATGTAAAGCTCACAGGCCAACAGTTGTTTACTGATAGATTGCTGCCTTTCTGAAGATAGGCATCACATGCAGTCTTTGATAAGATTCAGCTATGGCTTTAAGCCCATCAGGACCAGGCGCTTCGCCAGTGTGAAGCCCTGCCGTTACTACACCCTAACCTTTTCAATTGGCATCTCATTTTGAAGTAATTAGAATCCATATCAAAGTTGTATTCAGGGGGTGCTCGGGCAAGTGATCCCTCCTTTTCTGAGGTAAGACTCTTTGGAAGACCACACTACGGACTAGAGGCTTCCTCAACGTCTCATTTTTGTCTCACCACCCTGAAGCGTCTTCCTTCTTCCAGTCGACAGCTCCACTCTTTGACTTAGGTGTCCTGTGACATAGAAACAGAAAGCCTTTGATTACGTTTTGCTTGTGCTTCCAAGTTTGTTACATTCTGCTTTGCGCCTGTTACACTCTATCCTTGATTTGTTTCTCACTCTGTAGCATCCTTCAGTCTCGGAAGACTATGGAGTTGCGCTCTAGGTGTCTATTCTGGTACAGCGACGGGTGTGGCTGGTCAGTCCGACGCGGGAATGACAGTCCCTGTGGCAGTGGGCACAGATGAAGTCTGACGCTGGTCTGTCTGCCTGGGCTGCAGCCTTTCTTCTCATTCTCTTTTCCCCGTGCTGCTGAGCGCGTGTCTCACTCTAACCAGAGACGTCTCTGCTCTGACACACCTTAAAGGTAATTTTGACCACCATGGTTTTCCAACTATCGTCCAAACAGCCTCTGTGTGTGTGTGTGTGTGTGTGTGTGTGTGTGTGTGTGTCTGTGTCTGTGTGTGTGGGGGTGGGGGGGAGGAGGGGGGTGTCTGTGTTTTGAATATCACTGTTGGACACGCTATGCAGACATCAGTATGTGAAATATTTATAATGTACTCATACAGTGCGTGTAGAGCTAGCATCCTGCTTATGTTTTTGTTTTTTTGTTGTTGTTTATTTTTTCAGGGATGAATCGGATGGATAATGGTGTTTGTTTTTTGTGGGGGGTTTTTTTTGTTGTTTTTGTTTTTGTTGTTGTTTTTTTTTGTTTTTTGTTTTACAGAAAACTGTTTTCCTCATTCTTTTTATGTCTGGTATACAACTTTTTGAACTTCTTTCTCGGTTGTTTTTCCCTGCATAATTTTTGATGAATCTCTCTCTCTCTCTCTCTCTCCTCTCTCTCTCTCTCTCTCTCCTCTCTCTCTCTCTCTCTCTCTCTCCTCTCCCTCAGGGCGAGGACTGGATGTAAAAAAAAAAAAAAAGCGCGTCAGTGCTTATCTATTATCCTCGTAAATAAAGAATTTTGTCTTGTCTTATCTTGTCCCCCCTCTCTCTCTCTCTCTCTCTCTCTCTCTCTCTCTCTCTCTCCTCTCTCATCTCTCTCTCTCGACAACTTTATCTCCTGTTTCTCACTGACTTGAAAACCAGTCTTGCATAATGAACAAGAATGAATATATTCTTGTGTACTTATGACTTCCTCATGAATCATTGTTCATTCCTCTTCATTAGTGCTGATGATACCATTAAGTGCCTAATGCTTCATATATGCTCTTTCCGCAGTGTGTGTTGTGTGGTGTGTGTGTGTGTGTGTGTGTGTGTGTGTGTGTGTGTGTGTGTGTGTGTGACATACAGTTTTAATGAGTAGGCCGATGTATATTTTCTTGTAATATTAATCATTACCATTCGCCTTAACCAATTTTATAGTGTGTAAATGTGTTAAGAAAAGTGTGTTATTGTATTGCTATTCTTAACCCCTGAAGGACAAGAGCCAGGTGGAAAAAACAATCATCTTACTTAACCGTTTCCCTTGGAAACAAAGGTTTTAATAATCAGTCAAGCTCAAGCTCTCTCTCTCTCTCTCCTCTCTCTCTCTCTCTCTCTCTCTCTTTCTTTCTTTTCTTTCTTTCCTCTCTCTACTCTCTCTCTCTCATCCTCTCTCCTCTCTCTCCTCTCTCTCTCATCTCTCTCTCCCCTCTCACTCTCACACACACAGTGGCATGACCCTATTCTGGAGATCACTTTCTTGCCTGACATGGGCCCTCGCAGTCGCTAATAACCGACATGAACTTGGTTGCCGCTTGGTGCATGTTTGCATTTAAACTATTGCATTATTACTTCCCCTGATCACCAATGACGAGAAGGAGAAAAGTTTTCAAAAAGGAAATCACGAAGAATCTTTTGAAAATATTGTTTACATCATTTATCATATTATTCATTTTCAATTTAAATTAATCACTGACTGGTGTCAACAAACGTTCGAAATGCATTAGGCCTATGATGATTCATTCGTCAGCAATGCTTTTGTTCGAAGACTGGACTTCCTTACATGTCTCAGTAGGAAGGGCAAAACTAACTTTCTTAATAAACATAGTGCAAGCAAAATACTGAGCTTGCTGTGAAAGCTTAAACTTGAAATATTTTAAATTGAAATTACACTGTACTTTTGAAGCATTGATGATCAGGATTTATCATTTTTATAGCACAATATATTTTTGTGTCTTCTATCATTTAGTTCTCTCTCACCTCCCGGAAGTGAAGTAGGCGAGCAGACATCGGACGTTTCAAGATGGTAAGACACATTCTAAAACTATTTTTCTGTTGCATGATTGAAGACGCTTTGCATGATTGCATAGTTCGTAATTATTCACACATGCCTTCAATGTGATGTTTATATATGTACGGGTTTTTGTTGTTGTTTTTTTCAGGCAAAGTACACGGAAGAGGATCTAAACGGTGAGTGCATGTAATCGTTCAGTTGACTGTCGATGTCGGTGAGAAAGTTTTAGACTGTCCTGTGCCGGCTGATGGCTGATGTGATGGAGGATTCGAAAATGAATTTATTTTCCGAGAACGTTTGATTGTGTATGTCAACTTTAACGAAAACTGTAAAAGCTTAGGGGGATAGATGTCAAAATTAGACACAGTGAAATAAACACAGCTTGTAAAATGCGGTTACAAAATCCATCATTATCACTCTACCGGCAATGATCACCGAGTTGTGGGCAAGCTCGTATTTTAGAGCCCCCCTTTTTCCCCAACCATTGCCCCCTCCCCCCCCCCCCCCCCCCCCCCCCCGGAGAAAATTGTACATTTAATAAACTCTTGTCCATTGAAAACAGGACTTTGGAAATGTGGTTTAGAGAGACGATCGGAAGTGGATGAGGAGCTTTGAAATAGGAATGAGGGCTCGAAATACCTGCCCATCCCATTGTCTGGGGCAGTTACTGAGGTAAATGTTCAGGCAGATAAGTAAGAAATTAATGCTGTCTCTGCTTGTCCATTGGGTTACCAGATTCTGGCCGTGTCTACCGTGAAAAGATTACTGAACAGTCGTTTTCAATGTACACAAATTACATTTCCCTCCTTGTTAACCCCTTTTCACTTTCATACCTCCAACGCACCAACCTTCCACTCGCTCCCCTAGCCAGTTTCTACACAGAGGGAATTCCTGTAGAGTACTGTTTCACTGAGACAAGGGGAGATTTTTTTTCTTTAAGAAATGTTCATATAGTTAATACTAGGAGGAATTGTCTTGATCAGTGTGGAAAAGAGAGATCTATTCCCTTTCTATTGATTTTGTTTTAAATGTTTGATGAAGAGGGAGGGGGTATAATTTTTTTTTATAATGGATAACGGATAACAATTTTATTTGTCCAAGAGATGGAAAATTCATTTTCGACAGCACAGCAGCCACCAGGACAACACACACACACACACACACACACCACACACACACACACAACACACACAAGGCGTAAAATGGCTGTGTAAGAATCCATAGTAAATCAATCCCATCAGTAAAATATCTTCATGCAAGCACAAACACTCCCCCCCCCCCCCCCCCCCCCCCCGCCAACCCCCCTCACACACACACACACACACACACACACACACACACGTACAAATACATGTGCGTGCGCAGCTACAGTACACATCCACTCTCTTTAAAACATGGAACCTAAAATTTCAAAAGTGAGCATCATCATCATCATTAAAAGCAAGCACAACATACTCTATCTAAATATATTCAGTTTAATAAGATTGAAATAATAAATATGATTATTTAAGACCAGGCATCCCTCGATACATACGATTTAAACACACCACACACGCGCGCGCGCGCATGCACACATACACACACACACATGCACATGCGCGCGTGCACGTGCGCGCACACACACACACACTCAGCACGCACACCACACGCACGCACGCGCGCGCACAGCACACAAATTGTTTTAAGAACCGGCAAAGATAAAAGTAGCAACATTCAGCTGTTCATCATGTGCATGGACGGATCCTGTTGTACAGTCTGATGGCACTGGGGAGGAATGAGTTGGAGAGTCTGTCTGTCCTTGCTCTGACACTCGGCAGTCTGCCAGAGTCCCTCACCGACCTCCGAGAGTCCAGCTCACTGTGCAAGGGGTGTGATGGGTCACCGAGGATTGCCTGCACACGTCTCAGCACTTTCGTCTCATAGAGATCGTGGAGGCCGGCCACGTCCGACCCGATCACATCCCTCGCTGTGCGAGTGAGCTTGGTCAGCTTGCCGACATCCCCCTCCCCCAGACTGCCAAAGAAGCACAGACTGTTGAAGGTTATGGCACTCTGCACAGTGCTGGTGTAGAACATTTGCAGGATGGCTGGGTTGACCTTGAAGGACCTGAGCTTCTTCAAAAAGTGAAGACGCTGGTGCCCTTTCTTCACTAGAGCAGCCGTGTTCTCTGCCCAGCCCAGCTTGTTGTCCAGTATGGAGCCAAGGTACTTGTATTGTTCAACAATCTCCACCTCTTCGCCTTTGATCTGGATGGGAGTGTGCGGTGGTTTCTTCCTCCTGAAGTCGACGATCAGCTCCTTCGTTTTGCTGACGTTCAGGCACAGGTAGTTGTTGTCACACCAGGTGACCATCCTGTTCACTGAGTCCCTGTAGGATTCCTCCTCTCCATCAACAATCATACCAGACAGAGAAGTAATTTTAGAGCAACATATGAATATTTTAAAGTTTAACTCCGTCGGGGAATATGCGAATGGTGAAAGCATGATCATTTTGTTCTCATATTTTCTTTTTTATACACTCTTGCACATGAATTGATGAAAAGGAACATTTTTTTCCATTGGTGCTCCCAATATGGCTGAAAAAATATTTTGTTTTGTCCTGTGCCATGTTCCCTTGCTCAAGCCTTCATCACAATTATGTCTGCTGATTTGTTATTGCATTAACAGTATACCAGTCTCAGTTAAAGTGGCATTTGAGTGAGAAAGGAAACCCAAACCAAACCAAACCAAAATGGGAGACATCTCACTCACCGTCTGCCTACATCACGTCATGGTTACGCAAATGCATGCACAGAACTGACTGTCTGCGTTTGTGAATTAGTCCATGCAGGTAAAATCTTTTTTGCCCCTCTCTCACCAGCACAATCATGAATCTTCCTTAATATTTGAATTTTACAGTCACCAGGAAGCCAGTTCACACAAATTTTATTTTTTGATTTATTCTTGGCTTTCAAATCCAATCCCCAGTGTCGGATAACACCATGAAAGAAAACATTAAACCAAAATTAGCATTTGTTCAGGAGTATGTCAGTCTGACTTCTTCATTTGCCTAAATATGATTGTCAGTTCTTAAGACATGTTCACCTGTTGCCAAATTAGCGTAAAAAGATAAATATAATGCATACAGTTTCTTTTGAAAATTCTAAATATTGATTATGAATGCATTACTCGGAAATTCGTAAAATGGAAAGTTCTCTGGCTTCGATGGATAAAAGATAATGCTGACTGAAAATCACCAAGTCTGTTTTGATGACAGACAAAATTTTAAACTCAGAGAGAAACAGAGAGAGGGAGGGAGGGAGGAGGAGGGGAGTAGCAGTGTTGAGTGTGAAGCACTGCGATAGAGTGTCAAAGCCATGAACTGAAAGTGAAAGTCGATGGCAGCTACATCTAGATGGGCATTCAGTAATGATTAAGATCTCAGGAAGTGCAGTGAATGGAAAGAGGGCTTGGGCCACATTCCACTGAATCAGCAAGGTTCCTGCGACACCTCACAAATTAACTGCAGATTTGTTCTAACGAAAGAAAAACAAAAATGGGTTACAATCCTCTCGCCAAAATCATGTGACTATTTTTTAAGTTCTTCATAATCACAGTTCTAGGTTAGCCACTGTTTCAGTTATTCACATAACCTATCCTTCCGCCAAGTCAGGTATTTTGGACCTACAAAAAGTACAAGTTCTTCATAATCACGTTTGTAGGTTAACCTATGTTTCTGTTGTTCATCAAGTCACTTGCTGCACATGGTTTATGCTGAGATATGGTGATGCCGTTGGTTAAGATGTTTTAGATCATGATTTGTTGTTAGCATTATTACTATTTTCATGATAATGATTTGATGATGATTATTATCACTTAAGATGTTTAAGATCAAGTTGTTGTTATCATTATGATTATCATTACCATCATTCTTTTTGTCAAGTTTTAGAGCCATATATTTATTTACCCAACAAGTGAACAGGGGTCTTCAGCTAGTTGCAGCTGCTTTTATCCTCTAGAGATGTGTGATGACAGACTTACATTTGGCTAAGATATATATTTAATGTGCTTTCAATAAAAATGAATGATTGTCTGTCTGCAGACAGGTTGGGTGTGCATACTGTATGTGTGTGCGCATTAAGGGGCGAGCACGACTTTGTCCAAGTTCAACCTGTTGACTCAATCACGAACATGAAGTCACTCTCTATTCTTCTGATCTAAACAATGTCGAACATACACATGCATGCACGCACTACACATGAAAAGTCTATAATAAATTTTTAAGCACAAGAACTTGTTCACGAAATATGTTTAGAGCAGATGCAAAAATTGAAAGTGAAATTGGAGGGGGAAAAAATTATCCGATCATCAGATATAATGGTAACACAAAATGTTCCATCTGAATTGTGCAAATGGGAAATTAAGCTTGAACTTAAGTTAACCATTTTTGGCAAAGACTGTTCTTGAAATAAGAAGGGTATTTAAATTATGCAGATTATCTTTTTTTTTCTTTTTTTTTCCTTGTAATAGAGAGGCAAAGCCTCCATGGCCGGACATAGAAAAACTTAGAGGAATCCTATAAGTGATATTATCTGGTATTGAAATTAAGTGGTTTTTACTGTACATTTGTACTGTGCTTTTTTGTACATAAATGTTGAACAAGCCCGTGTTCTCTCTCTCTCTCTCTCTCTCTCTCTCTCTCTCTCATTGAGGCAAACATAAGAAAACAAAATCAAGGAAGGGAGTATGAATCATAACAAGCATAAAGTAAGTATAGTTCTAAAACTAAAAGTTTATACAAAAAGTTTGATGTTAAGCATGGTCGACCAAGTGTGAAAAGAGGCCTGATCACCATATATATATGATTGGATTGGAATTTCACCGGGGGGGGGGGGGGGGGGGGGGGGGGGGGGGGAGGACAAGTATTTTCCCTTGCTAAATAAAGTGTGCAGGAGAGCTTAACTTGTACTAGTTGTAGTAAGAAGTATTTCAAAGTGTCTCGGTTAAGATTTTTACAGCAGCTCTCTATGTGCTGCTGCAACAGAATGAAGCTGGATGTGGCTACCTCTGGAGAAGCTGGAATGAAATGCTTTTCAAAGTAAACCATCCAAAGATAGAAGAGGGGAGAAAAATCTTTTCAAAGCCTTGCATTTCTTTTTGCAGACGTGCACAAAATCCATCAGCAACTAGGAAAACAATATTATGTTTAGCAGATTGTATTGATGGAGACATTGCTTAAAGAAGCAATAATTCTTCTTGCAAACTGCATAATAACAGCCTTTGTGTAAGGATTTTAAGACTGCACAGTGACCTGATTAGGTATAAACTTTTTTTGATGGAGGAGCTTCATTGGAAATGTATGGAACCTTGAAACTTTTGTTTGGTCATCCCGTTGATGTTAAAGCCATGCCTCAAGTATAATTATATGCATGGAAATTGGATACTGTGCGCATTCTTCTGTGTTTGTAATCTGCACAGCAAACCATACAAACACCTATACTATACTGTCTTTTGCTGTGCAGAGATTCAGGAAACCTTCAGTCTGTTTGATACCAGAGGGGATGGTAAGATTGCGGCCTCCCAGCTTGGGGATGTACTGAGGTCCCTCCAACAGAATCCCACTGAGCAGGAAATCCGCAAATGTGGATACTCTCAGAATCCAGGTACTTTACCACCATGGTGGTACTACACAGCCATTTATAGCTTGTTTATTTTTTCTTTCTCTTTAAACTCTATATGCCTTTAAAGCAGTAGTAATCAGATGCTGTCAGTGTTTATCTGTTTCAAAAATTGTGGTTGTGACATGCTTGTGTTTTAAACAAGTCAGGATAGTGTGTCAGAGATGGGAATCTGCCTGAATTAGGGGAAATGCTCTTTGATCATCCAGATAAAACTACAGACTGGTTCACATCTGAGGAAAGTTTTTAGGTTTCACCCACACACCTAATGTATTACAATACATTAGGTGTGTGGGTGAAACCTAAGAATCTGAGTCAGCCGCACTTGTTGAACACAAAAATATTTTCTCTTGACTCCTGGTACTTGCCATATACCATTTTCATTATGAACAGGTGAGGTTTTAGTTAGTTTCAGCAAGAAATAAACGTGTGTTTGATAACAGATAAGATGCAGTTGACGTGGGGTTTTTTTATGTCTCCTTAGGTTTCTTTTCTTTTTGTTAAGTTTGTGTTGGATCTAGTTGCAAAGTGAGGTGACTGTAGGTTGAAATGTAAACAAGTTTTAAATGTTAGTGATCACGCATCGCCAATGCCTGTCTTGTGCCGTGTTTTGTCTTGTGATTCATTTGTCTACTTTTTTTTTTCTTTTTTTTTTTTTTTTTTTTGCAGTGCGCTGTCACAAACATTTAAAAGTTGTGTTGATCAGGTAGATTGAAATCTGTCATTTAATTGACCTCAGTATCATCGAAATAAAAATGGCTGACCCTAACAGAACTAGCAACTGAATTTAATATTCTCCTGAATTTTTTCACAACCTTTTTTTTTAATTTTTAAAGAATCAGCTTATAATTTTTCTCTAGGATGGAGTATCCAGAAACTCCTTACAAAGTTACATCAGTATATATGTGAACATGATATTCGTCATTTTTTTTCTTAAATGTTTTTGTTTTGTTTTTAAAGAATCGGAATATTTATTTTTCTCAAGAATGGTTTATGGAAACTCCTTACATCACTATGTGTTAATAGGATATTCATAATTTATTAACTTTACCCGAGCTAGTCAACGACCAGACCAACAAGACACACACAAAAAAAGGCCTAAATAGGCTAAGTTGTTTTAATACAGCGCCCCAATCCTGATCCTGATCCTGATAGCTTAATTGTGGTTTGAAATGGCCACCTCCACCCTGTGGAAGCCAAGGCGTTTTCAATGTAAATAATTCTGTGCATGCATTTTTTTTTCATTTCTGCCTGTGCGTGCGTGCGTGCGTGTGTGTGTGTGTGTGTGTTTTTTTTTTTGGATTGGAGAGAGAGAGAGAGAGACAGACAGACAGACAACACAGACAACAACTGGAGAGGAATCATGCAGAGAGAGAGAGTGTGGCAGAGGAAGGGAAAGGAAGATGGGGTGAGGTGGCGTGTGTGTGTGTGTGTGTGTGCGTTGGTGTGTGGTGTGTGGTGTGTGGTGTGCGTGTGTGTGTGTGTGTGTGTGTGTGTGTGCGTGCGTGTGCGTATTTGTTATGTAGTAAGCTGATGACTTGATAGTGAGAGCCTCACTACTAGGATGGTTGCAAACTGTCCATTCTGGAATGTTGTTTGCTAATTCGGCTTTTGTAAGTGTTCTTTTGCTCTACTGAAATTCCTTAAGGAAAGGGGAAGGGGAGGTGTGAATTGTTTCATGTGACTGGGAAATAACTAAATGAAATGTCAGGTACACTGCACTGAACCATTTTTATCTGCCTAGACGATTTCTGTGTTAATGTGTCACATGGTTGCTCATAATGTATGTGAGGATGATTGTTGGCTTTTCTTTTCAGGACAAGATTGACGTCTTTTAATGAGGTCACGACCCTGAAAGGGCCGCAGATGGAAATGAAACTGAAAATGGCCCATGCGGTCAGCAGGGCTGTAAAGATCATTGATTGTCAGCTTTGTTCTCATGATCACAGTGTCTGGTGTGTAATGCTGCTGGTTCGCTTTTCCTCAGACGCAAGGATCTCTTTTGAGACCTTCTTCCCCATCCTGCAGACCATCAGCAAGAACCGCAGTGTTCCCCCCTTGGAGGACTTTGTGGAGGGTTTCCGGGTCTTTGACAAGGAACAGAATGGTTTCATCTCCAGTGCTGAGCTCCGACACATTCTCACTTCACTAGGTTAGTATCCTTTATGGATAACTGTAACACGCTTGTCAGTTTAACACAAACTGTAACGATTCATTGTGCATCATTTTAGGGATCACTTTGTAAAAGTTTGAATGGACAACACCTGCCAAGCCATGGTTTAGATGAGTGAACATTTTTGGTTGAATTGGTAAAGATACCCAAAAGAGGAATATTGGAGCATAAGAGAATGATGATGTACATGTAGTACTCCACAGCAAATGACTCCTTAGCCAAAAACTCTGTTAAGCCGCCCATGACAAAACTTAAATACAAAAAAAGGCTAATGTCGACAAGAGTACCTCCATATTTTGTTCTTTGTAATACCCACACAAGGAAGCCGTATACGTTGTCTATATCCAATCAGTGCAGCTACATCTTATATACGCTTTGTGGATGAGAAGCTTTTTGATGTACATGACAATCCAACGGCAAACTCTGGAGAACAAGTCCTGTATGAAGATGGAAGTTCGTTGTGTAAATGGTGCCGATCATTTCCATGTCGATTGTTTTATGAGTTAACATGAATGGCACACAAATATCTTTTGGGATAAAGTCAAAAATTTTAATAGGTTTACCTTTTATAACGTTAGACATCTGAAGTACATTTCACAAGGGGAGTATGTGCATGTTTATGTCTGTATTTTTTTGTCGATGAGGAAGGCATATTGCCGAAAATTTCTGTCCTGTTTTGTGTCGAGCATTAAATCTGCGTTACTTCACACTTTGTTTTGTGTGCTCTCTGCTTTTTTGTCGTCACTAAAAGAGAGTGAAGTGCAATCCCTGCTGAAGTATGGAGGGAGGATGAAAGAGCCAAGTAGAACTATCCAAACATAAAATACTATGTTAACTCCCTCTAGCTCATTGGAAGAAGGGGAGTGCAGGGGTATGTTAACTCCCTCTAGCTCATCGGGAGAAGGGGAGTGCAGGGGTATGCTAGCTCCCTCTAGCTCATCGGGAGAAGGGGAGTGCAGGGGTATGCTAGCTCCCTCTAGCTCATCGGGAGAAGGGAGTACAGGGGTATGTTAACTCCCTCTAGCTCATCGGAGGAAGGGGAGTGCAGGGGTATGTTAACTCCCTCTAGCTCATCGGGAGAAGGGAGTGCAGGGGTATGTTAACCCCTCTAGCTCATCGGGAGAAGGGGAGTGCAGGAGTATGCTAGCTCCCTCTAGCTCATCGGGAGAAGGGAGTGCAGGGGTATGTTAACTCCTGCTAGCTCATCGGGAGAAGGGGAGTGCAGGGTATGTTAACTCCCGCTAGCTCATCGGGAGAAGGGGAGTGCAGGGTATGTTAACTCCCTCTAGCTCATCGGGAGAAGGGGAGTGCAGGGGTATGTTAACTCCCTCTAGCTCATCGGGAGAAGGGGAGTGCAGGGGAGGGGGGGTCATCTTGTCAGATCTTTTGTGCCCGCTCAGTGGCACGACTCCCTGTGTCGCTTCCTCAGACGCCTCCATCCACAGGTTTGTGCTGTTGTAGCCATAGCACCACAGTAGCCTGGGAGCAATTAGTATATCATTGTCTTCTGCCAGAGGGGACACCGCACTGCTATCAGGTTCCTCCAGAGTTCAGCGGTATCGTTCTGATCCAGCATGTGCACCCACTGATCCCCTGATGGATGACTATGTTTTCCACTCACAGAGCCATGAATGAGTCTTTGCCTCGAGAGGGAGTGGCCTTGACCATCCTACAACAGTCCCCTGATTTGGACACAGGCTAACTACAGGCTAGGACATGGAAAGGAAATCTGATGTCACCAAGAAAGCTTAGCATGCTGAGTAACAGAATTTGGCACTTTTTTTTAATTCATAATGATCCAGACGGGTGATGAATAAAGTACTGTAGAGTTTCACTCTGGTTGTAGACAACATTACAAAGCTGTACTGTATACTTCCTTCGTAGTACAGTTTGGCATATCCAGGCCCACCTTCAGTGTTGATCTGGAATTTGATTAACACTTAAACTCTGTTGTGTGGTTTTTGTGTGATTTTTTTTTTTTTTTTTTTCTCCCATTTGTGCCCATTGCACATTCATGAAGGTAGAAGATGACTTGGACAGAAAAATCTCAGAAATACAGCAAGTGCTTCTTGCAGTGTTCATTTATATCAGTTATGAACAATTGAAAAAGAAAGATAATTTTCTTCAAACTATTTCTTTCTTTTTTTAAAGTTTGAAATGCAGTTGCAAATAACAGTATGTCAGTTTCAGCTGATTTTTTTTTTTTTTTTTTTTTTAGTTGATTTTGTTTTATCTTGCAGTTGCTGCTGGAAATCTTCAGAATGCCTCGCTTATGTTATGTGGTAAAATCTGATCGAAAACAATTTAAGGAAATCTGATTGAAAACTAAGTTGAAAATACATTTCACTGCAGTAAATCGTTTACTGTGCAATGTGAAGCAGGTGCTTTGGAGTACTGCTTATTCATTCCCACCCTCCATCTCACCTTCCACCCTTCCTGGCTAGTCATGATTTTTTTTTTTTTTTTTTTTTTTTTTTTTTTTTTTTTTTTTTTTTGTCTTTCTTATCTTCAGGAAGTTGGCATGCCTGTTGACACCGTATTCAAATTAAATTAGAAATAATGATGTCAGGGTGAATGTTCCATATAATTGAATGTATACAGTTGTATTGATCATGTGTTGTGACATGTTTTTTGACACATTAACATGATCATTGTATTGTACTCGCTTTGTGAGCTGAATGAGCATGTGTTGTGAGTACATGTGTGCAGTTTTTGTTATTGGTGGGGTTTTTTGTGTGTATTGTTTTGGGGGGTTTTGGTTCTTTTTTTAACCCATTAATTGAAGACTGGCTGTGACAGGGGAAAAGCTGAGTGATGACGAGGTGGATCAACTCATCCAGGGTGTGGAGGATTCCCAGGGAACATTAACTATGAAGGTAAGCATCCAGCCACGTGTAGGAAATTTCCAGGGAAACGTTAAGTATGAAGACAAATACAGATGTCATTAAATGTTGAAGACTTTCAAGGGAACCATAACAATAAAGGTAAACATCAGACTGTATACAGAGGATTTCCAATGGCATATTAGCAACAAAGGTAAACATCAAACTACATATTGAGCATATCAAGAACATTGACAATGAAGGTAAACATCAGACTATGCATGGAGGATTCCCAGGGGAATATAAACAATGAAGGCAAACATCAGTCTGTATATGAAGGTTTCCCAGGGAACAATATCTGTGAAGGAAAATGTGTTCCAAGAAGACGGGCCTATGGTAGCTGGGAACACAACAAGCCCTCGGGGACTAGCGAGGCACCATTCACGAGTGAAACCTTTGTATGGCCAGACCTGCCAACCATTACGCATTTCGCGTAATTTATTACGCCCAAGTGATAATTCTTACGCATTTAGCAAAAAAATTACGCATTGAAAGTTTTCAACAACAACAAAAAAAAACCAAAAAAAACGGACGAAAAAATCGCTTATGTACAGACACGCACGGCGCCGTGCGTATAACCAGTAATCTTCAAGAAGCGTTTCCGGTCATGCGCAGTTCGTTTCACCATCTTTACCATTCAGCGAAGTTGGCGTCTTTTGAAGTTTTAGCTACGAAAACGTCGAAACGTGGAGTAGAAAGTTTTGGACAAGATGCGAAAAAGAAAAAACTTGGTCAAAAGTTCCGAAAAGAATACTCAGAAAAGTTCCCCTGCATACGACCTTCGGCTAAAGGTGTAAATTGTGCACGGTGTACCACTTGCGAGTCGGACTACACAATTTCCAATCGCGGGATGGTGGATGTGAAGCGTCACCTCGAGTCACGCAAACACATCGATTCCTCTAACGCGCCGAATTCTTCCAGCATCAACACTTTTTTCAGACTGTAGACACCTCAAAAGAGTATGAAATTAGGAAAAGGGTAATTGGGGCTGAAGCATTGGTGGCCGGATTTTTCGTCGAGCACAACATCGCTCTTAGCGCAGCCGACCATGCATCCCAGCTTTTTACAGGAGCGTTCTCAGATTCGGAGATCGCCAAACAGTTCAAGAGCGGTCGAACAAAGACAACACACATTGTAAGGACCCTTCTCATGAAGGCTTAACTGCTGCTGCATCTCGACTGCAGAATGGACCGTTTGTGTTGGGGATTGATGGAAGACAGGAGGGGGGGGGGACAAATTCTTTCCTGGGGTGGTGCGATACTTAGAAAATGACACAATCACCATTGAGCTGATAGCCAACCCCACATGCACAGAATCATCAACAGGGGAGAACATTTTTTAGGTTATGTATTTTCTTAATTTCATGTTTCCAGTTTCTCCATCTTCAAACTCCCCCCCTGCCCCCCTCCTCAAGTTCAAATCTTTGCCAAGTCATTACTATCAAGACAGTTGAGTTGTTGACCTGCGCTTGTTCCCCCCCCCCCCCCCCCCCCCCCCCACTATTAGATAAGATTGTTCGTCTATGTGTATTTGTCTGACCTTATTCAAGTTTAAAAGGTTGTGCCAGTCTTGAATAAAAGTTACTTTGTGTTAGGTTTCCTTATAAAATGGGAGCAAACGTTACCCCACTTGTTTACTGTTTATTGTTTACTGTTCCCTGCCTCATTTCATTTCCAATTTTTTAGGTTGTTTCTGGCGCACTATCAAGCCTTGGTGTGCCATGCCATGATGGTTTAATTAGGGGATTTGTGTGTGTTTCCAGTGTATTCTACATTTTCATAATTTGTAGAGATTTCTTGCGACACTTAAAAGAAAAGCTTGTTTTTGAAGAAAAGTAAAGTTCACAAAAATTGTGTGAACAATTTCATCACATCGTGTTTGTTTGAAAAAAGGTAAATGTCGCGCTCGATTACTCTTAGCTCTCAGAAATTACACATTTCTGCCTCACTGAGCTTCAATTCTTACTCATTGGTCTCTTAGGGGGTTGGCAGGTCTGTATGGCTTTGATGCACCAGCTGCATAGAGCTGGTGACAAAACAAAACGTTTGCCCCGTTACCAGTCTGAAGTCGGTGCAAAGGGACTGCATTAAATACCAAGTATGAAGTCCGAGCTAATGGGAAATTGTTAGTTTTCTTGTTATAGAGATGAACCTTTTGACCTCAGGCGGCTAAGAACAAAGCCACCCGGTCTGTGGTGGGAATTCTTCCGCGCAGTATGCGTGGAGTTTCTTGCCACAGCAATATCACAGCCAGGCAAGTGCACCAAGTGTTAAAAAGAGTACCGCAAAGTGGTTGATGAAGAAAGCAGTTGTGGAAGTGTGTGCGCGCACACAAAGATTGTAAGATGATTATTTAGATGAAGAAGAAGAAAATTATATAGGTGACTCCATGCGGTTTGCACTGTGAGAAAATGCAGCAAAATGTTGTAATTGCATTGGGGGAACATCGCCTTTTTTTTCTTGGATTACATACTTTATGCACCGTTTTTTAACATCTATTCAGTCAGTTTTGTCTATTTTTCCCTGTTTGCTGTTTTGTGTACGAACCAAACAAATGTAATCTAGATAATCGACTTTTATGTTTTGGTGTTGATGTTTCGGTCACAAGTGCATTGTGATAGTAGCTAAAAGGTCTTTCAAAGTATACAGAGAGCTAAGTTTATACTTTATTCTTTCTGCTGATGGAATAATTGTAAGGAAATACAAGTGAGAATGACCTTTTTTTATATGAAAAAATCATTTAGGAGTGTGTTCATTTCAAAGTTTTTTTGTTTTTTTTTAATGTCTGCACTTCCATAGTGGTATGTGTCCTGTGCTTCTCATTCCAGATTCCCCATAAATTACACAGTCATACCCAGAATTCTGTCACAGCCTTAGAACTGGCAGAATCAAATCATTATCATTAAGCACCAGTTCTAAGGCTGTGACAAAATTCTGGGTATGACGATCCGACTGTTGCTCCAAGTTGGTCGCTGGTGTTGAGACTGATGATCGTAGGTGCAGCATGGGATGGGTGGCATGAAATTATTGAAAGGCTCTGAATATGACGCAACACAGAAAAGATAGAAGAGTTTTGTTAAATTTTGCTTCTTTTAAGGCACACTGTCACAATGTCTTTTTAGTTGTCAGTCCCTTCTACTCGTTTGTGTGTATAAATGAAGCACAGTTGGTTTGACAACATGTTTGCAATTTAGGCATAATCATCTGCTTGGGATTATTCAGAAATCCAAACCCGTTTTACATAAGCTTCCACGTTTCCTTGAAACGGTCAGCAAAAATTAGACTAAGTAAGGGGACATAATGATGAAGTAGAACTCGTTCCTTTTGTCTTCCAGCAGTTTCAAAACTGAGTCTGTCAAATGCAGTTCAAAGTGAGTGATGTTGCCGTGTCCTGATAAAGGTAAGAAATGGCCATGCCATCATGCTGAATATGTTAGGGTCTGTCATCACCCTGTTACAGTACAGAGCTGAATATGTTAGGGTCTGTCATCACCCTGTTACAGTACAGAGCTGAATATGTTAGGGTCTGTCATCACCCTGATAGAGTACAGAGCTGAATATGTTAGGGTCTGTCATCACCCTGTTACAGTACAGAGGTCTCTGTGGATCGATGTGAGGCCAGTCAGAATGAATGTGGCTGGTAGTTGCTGTGTTATGTGTGTGCTTTACATGCGTCAACCGGTACTTCGACATATTTTGGTTGTAGAATTGTTTTCTCCTTTTGAATGCTTTAGAGATAATGATTGGACAGCGCAGAGAGACTTACTCCACCCCCACCCCCACCCCCACCTCCTCCTCTCCCTTGCAGTGAAGGTTCTGCTTTTATTGAACACATGTCGCATCAGAATATGTACATCTCCATGCACTCATCATGTGTACAGATTTCCCACTGCATAAAAGGCTCGTTTTTAACTAGAAGGGTGTTTCAATTTTATCTAGAAGGTTGTTGTAATAAATCTTTGATATTTAACTATCACCCATTATGATTTGTAATGCTTTACTTTGTTTAGCCTTCAAATTGTTTTCTACTTTTCATATTTCTTTTTCTAGCATACTGTTTCACTGCACAAATGTAACTAAGATTAGACAATTTACCTGCATTCCTAAATTTCTTGAGAAAGTTTCATGGCATTTAAGAACACCATTTTCATCCAGAATGTCTCCAACATGAAACACCTTTTTTGCTATCCATGTCTTGAAACAAAGATAAGAGAGACTTGTAATCACTATAAGAAATAGGTTCACCTGCAGTCAGTGTTAGTATTGAGACTGTCATGAGAATCAAACACGCGTTTCCAAACCATGCTGGGTGCGTTTGCCTGTTGCAGAGCTGATCAAAATGGTGCGCAATGGCTAGCCAGGCCAGCCCCCCAGGATCTCCTCCCCACTGAAGTGCTTTCTTCTGTAGAGGACCACAGCTCCACTGCCAGCTGGTCACCCATGTGACTGCACAGTGCTTTTCTGGGATGTACATTTTTGACATGTATGCAAGTGTACCGTGGGATCTCTCTTGTAATCATTCTTCTTAGATGTGTTCATCTCAGCAAAGAATGGCCTTTCCCCGTGTCCAGTCTATAAACCGTAGATGCACTTCCATGTTCGAGTTTTTGCTTGTCACGTGAACCAGAACTGTGCATGTTGGGGGGGGAAAAAAAAACAGATGCACAACTAATCTACTTTTTTCTTTCTTGATAATGCACATTTCAACTGTTCAGCAGTGTCATGGTTTGGTAAAGATATTCTTATTTGCAGATAATACCAACTTTTCAATGGTTCTCTGATTCCAGGTCCATGTAGCATTCCAAACAAATTTTGCTGGATTTTGTTTTTCTTTTCTTTCTTTTTTTGCCAAGTTGAAAAAATCCTAAATCAGGAAAATATTAACATGCCTTTTCTTAAGACTTCTTGAAAGTCATTTTTGAAGATTGTTTTTAACATTTTTTCTTGAAGTAATATATGCTGGCCATGAAATTTTGACATATCATGTGTCTGTTTGTAATTTTAGCTGTATATCACTTGTGTACAATTATTTTTAACTTTATTATTTATTTTGAAGAATTTCAGTAAAACTTTGAGAATGGTTTCAAACTGTCAGTGACATATGATTTTAATTTATTCATGTAATAACAGTGCACAAACCAATGTGTATTTTTCTTTTATGTTTGTTGTCCAACATAAATGTTTGCAAATTGAATTTGTTAGAATTCGAGAAATGACTGTGTCTGACGACAAGGTAGGCTAGGAACAACAAATTGATGACACAATGCATGCATCACTAAATGAATATCGCTTGGTCTTTCTGCCATGCTGTGTAAGGTAGTGATACAGGCTAATGTCCTGTCCAGTATCATTTGCCTTATTGCTGACTTGAACTCCATGCTTGTGAAAAGGATTAGGCTTGCTCCTTAGAAAACCATTTGTCTGCGTTTGTATACTTTGTATTAATATTTGATACTGGATTAAACTATATTGATCCATCACTCATACTTCTGTGCCGTTTGTTGTTCTTGGGTCTGTCTTTGCAAAGTATCATAATTTTCTGACATTTGTGATTTGTTGGTCCCTTCTCCTGGTAGTCTTAAAATCCAAAGGGTCAGTGTATGGCTAGAGCAGTTTCATATGAACTATATGTAAGTCCACTCATGTACGATACACAGTCTCTTGTGGAGTTCAGGGTATCATTCGTCTGTTATGAAGAGCCATGTATGCACAGACCTAACTACCTGTGCTGGAGCTCATGCTCATGCATAGTAATAATCATGTGAATGGATTATCAGCCATGCAACATTTTTATGCATTAATACAGAACTTCTGTAATTTAGACTGAAATCTGGCGCAATGATTGCAAGAAAAGCAGCGTTTGAGTTTGAAATGATAATTTCAAAATGAAAAGAAAAATGAATGAGACTTAAAAAGAAAAAGATAGACTTGAATGTGCCAGTAGGACCCAGACAAATACTGTTCTCAGTTGCCAGAAAGAACCAGAAACAATCCACACCACCCTCGGAAGCCTGTGCTGTGTTGTTGACCTAGGGTATAAGCATGCATAGGGCATTCCATTATGACTTCAAGGGACATAACTGCTCCCTGGCAGATTCCATTGTAAAATGGACACTGGATGCGACACAACAGAACCTCCTCAGAAGTGTCGCCACAGGTTTACCAGCCTGAATTTCATGACAGCAGAGCACACCGGAAAAAAGACATCACCAACGAGCTTGCTGGTGTGTGCATCCTGCAACCCTTGCTGTTTGCTGAGAGGTGAAGCCAGTACAACTCCGACACAGCCAAGTGTTAATTGCCTTCCGAAGAGTATCCTGGGTTGCAGTCTTTTCGTGCTGCCAACAGGACCTTTTTTTTTTTTCGCTGGAAATAGTTGTTTGAAAATGGAGACTTGGTTTCATATTCAGATGTTTTGATAACCTATGATTAACAATGGAATTGTTTTTCTATTTGCATCTCATGCATGCAAATTAAGAGGGACATCTCCATACAAGCAGTACAAGCAGTACAGACAGACAGCCCAAGGACAATCGGGACTTTTTTTTTTAAAGCAAAAACATCATCACCCTGACAAACTGTGACATCAGAAAGAACAAAGGAAAAAAAAGGGAGGAAAAAAACGAAGACACACAGAAGCGTTCCCATTCGTTCAGAGAGACGGGGAAGGCAGGAGAGCTGCAAATTACAGTTGATTGTCAGATGGCTTTATTACATTTTATACAGAAATTGTCATGTGAGATGGCTTTACTATATTTTATACAGAAATATATTCCTGCAGCGGAAAGAGGGTGGAACAGACAATGACAGAGTAACTTCATGAGGTATGAACTAGGTAACGATTCTCCGTATGAAAAGTTTGATGGTTTCCTGATGAGAAACCCTGCTTCCAGCTGAAGACCAGTGTTCTCCACTTTAGTCAGTTTTCTTTGATGTCACCACTGGAAGCATTCTGCATTGTGTACTGTCTGCCAAGATGCAACTGTTGTACTCCAGCCAAACTTGCTCTTGATGCAAAAAGCATTTTTTGGTATTCTTTCTAACAGAGTGATATTATGTCATTCCAAGTTAAGTAAAATGAAAACAAGTCTATCATGACTGAACACGTCAACAGAATTTTGTAAGAATAACTGGTATACATTTACTCAATACTGTCTGCAGTTTTGCCTCATGGATCCTAACCTTAATGGAATCGGTATTTTTTACTTGTTCTTTGATGGTTTATATTTTTATCCCTGGATTGTAAACACAAAACTGAACTTATCTGTCAGACAATTGGTTAACATCTGATCGTATCGAAGCTAGTGTTGCCAGTTTATAGTGGCTCCTTTCCAGCCTACAAGTTCACCATTTCGTCGATTTTCGTCTCTTAGCCATTTTCGCAGAGGTTCAAAGTACTCCAACATGGGCTGGGCAATGATGTCCCTGGATCCTGTGAAATCTTCCAGTGCATCTTGCCAGGGTTGGCTGGCTCCCACTGCCATGAACTTCCTGAACGCACAAACAGATACATATCTGTTAGACTGGCTCTACCATCAGTCTACCTTAGGATACCACTTCCATCAAACTAGCTACCACTGTTGACAGAAGAACTGCAGCTCAATACAGAAAAGATGGTTCGGTGTGAGAGTTCAAGCCTACATAGCCACTGACAAGTATGTGAATGATCGTCATCAGGGACTGCAGCATCCTTTTTTTTGTTTCATCATTGTTGTCTCTTCTTCATGTCTTTACAGTGGCATTGCACCCACATGGCTAATTCCAGCCACAGCCAGGTCCCTCCTGCCACAGCCCCAGCATCAGCGATCTATAAGAGCTGTCAATATCACGTCGTTGTGAGGCAACCTGCCAGAGGGGACACTGCGCTGCTGCCAAATCACTTTTGTGGTGTTCAGTGGTACTTGTTCTGATCCAACTTGTGCACAAGTCCATCTACTACGCCCCATACTGGCGACAATAATTCTTCAGTCGCTGAGCCAGCATCAGTGAGAGGTCCCTCAAAGGGTGCCACGACACCTCTGGTGACTATCCTCATGAATTTACCGACATCGGTGACCCTGAAGGAACCAAACCAGGGGCATAGGAGTATAGAGGTAATTGAAACGGAGGTCACCATGAGAGCAGGGCATTAAGGCCCACAGAATTTAAGGTTTTTCAAGGTTAAGGGGTTTTGCTGATCGATAAGGATGAGGATGATGAAGATGATGCTGCAGATTTCCATTCAGATTTTTTTCTCGTGACATAAGCCAGCATCAACCAGGCCTGAGAGATGAACACACTTTTTTTTTCTTTATATATATATATATATATATATATATCTTGATGTAGATGCTCCTTGACAGATTGAGTTCAAGAGAGACTGACATCAAAAGTTGACAGCAAATTGTAAAAGTAACATACAAAATTTCAGATAAGATAATAACAGAGATGCGTTGTTGCATTGTAATGCATTTCCCAACAAAGCAAAAGTTTGCGTCCATACTTTTTAAAAAAATTTCTTTTGTATTATTGTAAGCATTTTGGCCATGTGCAGGCATTGCCCAAATTCAAATCATTGTGTTCAGTCAGGCCACAAGGATAAGATCAGAACCAAGTGCAGACTGAAATGCCAAGATTTAACTCCAAAGCAGTCTGAATCATAAATGTAAAAAAACTTACCTGAAACAAAGCCTGTCACGGAAGGTTAAAAGAAACCTGACATGAAGACTCGTTGAAGGAAAGGAGGGCCAAATCATGAAAACCACTCCTCAGCTACTTCTATTGTCACTACTAACAGAGCTACATTGAAGTTTAAATTTATTCCACTGGTCATAAACCTGGGAAAAGTCTCATAACACAGAGCTGTCCATGATTAACATCTCTACCCTATCCCCCAGACCCCATCTTTCCCTCCCCCTACTTCCTGCTACTCTGCCTACCCTCCAAATGGATTTCAGAGGCAATACAAAGCATAAGAGTAGTACTGCAATTTTCTTATGAAGACAAGAGAAAGGAAGAAAAAATGATATTGGGAACCAATCTACATTTTCTTTTCTGATTTGCTGTCTCATATACAGGGTAGAAACCTCCGTGCAAAAACGTGCAATAACTGCCTCCCTTTGCTTTGGGGGAATATTGATCTCTTTGTCCATCTGCAACAGGCTTACTTTCCGGTGTAGATTATCTCCCTTTGAAGATTACCGTTTCTCACAGATGTAGAGGGGACAAGACCCACATCTTCGCCTTTTGCCAGTCCAGGCATTCACCACTTCCTGTTGGTCTGGCTCTCGTCTGCATCTTGTTCATGGCTGGCAGGCTGTTGGATCTCACGTTGCCACTGACTGTCAGGTTTGAAGCAGACTCTCCCTGGTCTGACGGCAGTGAAAGGTTGGGAGCAGGCAGCGGGCTGACCCACTGAACAGTGGGCATGAGAAAGCTGGTGTACATGGTCACCTGAGAAGGCCACCCAGTCCACTGAACAGGCTTATCTCCCATTGAGATCCAGTCTGTAAGGCTTCTTAAGAGATCTTTGTATGGGGTTCAAGGTAAACACTTTGGAAATAAAGTGACCAATGTTCAATACAACATAGCTCAGTTTCTCATATCGTGCAAAGTTTTCAAGAGATAAATAAAGGGGATAGGCTAGCGGGGCCACTCTGTTAATCCCTTCTACTTGACAGTCGAGACATATTGACAAGAAATATACAGAAAAAAAAAAAGACATCAGCACTGCAATTCTCAGATATGCCTAATAAATGTACCTAATGCATCAATCAAACGCAATGGATATCGTAAGACTTGCGGTTATGCACCACACCTTTTAAAATACTGTGATACACATGTCATAATCTTTTTCTTTTCTTCATGATGTGAAGATTTACATAAACCACATTCAATCTGGAGCCTGCCATCATTTACATGGAAACCTTAGCCTTGACCAAAGGAAGTGACAGAGTGCACTGACTTGAAGAGGGTTCCGGCCTTGACCGAGCGGCCAAAGTCACACAGGTGAAGGGGTCCCTGGTGCCCGCTGACCCGACACAGGGTTTTGAAGAACTGGAACTGGACCACGTAACTGATGAAGTAGCTGTAAACGACAGGTGAGTGGGCGGTCAGGGTAAAGGCCACGCAGGTTAATGTTCATAGAGAAGTCACTCAAGCTCCCCACTAAAATACCCCACACCCTCACTATGGCTGCCGGAGTGAACTGGGTTCTAACGTTTCACTGGGCATTTTTCTAGTGTCGTTCTTGAAATAGGCATCATTCAGTTCGGCCTTTGGATCTTGAATTTGGTGACTTACCAAGACCAATAGTTCCCAAGAATACAAACAAACAGGCAAATGCTTGCAGAACATTGAAAATGAACTGCATTGGATAGTTTACAAAGGATTTTAAAATGTTACATACATACATACATATTATTATATATGTGTGTGTGTAGATACAGATATACAGATACACACTGGTCTGCTCGGATGATTGACTTTTTGACTTACGAGGTCAGTTGATTAATGAACACACACATGCATGCACGGTGTGTGTGTGCGAGTGTGAGTGTGTGCCCAAGCATATGAGTAGGTTACTTGTAAATCACAAACCCACACAGGTGCGCAAGCACACGAACACACACATTACCCTGACCTCATGTCTAATACCACTTATCTTTTAACCACGCCCTTCCCCTCTCCGCCCCAACCACCCTCACCACCTCCACCATCACTATCACCATCCCGCACCACCGCCACCATCCTACCCCATTAGAGAGGAACTTCTAACTGACTAATCCTATTTTCATTTTGACTGCATCATGCTATATTCCAGCCTCATTCCAGTTAGATTTCAAACTCATTCTAAAAATGGAAAATGCTACATTCTAATCAAACCACCAATACAGACTTATATGCAGCATAAGTAGCTGCATTTCAATTGAACATTAACTGGTACATTCTACATGCAGTATGCTATATACCTGCCATGCCAATGAATCAATGAGCACACACATCAAAGCCGACATTCTCTCTATAAACAAAAACATGCTGTTAGTAGTGGTCTTCTGCGTATATTAGACTGGAACAAATGTCAGCACTTTCCAATCATTAATGAAAGTTATCATCATAGTGCAGTGCCTCCTGTGACGGCTAACCCCATGACAAGCTGCAATGAGTGGCTTCCTGTGGATAACCAGGGCTGGCAATGTAAAAGGATGGGCCTGAATGTGGCTGTGCAAGTGGAATCGGAATGAGCGGAGTGAGAATTAACTATGCCATCAAAAGGGAAGGGAAGATACAGCAGGACAAAAGGAAGCACCAGATTATGCAAAACGAAAACATGACAATCTTGTCTGTGTATGAAATAAGGATAAGGCTGTCCACTTCAAAAACCAACATCACTGAAAGCAGACAATGGGCTTTCTTTCATTCATTTCCTCACTGATGTGCACACGCAGGATTTCACAGCGAACATCAGTGAACAATCCATGCCATGTGAGGATTACCAGTAGTAGGGAGAGTTGTTCACCACATGCATCTTGGCAGCAGGATCAAAATCCTCTTCCGATCTTGGCACCGGTGACCGGAGGCCTTGAAGCTCTAATCTGTGAGAAAGATGCAGACGACTCATGTTCTGCTTGTTTCATTTCAACATCATCTTTCATCATCATCATCATCATCATCATCACCACCACCACCACCACCACCACCACCATCACCACCACCACCATCATCATCATCAACATCATCATGAAAAACACTTGGTGGGAATTACATTCTTTCGTTATTGAGATGAACAGCCTTGTTAAAAGCCATATCTAACGAATGATGTCCACTGTTTTCTTGATAACTCACTAGACGTTTGACATGCAAACTTACGTAACATATTCATATACGTTCGGCTGTGTAACATACACATGCAACATGCTACCATGCTTGAATGGTTTATCATTAAATGAATGAATCCAGGGTTGGAATAAGAAAGACTGCCTGATCAACTAACGAAGAAGTAATGATGTTGTAACTGATACTGTAATAAAAAATAAAAAAATGGACGTCGGCAGCCATGACAAAGTGGTCGGTAAGGAGACACCGGGTCGTTGATGCCCTGTCACCTTCACAGTGTTTCAGTGGACCAGTGCCTCACTGACAGTCATTATTGTCACAGTGTTTCATAGTCATTATTGTCACAGTGTTTCACAGTCATTATTGTCACTGTGTTTCACAGTCATTATTGTCACAGTGTTTCAGTGGACCAGTGCCTCTCTGACAGTCATTATTGTCACAGTGTTTCATAGTCATTATTGTCACAGTGTTTCACAGTCATTATTGTCACAGTGTTTCAATATACCAGTGCACCACTGACAGTCATTATTGTCACAGCGTTTCACAGTCATTATTGTCACAGTGTTTTCACAGTCATTATTGTCACAGTGTTTCACAGTCATTATTGTCACAGTGTTTCACAGTCATTATTGTCACAGTTTTCAGTGGACCAGTGCCTCACTGACAGTCATTATTATCACAGCGTTTCACAGTCATCATTGTCACAGTGTTTCACAGTCATTATTGTCACAGTGTTTCAATATACCAGTGCCTCACTGACAGTCATTATTTTTTTTTTTTTCTGTCCCAACCTCTGCGCCACCTCAGAGGCAGTGCACCCACACCGCTCATTTCCGACACCCCGTCCACAGCCACAGCCCGGTCGGCCCCATCGAAGCCCCGGCACCGGCAATCCACAGGAGCAGTCAATGTCAAGTCGTCAAGAGGCAACCCACCGGAGGAGACACTGCACTGCTGCCGAGTCACTTCGGTGGTGTTCAGTGGCGCCTGTTCTGATCTAACATACGCAGGACACCACCTACTAAGCCCCCTACTGACGACAATAATTGCTTAGTCGCGGAGCCGGCGTGAGTGAGCTCTCCCTCCGGAGGGCGCCACCACGTCTGTCCAACGACAGCCCCCATGGACTCGCTGATACCGGTGACCCTGACGGAACAAAACCAAGACCACAGACGTGGAGAGTACATCGAAATTGAGGTCACCATGAGAGCAGGGCATGAAGGGCCACAGAATTTGAGACATTTTTTTTAAATGCTGATCGATGAGAATGAGGATGATTAAGATGATGCCACGGATTTCCATTTCGGTCTGAGACTACATGACAGGCTGTACTCTACGCTTCCTTTCATAATATACTGACTTCCATAAAAAACGCGAAAAATTGAAAGGCTATTTTTCGGGTGAAAAGGGTGAATATACAATATTGAACCATTTTGGCAAGTTGTTTGGGTCCAAGACTCACGTGCAGTGAAAAAATTGTGTGAGCAACACATCATTCCCGGCATTGGAGGGTCAACAAAAATGGCAAACTGGTTGCTGCATGTGAGGCACGTGCACACATTGCAGAGCAAAGTTAACCAGCGACAAGTACGCAGGCATGCAGCCTTTATAAAGCCGCGCTACAAGGTTCAGATAACGACTTGCCGTCTGAGCGCTACAGAGATGCCAAGACTACGAGCAGAGGAACGCAATCGTGCCCTAGGCCATCTGGAGGCTGTGTGGATGCCAGGCAGGTCGCCAACATCTTTAAACGTCCACATCTCAACCATCTATCGTCGGCAGCACCGCATGCGAGTCACTGGGTACCACTGATGATCGTCCCCGGCCAGGCCGTCCTCGGGTCACCACACCAAGAGAGGATCGCCATTTTGTTCGAACCCATCTGCGGACAGGCGGCAAACAGCCGAAAACACTGCTCGACAGTGCCTGGGAATCTCCAGCAAGGAATCAGCCTCAACACTGTGCGGCGGCGTCTTCAGGAGAGCGGGCTGGCATGTAGGCGTCCTCACAGAGGTCCGTACTGACACCAAGACACCGGCAGGACAGGCTGCAGTGGGCACAAGCCCGAATCAACTGGCGCAGGCAGCAGTGGGGACGCATACTGTTCTCAGATGAGACCGTTTTTGTATTGACATGGCTGACGCTCGTGTCAGAATATGGCGTCGACCTGGTGAACGCTATGCTGGCTCCTGTGTGGTAGAGCGGAACCCCTGGGGAGGCCCGAACGTTATGATATGGGTGCAATTGGCATTAACCACGCCATAGGACCAGTCATCTTTCAGAACATTGGTCCTGGTCGCGACAGGGTGTCAATGCACAGTGCTACATCCACCAGGTGCTCAGACCCCATGTCGTTCCTTTTTTGTGCAACACCCAAACTGGACATTCCAACAGGACAATGCAAGACCACACACAGCCAGGGCCACCCAGCAATTTCTTCCGCATAACAACGTCCAATGTGCTGCCCTGGCCAGCCCTCAGTCCCGATTAAACCCAATAGAACATTTTGGGATGAACTTGGCTGACGGTTGGACCTCCTGCGTCCACGACCAGCAACAGCGGCTCAACTTTACCAGCCCATCGTCCATGTTGGGCTGGTGTGCCAAGGGGACGCATCAACCACCTGGTCCACTCAATGAGCCGCAGGTGTCAAGCAGTTGTCCATGCAAATGGTGGCCACACACGGTATTAGGACTTCAAGCTGGTTTGTCACGTGACCTTGGATCCACACAAAGACAATTGCTGATGACATTTTCACACATTACCGGTGTAATGAATCAATCACGTTGAATTCTCGCTTCCACTCTGTACAATTGTGAACCAATAAAATTCGCCCCAAACCTTCAGCTTGTTTTGCTTTCGCGTTTTTTATGGAAGTCAGTATATATCCCGGCGTCAACCAGGCCCGAGAGATACAGGCAACCTGCAGTGTTGGTCAGGAAATTTGAGCAACACTCTCAGAAATGCATCCATTAAGTGGATGAAACTCGACTGTGTGGTCCCAGTCTTCCCAATTGAGTCCGCAGCAAACTCAACTCTGGTAGGAGCCGGTTGGGCAGAAAAAACCACATGACTCTGATGGGATTCGAACCCACGACCTCCCAGCCGGAGTCCGCGACGCTAATCACTTCGCCACGGCGGCTGGTCCTGACAGTCATTATTGTCACAGTGTTTCACAGTCATTATTGTCACAGTGTTTCACAGTCATTATTGTCACAGTGTTTTAGTGAACCAGTGCCTCACTGACAGTCATTATTGTCACAGTGTTCACAGTCATTATTGTCACAGTGTTTCACAGTCATTATTGTCACGTGTTTCAGTGGACCACTGCCTCACTGACAGTCATTATTGTCACAAGCGTTCACAGTCATATTGTCACAGTGTTTCACAGTCATTATTGTCACAGTGTTTCACAGTCATATTGTCACAGCGTTCACAGTCATTTATGTCACAGTGTTTCACAGTCATTATTGTCACATGTGTTTCACAGTCATTATTGTCAGTGTTTCAGTGACCATGCCTCACTGACATCATTATGTCACAGCGTTTCACAGTCATTATTGTCACAGTGTTTCACAGTCATTATTGTCACAGTGTTTCAGCATACCAGTGCCTCACTGACAGTCATTATTGTCACAGTGTTTCACACAGTCATTATTGTCACAGTGTTTCACACAGTCATTATTGTCACAGTGTTCACATTCATTATTGTCACAGTGTTTCATAGTCATTATTGTCACAGTGTTTCACAGTCATTATTGTCACAGTGTTTCAGTATACCAGTGCCCCACTGACAGTCATTATTATCACAGCATTTCACTGTCATTATTGTCACAGTGTTTCACAGTCATTATTGTCACATGTTTCACAGTCATCACTGTCACAGTGTTTCACAGTCATTATTGTCACAGTGTTTCACAGTCATTATTGTCACAGTGTTTTCAGTGGATCAGTGCCTCACTGACAGTCACATGTCACAGTGTTTCACAGTCATTGTCACAGTGTTTCACAGTCAATTACTGTCACAGTGTTTCAACAGTCATTATTGTCACAGTGTCCTCACAGTCATTACTGTCACTGTGTTTTCACAGTCATTGTTGTCACAGTTTTTCAGTGACCATGTCCTCACTGACAGTCCATTAATTGTCACAGTGTTTCACAGTCCATTATTGTCACAGCATTTCACAGGAATTATTGCCACAGTGTTTCACACTCACTGTCAGTGTTTCACAGTCATTATTGTCACAGTGTTTAATACTCCATCATTGCCACAGTGTTTCACAGTCATTGTTGTCACAGTGTTTCCACAGTCATTACGTCACAGTGTTTCACAGTCATTATCGTCACAGTGTTTCACAGTCATTATTGTACCAGTGTTTCACAGTCATCATTGTTACAGTGTTTGACAGTCATTATTGTCACAGTGTTTCACAGTTATTATTGTACCACTGTTTCGCAGTCATTGTCACAGTATTCACAGCCATTATTTTACCAGTGTTTCACAGTCATTATTGTCCACAGTGTTTCACAGTCATTATTGTACCAGTGTTTCACAGTTATTGTCGCCAGTGTTTCACAATCATGTCGTCACAGTGTTTCACAGTTATTATTGTCACAGTGTTTCAGCGGACCGTGCAGAATGCCTCATTAACAGTCAGAGCTGGGGATGTGGAAAATCCACTTTTTACTTTTACACCTGACTAACACTGCATGCTGAGGTTTGAACCCTCACCCTCAGATTGTGAGTCCAGCGCTGTACAATGGTCTGGCTGCATACACTGTGTCATATTGTGAGTCCAGCGCTGTACAATGGCTGGCTGCAGTACACTATGTCACATGTGAGTCCAGCACTGTACAATGGGCTGGCTGCAGTACACTAATGTCAGATTGTGAGTCCAGCGCTGTACAATCGCTGGCTGCAGTACACTGTGTCCGTCACATTGTGAGTCCAGTGTGTGTGTGTGCTGCGTGTGTGTGTGGTGTGTGTGTGTGTGTATTGGATGGGGCAGTTTGGCTCTAACACTAGAATGAGCAGTCCAGAACTGAAGTAACGCTAATGAAAGCAGACAGGAAAATCGACAGCCAACAAACGAATACCTCCCCCCCCCCCCCCCCCCCCCCCCCCCCCCCATTCCTTTGCCCCCTTCCCACCGTCCTCCCTCCCGTCCCGAAAACTGACCTTAATTTCCACCAGTCCTTGTTGTAAGATTTCCGGTGTCGTCTGCTCTCTGAACACCCACCAGCGCCACCTGTCCACCACGAGAGCAAAGGAGGGAAGGCGATCTTGTTGAGAGCCATTTTCAACAGATCATTGATGTCTTGCTCTGTGTTGGACAGGAACAGGAAATCAAAGTGAAGGTGTCTGGTAGGCTACGTAGTGTGTTGACCTGATCTGTAAGGCTACATAGAGTGTTGGCCTAGTTTGTAAGGCTACATAGTGAGTTGGCTGGTCTGTTAGGCTACATAGTGAGTTGGCCTGGTCTGTAAGGTTACATAGTGTGTTGGTCGATCTGTGAGACTACATAGTGTGTTGGCCTGATCTGTAAGGCTACATAGTGTGTTGGCCTGGCTGTGAGACTACATAGTGTGTTGGCCTGATCTGTAAGGCTACATAGTGTGTTGGCCTGGTCTGTGAGACTTTTCATTGTATAGCAAATGTGCATCGAACTTTCTCTCCCTCTTTTCTCTTGGGGATAAGAGATCTGGCACAAACCGACAGGTCATCATTTTTTTTTTTTAGTAGAGACGGACTCTGCAATTTTCCGCAAAGTGCAGGTACTGCAATTTCTAGTGAGGGTTAACACAGCCACGACGGCAATAAAGCATCCGACTGGAAAGCTGCAAGAAAAAGCCACACACAGAACGTTCACGGTGTAATGAAACCAGAACAGCAGTTCACAATGTTAATAATGGCGGATCCTGTCGTGAATCGACGATCTCGGTTCTAGGAGGTCTGTCACAAGGAAGAAATCTACAAATTAAAATGCAACGAAATCAGAAGAGACTGAAGAGCATCAGCTGCTGCAGAGGCGACATGAAAGGGTTGGTCGAGGTTATGAAGATTGCGAATGGTATGAACGATTTAATGTAGTGTGACACAGGAGAACCGACTCCTGGTTCACAGGTTTTGGCCCTAATACACGCCTCTCCACAGTACCCGATCACAGTGACGGTAGACGTGTCTTCGTGCACATTGAAATGGGATGGGAGGCAATCTTACAAGGGAGGGAACATGGTCCTGCGTGACTCAGGACCACCCAGCCAACTGGGGCGCTGTGAGTCACCTCGGACCATATCCTGCTCCTTGATCAGTCGCCTGTTCCTTTGTCTGCCTGTTTTTGTTTGTTTCTGTTTTTGTTTCTCAGTCAAGACACTGGCTTAATGGAACTGACTGGAAAATGCTCTTTGCTTGAGGCTTTGGCATCCCACGCTGTTCTCCGGGTCTTTACCTGGAAGGTTGCGGGACGCCGTGACAATTAGACGTCTACCTTGTCCTCCCGCGAAGCCCAGCAGAAACCTCTCAGCCATTTGGCCATGACAATACCTGTAAACCAGATTTCTGCCAGACTGGTGCACTGTAATGCCCACCTTGACCAGGAGGGACTAGGATCTACGACGCCGAAGTCTGCCCCTTGGACTACAGGGCGCCTTGCGCGCTGTTTATGGTCAGCCTGGTTCCCCCTTTCGGGACTGTGCAATCCGTTTTATTGGGCAGAGGTCTACAGAGAGGCAGCCTTTTATGCAGCTAGGGCTCCACCACCTTGCAGGGCCCCTGTCCCACCCAAGAGGCTGGTGCTGGGTGGCACTACACACCCCACCACACCCCCACCACACACCACACCACACACACCACCACACCCCACCACACACCCCACCACACACCCCACCATCGTTACGGGGTAGAAAGATTGCCCAGTGCTGACATTTTGGCAGCAAGGTTATGCTCGACCAGGGAAGAGTTCGCGACCTTCCCATGTTCTGAAAGTCCCCAATGGCTGTATCATCAATGACGGCTCTCTCCACCGGCTGCTCCATCATGTCAGCCTCCACAGGTGAGCAGCCTCATGTTGGTCTCAGCTAGGACTCAGCAGGTATATAGTTTGGGTGGTCGAGAAGAGCAATCTGCTTCTTCGGGAGGATGACAGACACGATCCCTCCACCCGTGGCTGAGACCATGGATTTCAATCTTGCGCCTGCTGGGTGGCAAAGGCAAGGGGTGGATGGCTTTGTAAGCAGGCAAGTCGAAAGCACTTGTGGAGAATAACTTGAAGGAAGCTGTCCAGAAGATTGGAAGACCAGCGAAAGGTCCCAAGAGGAAACTGCGGGAGGTTTCGAGCGTCATTGGGGGCAGCGCTCCCGACTTCCCTTAGTAGGAAATGCTCATGGAAGGAAGGTCCAGCCAATGGCCTGATGATAGTGCTACCACCAATCTGTCATCTCTAAGCGGAGTGGGCAAAAGGTCAAGTGACTTGAACAAGTAGGCCAGGAAGATGCCAAGCTGAACATTAGAGGGATTAGTGGGCTGGATGATCTGTTCCCAAACCACATCTTCCCCTTGCCTGATGATAATCAGGTAAAGACTCTGTTCCTGCATTGTGGGGGGTCAAGGCCGAAGAATGACGTTTCTCTGTAGTTCCTCCTCCACTGAAAGAGCATTTGAGACACCGGGATCGGGTGGCCTGCTCTGGGTTGCCGGTACCACCCGAAGGGGCCGGCAGATAAGCCACGCATGCAGGTGTGAGACCTGTACATCGGTGTGGCGAATCCCCGAGCGTGGCTGCTGGCCAAAGGTCCGCTCTGGACGTCAGTCTAAAGGAGGAAAGAGACTGGAGATGGCCTGTCTGTGCCTCCGTGAGCTACGTTCTGGGCTGGACAGTGTGCGGCGATCAGAACGAGGTCAGGTGGTGCTGGTCTGTCCTTCCTGATCACGTTTTGCCCAACAGGGAAGAATAGGGAGAGCGGGGAGGAGGGGGGCGGGGGGCGGGGGAGGGAGGCTACGCCTTGAGATGTCTTGTCCAGTCTTGGCATGAAGTGTCCGTAGCACAGGCCTCGGAATCGGGGACTGGACAGACATGTGTGGTCCGTCTCTTGTTGTCTTTGTCGCGAAGAGGTCGATGATCGTTCTGAACGAAGGAGCACGTGCACTGTACGGTATGTCCCTACTGAGAGTTCAGTTTGTTCAGAGGGTGTTGTTGTACTGCTGAGGCAGTCCCTTCACACTGAACCTCCTTGCAATGGGTCTGGCGCTGACAGGGACCCCACTGAGTGTGACACTGACCACGGACAGCCTCTGCTCGAAGGGAGAGGCCGGACAGGTACCCGCTCCCCCCCCCTCCCCTCCCCCCTCCCCGCCCCGCACCTCCCTCATCCTCTTACCACATCCTGCCCTCTGTTTATTGTTACAACTTTAATCAGTGTGATGTTGAGCTGATCATTGTGCGTACGGCGCCGCTGGTGCAAGATGGGCTTGTAGAGCTGAAAAGCAAGAAAACTTCGTTGTCTCTCCCTCTCTCTCCTCCTCCTCTCTCCTCTCTCTCGACCTCTCTCTCTCTCTCTCTCTCTCGTTTATCCACTTCAAAGTGATACATGCGCAAATCATATTTTGCTTGACCTTTGTCAAAGATGATATCTGATGCACAATAAGAGAAAGGCAGTTTGAGAAATGCACCTATGTTTTCTTCAGTGTTCTCTCTCTCTCTCTCTCTCTTCTCTCTCTCTCTCTCTCTCTCTCTCTCTCTCTGTGTGTGTGTGTGTGTGTGTGTGTGTGTGTGTGTGTGTGTGTGTGTGTGTGTGTGTGTACGCAGCGCATATGCGCGCTCTTATGTTCCATATGTGTGTGTGTGTGTGTGTGTGTGTGTGTGTGTGTGTGTGTGTGTGTGTGTGTGTGTTTACGCGCATGCGTGCGAGCGTGAGTGCTGCGTAAGTGCATGCGCGCGCGCGTGTGTGTATGTGTGTGTGTATGTGTGTGTGTGTGTGTGTGTGTACGTGTGTGTGTGTGTGTGTGTGTGTGTGTGTGTGTGTGTGTGTGTGTGTGTGTGTGTGTGTGTGTGTGTGTGTGTGCGTGTGTCACGGTCTCACTGTGTGCGTCGTGTCCTTTTTTGCTGGACGCCAGCCCCAGCTCTTGCAGGTGCGTTCTGGACATGACGGACAGCGTGGTGGTGTCCCCGACAGCCTCGTGGAAACCCTGGTTGGCGGAGTCCCTGAAGACCGTGGGCTGGTGCTGGTAGGACATGTAGTACTGCACGTGACCCATTTCGTGGTGGATGGTCGACAGGTACTCCATCGTCACGCTGGTGCACATCTTGATCCTGCTCATACGCAATCGCAGCGGGAAAAATCCCAGTGGTCACTGAACTCGTTTTTCACTACAGCGGCGCGATTACAGTATAGTCATAGTCACACAACATCAATATTACAATCACTCCAACATGATCACGCTCACCCCCCCCCCCCCCCCCCCCCCCCCCCCCCCCGCCCCACCCCCCTCCCCCCCCCCAAAAAAAAAAAAAAAAAAAAAAAAAAGAATCCGCTGAAACACAATAAATAGCCAACTTCAGAACCGTTAGTCACAGGAGCGTGCGTTGAAGACAAATCAAATGTGACATAGAATAACGAGATTTATTTTTAAACTAAAGAAGTAAAGAGAAAAAAAAAACAAATAGTAGACGCAAAGGAATACTTTTTCACGTGTTTTAGCGAAGATAAGAGGGAGCTCATTTTATCAAAACTGTTGCATCCTGATCGGAAACCTGGTGAAAGAAGCAAATTTAGATAAACCATCATGAGAAAATGCCAATACGGTAGGCTATAAGGACCTATCATAATCGATCTGCAGCAGTATAAATTATGCCAGTAATAAAAAGGGTTGCAGTGTCTGATCACTATAAAACACGCAGCTGTTTCACCTGTGCATAAATGTAGGCTATGATAAGTTTTTTTCTTTCATTGTTTTTTTTTTTTTTTTTTGGGGGGGGGGGAGTGCATGCCCGCATTGCTTTACGTAACTTGTTGTATATTTTTTTCGATTTCATCCCAACGAGATTAGAGGTCTGCTTGGTGGTATGAGGATTTTTGGGGGGGGGTCATGCCGGCACTAGATTCAAATTACACTCGTTGGACCATGTGTCCAGCGCAAAGTGAATGGCTCACGTTCGTTTATTGGTTACAGATATCGTACGACGGAAGTAAATGAAAGCAAACAAAGATACAAACAAACAAGACGGCGACGGGGACAGGACAGAAGAAAGAAAGAAAGAAAAATACTTAATATTTTTCGTTGGCAAAACTGTCGACAATTAAGGAAAGTTCTCTCTCAACAAGCCCTGATGTGGCCACTTGCGGCAGCGATGCTAAAGCAAAATAAAATCTTACTATATCTTCTCTCTCGTCTGCTCTCTTCCGATCATCTCTCTCTTCTCTACACACACATCACACAGACACACCACTACAGACATAGACCACACACAACACACCACCATACACACAAAACATATATATATATTATATATCTTCTATTTATTATATACTTTATCTTTCACCCCTCCCCCAAAAGACAGCACACACAACACACACACACACACACACACGCAGCCGACCACGTGCGCGCGCACACGCACGCACACACACACACACACACACACACACACACACACACACACACACACACACACACACACATACGTCAACACACACACACACACACACACACATACGTCAACACACACACCGAACGATAGAGAGAACACACACACACACACACACACACACACCACACACACACACACACACACACACAAGATAGAGAGAGAAAACACACCACACACACACACACATGACAAGATGGCGGACAGTGAGGAAAGTTTCGGTTAGGCTCTCCTAAACATTTCCGCAAAACTACCATCAACATGACCAGACTGACTCGATCAAGAAGTCTAGGCAGCCGCTCAACGACACCAAGTAAAGAAAAAGAAAACGGCGCCCAGAAAGGTGACAGCAAAGAATGCCTCCTCAAAGATGCCCTGAATCGATCAGCACAGAAAGCCGCTCAGCGTGAACGTCAAGGAGATGGAGGAGAAGAAACCAGCACGACAGAAGACCCACCATATCTGTCGCAGTGAGTCTGGTAAAAGAGATGAAAAGCATGATCGAGTCTCTTACAGAACGAATAGCTTCTCTCGAAAACACTGTACTCAAGCAGACTGAGATGATTACTAGCATGGTCAGATCTAACGTTTCCGCATCAAAAACAGACAGCCATACCCAAACAGACAATCTGACCTCTCATACGCTTCAGTCATATGCTGACGTTGCAAAATCATGCCTACCTGCTGCATCACACCCAAGAAAGCATCACCATCAACTCCAGAGAGAAGGAGGGTGAAAACAAATCAAAATCAAAAGAAAAGAAGGAAGCCGAGAACCCAGATAAAATGACGTCAGAACGAAAAAGATCAAACAGGAAAACCACAGAACTCAGTCAGTTCCAAAAAAGAACAGAAACAAGACTTCCAGAACGTCGTAATTCTTCATGATTCTGTGTATAAGGGAGTGAATGGGAACAGACTGGGCCTTTCTTATGGTTTTGAGGCTAAGACAAGCCGAGTATTGACATCAGAGACCTTACTTTGGCGCTTCAGTCAAATCTTTACACTGACGAAAAAACCACCAGATGCAGTAGTTATCCACTGTGGGGTTAACGACCTACAGAAAAAAGACCCAAGACATGTCAGCAAAGAGTTTACTTCCATTATCAAAGACTTTGCCACCAGCCATTCCAAAGTGAAGGTTGTGGTTAGTAAAGTTGCTCCAGTCAAAGATCCCGGTAAACATGTACTTTAGAGTACGAAATTCATGGGGCTGTTTGTACGCACTTTTTCGGGTGTTTTCGGTTCTTCTCAATGCAAAGAGACGTAAGACACCCTACCTGCCCACTTTGACGTGTCCTGCCCCACTTGTGGGTGCAAATAATTTATTTCACATTCACAAGTAGGGATATGCATGCACATCCAATGCGCCATTTTGGTTGCTGATCACATGGGCACAACGTCATCACTACTGGGGTTCTTGTCTATAAATAGTAACCGCATGGCCTTCAACACGTGTGTCAGTGATGACGTTGTGCCCAACCAAAATGGCGCATTGGATGTGCATGCATATCCCTACTTGTGAAGTGAAATAAATTATTTGCACCACAAGTGGGGCAGGACAGGTCAAAGTGGGCAGGTGAGGGTGTCTTACGTCTCTTTGCATCGAGAAGAACCGAAAACACCCGAAAAAGTGCGTACAAACAGCCCCATGAATTTCGTACTCTAAAGTACATGTTTACCAAGATCCCAAACTGAAATTAAGCGAGAGGTTTTTAATGCTCTAACAACCTCAGATCTGTTTGGAATCAAGAATGTGTCTTTTGTTTCTCATAACAACCTACCAACAAACAACTGGGGCACTCAGAGACAACCTCCATCCTACACCTAGAGGGTCAAGTGTTCTGGCAAGAAATGTTGAAAGGCACGTTCGAAAATTCTTCTGGGAGAAGCCGAGGAAGACAGTGAGTTTGTCTAACCAGCGACAGGCCGAAAATATCAACCTTACAGAGGACACCAGCCCCTCCCTGGATACAGAGACCCTTGGTTCAACATGTTCGACGTGTTTGAGTACACAGTGGTATTAAACCAAAGACAAAGAGACCTGTTGATTTAGTTTCTGCGAAAATCACAGTCAAGATCACTGTTTACCCCATCTTGAGTGACTATAATTCGCATATTTCTTGTTTTTCTTTGTCAAAGCATTTTATATAGATCTATAGTCTGTTGTCAACTTTTTTGTGAAATTGTGCATTTTGTTGTTTTTATGTTATCTTATCACAACTATCTTTTGTTGTTGTTGTTGCTGGTATTGTTAGCTATTTCTTATTTATCTCACTGAGTTCATTCTTAATCGCAAGGCTGTTGAGACAACACAGCGTTAATCAGGAGGGAAAAAATGCCGAAGAAAATGGAAAGGCAATCTAATATTCAAATAATGCACTGGAATTGTAGATCAATTTCCACAAATCTGGACAATCTTGTGCAGCATCATTTCATCAAATAAGTACCATGTTTTAGCTTTACAATCTCTAAATGTATCCACTAAGAAACTCCCAATCCTTAAGGGCTACTTTTATCCTCCAATCTACCAATCTGAGGATGAAAAAGGAAAAATCAACACAGCTATTATATCAAAGATGTTCTGGATTACAGGCAAATTTTACCACCCATTCCAACAGATACTAGAAACATTAATGCCTGTGCAGTCAGAGTGAAATTTAATGAATCACTGATTTTGAATATAGTTTCTGTGTATCTACCAACTGGTCCAGACGAACAGAACACGGAATGGCTACGCGCGATTCAGGATCAGAAAGAGAAATGGTTGATAGTGGGCGATTTTAATGCTCATTCTCCCTTTTGGGACAAGGACTGCACTGTTGGCAGGTCTATCAATAACCGTTTCGTCGAAAATGTTTATTGATTCTGCTTTATATCTACTCAATAATGGGAGTGTAACTAGAATCCCAGATATATCGAAACATAAGCCATCTGCCATCGATTTGTCACTTATATCACCAGCTATTGCATGCAACTGTGAATGGGATACTGTCAAGGATACAATGGGTAGTGACCATCTTCCCGTTGTTATCAGTTTAAATGACAAACCAGTAAGTCAGGATTCAGAAAAAGATAGAATTCCTAAATATAATTACAGAAATGCGGATTGGGACAAATTTGAAAGATTGTTGTCAATGCATAACATTGAAGAACTTCAGTCGGATAATATTGATAGTGTTTATGCAAAATTTACTGAGATAATTTTGTACGCTGCTGATTCTTCAATACGAAGTGCAATCAAATGAAAGATAATAAATATTCAGGAAATGTTTGGTGGAACGATGCTTGCGCAGAGGCTAAACAATTGAAGAAAGAAGCCTTTAATGAGTATCTCAAAGACAAAAAGAAGGAAGAAAAACACAAAAATATGAAGAAGGCAAAAATACATAGCAATAGAGTAAACGAACAGGCCAAACGGCAGTATTGGTCTATGTTTTGTAAAAACGAAGTTTCTGATCACGCAGATCTTCAGAAGGTTTGGAAAAAAGTGAAGGATATGAAAAATGGAGTATGCCTTCCAGAATATCCAGTACATATAAAAAATGAAGAATTTCCTTCTAACTCACAAAAGGCCGAAGCTTTCTCAGAAATGTTTGCAATGACGAGTTGCAAAGAGGGCTTGTCAGAAAAGGATAGAGTTTTTCGAGAGAAGAATCTTCCAGTAAAATATACAATGATCCAGTAGAAGATAACAGCCATTTTATCAATGCCCCAATCACCTTAAAAGAAATGAAAGATGTCATTTTCTCCAGTGGAAATAAAAGAACTTCAGTAGGCCCTGATGGAATATCAAATGAATTAATCAAACATTTACCTGCTAATTTTGTTAACTTTCTTCACCAATTCATACAAAGATGTTGGTCGTCTGGAAATATTCCATTAATATGGAAACAATCTATTATTGTTCCCATACACAAGCTTGCGAAACCAAAATCAGAAATAAACAGTTATCGGCCTATTGCTCTGACGGGGAAACTGATGGAAAAAATAATTTTAAATCGTCTCCTACACTACTGCGAAAAGAACAATATCATACCAATACATCAAGCAGGTTTTCGTAAGGGCAGATCAACCATCGATCACCTTACCAAATTAACAACCCAAATTAAACATCAGTTTGCTAGAAGAAAAAATGTACTGGCTACTTTCTTTGATATCAAAAAAGCGTACGATCAAGTATGGCACTCTAGACTACTTTATAAATTAAAATCCATTGGCTTATCAGGTTGCATGTATAATTATTTCAAGACTTTTCTAGCAGATAGATCAATTCAGACCAAAATGGACACACTTACTCAAAATTAAAACCACTTCATATGGGAATTCCACAAGGATCAGTAGTAGCACCAATACTTTTCAATATTTAACACATGACCTACCATCATCTGTGTCTAATTCATGTTGAATTGGTTCAATATGCTGATGATATCTGCATATGGATGAAAGTGACTATGAAAAAACGCACTCCAGTGAGATCGCTAAATTACACTAAAAAATTGTATCAAAGAGAACTTGATAATATAAATGGTTTTATGATTCAAAATGGTTTAACTTTGTCTCCAGAGAAATCACATATGATGCTTTTTGACTCTGGTTACGATCGAAGAGATTTGCCTTCTTTCAATCTAGAAGGGTCAGTTATCAATTATGCACAGTCTGTTAAATTTTTAGGAGTAATCCTTACATCAAATTTGTCATGGAAAGAGCATTTAGAATACGTAATGATGAAAGCTAAAAAGAGTCTGAACTTCCTAAAAATTGTCAGCAAACAACAGTGGGGACAAGACATTTCCACTCTTATACATCTAGTAACAGCACTTATTCGTTCAAAGTTAACATATGCCCAAGAGGTATTCTTCTCTGCCCCAAAATACCTTTTTTTTAAAAATGCAAAGTATAGACAGTAAAGCCTATAAACTTGCCATTGGAGTTCCAGTATATACATCTTCATTAAAAACATATGCTGAAATTGGTATATTACCTTTTGAAGAAAATATGAAAACTTGCATCATCTAAATATGTCCTAAGGAGTACATCAGTTCCAAATTCAAATTATAATGAAGTGTGCGTAAAATCAGACACTGATTTTCCCAAAAGAGCAAAGTCGGTTGCCTCTTTAGAAACAATAGGCACTTTCACTTATGACATTTTTCAAGAGTCAGGAATCAATAAGAAAGATTATCATCTCGTGTACTGTTCACTGCAGTCCCTAAATGGGAACTATTATCAGCCTATTTCGATACTAATTATACAAATATAAAGAAAAATGATGGTCCCACTTTATCTGCTTCTGTAAAAGCTCATATTTTTTAGCACTACCCGGACCATCTAAAATTTACACTGATGGCTCTAAGCTAGATAATGACATGGTTGGAGCTGCATTTGCAATCCCAGCTTTAAAAGCAGAAAAGGCTTACCATCTTGGAAAACATTTTTCAATATTTACAGCAGAACTTATTGCTATTTTGATGGGTTTGAATTTTCTGCTTGATCTTCCTTTTAGTCTAGTTCAGCTATTATTTTTGGTTGATTCTAAATCTGTTTTAGACGCGCTACAGTCTTGTAATCTAAAAGTAAGAGGTGATATTATTGCAGAAATTTGTCATACAATCCATTATTTGTCACTGCGCGGAACTAGTATCTCATTCTCTTGGGTTCCATCACATTGTAATATTTTTGGTAATGAATGGGCGGACAGAACAGCTAAAAAGGGTGCAATGAACATTAAAAATTCTGTATGTGTTAAAATTCCTTTATCTTTATCTGAAAGTTATTCCTTAATAACGAAAACTTGTTGGAATCATGTGAAGGAACTATTAGGAGGTTCATTTGTAAATTTCACTGAAAGCGGAATATTTTCAAGTCAAACATATACATTCCTGCAATGGTGAGCTCATGTGTGAAAACCGAACATTATCATCCTGGTCTACAGATTCAGACTGAATGCTCTCAGATGCAAATTCAACAGTCATGTTAAGTGCGTCTGCGGTGATGAAATAACACCTGTCCATGTTATTCTACATTGTCAGCATTTGAAATCATTTTACCCACTTCGATTTGTGATTCAACGGTTTCAGATTCATCTTTTAAGAATATTTTATTGAACGATTTGCTTATGCTGGATGTTGTTAAAGGCTTAAAACGAGCCCAGTTGGCTCATTGATTTAATGTTTACAAATGTTTTCATGTTATTGTTGTTAAGATTTTCATTTTGAAGGGAAATGGTAGGGAGGTTCAGAGATAGAAAGACGGGAGTTGTTGGTTTTTCATTTTTATTTTTTTTTTTATTATTTTTTTTTTCGTGTAATATCACAGCATTGTGAAAAGACGTTAAAGAGAAGAACGAACACACACACAGTGGGGAGAGACCGACAGACAGACAGAGACAGTGACAGAGAGAAAGAGAGATAGGCACTCTCTCCTCTCTCTCTCTCTCTCTCTCTCCTCGTCGAGTTAAGCATTACTCGCGGCTTAGCCACAACACTGCGCGTCCTGTGCAGACGTTTGGCAGAGCGCGGTCCTCTCCAGGTCTCCGGGCACCTGCAGGGTGTGTTCTGCTCCCTACAACTCTTCCAACGGTGACAGGCAGCACAGCATCTTTGACGGGCGGATTGGATCTTCTGTGTGTGGCAGACACACGAGGGGCCTTCAACCACCTCACCACGCGTGTACACTTGTTGACCTGAAAGGTCGTGGAGGGCGGGGGAGAAGAAGGGGTGTTCTGTCTCCCACACTTCATCCACCAAGCTGTCCCACCAGATAAGTGTTTTGAACACTCAGCTCAGTCCCACGACACAGTGAAAATCCCTGTACTCCCTCCGGCAGAGCGCCGGACGTTCACCGACTCTCCTCACTCGCTCGCCTCACAGCTCAGCAATTACTGTCGTCAGCTGGGCGCGTCCTTTGAGAGTGGTGTCCTAGCTGTCTTTGCTGCAGGAGAACAGACGCCTCAGACGAACCACTGAAGTGACTCGGCGGCAGTGCGATACCTCCTCTGGTGGTTTCCTCAGATCGACATGAACATTGCTGCCCCTGTGGACTGACGGTGCTGTGGGGGGGGGGGGGGGGGGGGGGTGCTGCTGCAATAGAGCACACTGTGGACAGGAAGCTGGAAGGGGCAGTACATGAACGATGCCTTCAGGAGGCGTGGAAGGTGAGACACCAACAGAAAAAAAAGTTAATCAAGCAAGCAAAAACAAAAACAAGAAAAAAAACAAAAATGAAAGGGAAAAAAAAGGAAAGAAAGAAAAGAGCATTTCGAAATTGAATCTGCCTCTCAGACTGAGATTGTAGTGTACTGTGCGTGCCCTTGGAAATAGTCTACTGTCATACTTTATATGAAATTCCTCTAAAACACAAAACTGAACGTGTGGACATACTGACTGCCCAACGCACAGAACCCCACAGGACAACCCCACCACCACCAACCCCCAAACCCCCACCCCCACCCCCACCCCCCACTGACACGTACCGGAAATCCCCGGGGCTGAACATGTCCGAGGCAGACGGGTGACACTGGACCTCGCGGTCCTGGGGTTTCTCCGTCATGGACTTGGCCCAGAACGTCTCCGTCATGTTGAACAGGCCCACAGACACGTAGAACTTCTCGGCCAGCTCGAACAGGCCGCGCACGTCGTACTGGTCCTTGAGCGTCTTGTCAAGGTCCGCGGAATCCTGGCTGACCTCCGGGTACGGGATCACCAGGGAGAAGATGTCGCCCCAGGTCTGCGCCCACATGTTTCCTGCCGGCAACACAGCAGAGCGGTTTGGTGGGACGGCCGCTTTGTCGGAACAACTGGAGATCAAAGCTATTTCTGGTCTCCTCACAGTGGCAGGAAGGTGAGCTGGGCCAGGTTTGTTTACGCACCTTGAAGTCTGCCCGTTGACCAGGTTGTGGAGCGGTCAGTTTGTGAGGCGGGGGTTGGGGGGTGGGGAAAATGGGGTGGAGTGGTGGTGGTGGTGGTGGTCGCACGCGCGCGCGCGCGCGCGCGCGTGTGTGTGTGTGTGTGTGTGTGTGTGTGTGTGTGGTGTGTGTGTGTGTGTGTGTGTGTGTGTTCAGGGGCGGTGGGGAAGTGGTAAGAGGGTATGGGAGGAATGTCGGGGCGTGTATGTTGGAATGGCGCAAATCCGTGCTATCTGGTGATAATCCAAACAGTTGAAATCTATGTCACCCGTTTCTTCCAAACATATTAAACAGTATGGATTCCTGCTAGTGAGCTTTCTTTTCTTTTTCTTTTTTAAGTTTGAGGAAAGGGCACCTTGTACCCTGTGCAATCCCTCCTCGGGACGCATTCCGGTATCTGTACAGCTGTCTCAGAGTTTTGTATTTGGGGTATGCAAATTGTAGTTTTGCACGCGCGCGCGCGCGCGAGCACACACGTACTCTCTCTCTCTCTCTCTCTCTCTCTCTCTCTCTCTCTCTCTCTCTCTCTCTCTCATCTCTCTCTCAAACACACACACACACACACACACACACACACACACACACACACACACACACACACACACACACATGTGCGCGCAAATGCACAAATATAATTATTCATATATCATTTTGCATATGCGTGTGTTGGCACATGGCCTACTTCCATACTTCCAGTGCTACATCGCATCTGTGTGGAGGAAATCTTCACTAATATCGTGCATACCTTCCCCTAGACGACCTTCCCAGAAGATGTGTCACACCTTTCCGTGTCACACCACCCAGGAGATGTCCCTTCCAATAGCACACCTATCCAGATGTGCCATCCCCTATCACACCTATCCAGATGTGCCATCCCCATCACACCTATCCAGATGTGCCATCCCCTATTATACCTATCCAGATGTGCCATCCCCTATCACACCTATCCAGATGTGCCATCCCCATCATACCTATCCAGATGTGCCATCCCCATCATACCTATCCAGATGTGCCATCCCCTATTATACCTATCCAGATGTGCCATCCCCTATTACACCTATCCAGATGTGCCATCCCCATCATACCTATCCAGATGTGCCATCCCATCATACCTATCCAGATGTGCCATCCCTATCACACCTATCCAGATGTGCCATCCCCATCATACCTATCCAGATGTGCCATCCCCATCACACCTATCCAGATGTGCCATCCCCTATCACACCTATCCAGATGTGCCATCCCATCATACCTATCCAGATGTGCCATCCCCTATTACACCTATCCAGATGTGCCATCCCCATCATACCTATCCAGATGTGCCATCCCCTATCACACCTATCCAGATGTGCCATCCCTATTACACCTATCCAGATGTGCCACCCCATCATACCTATCCAGATGTGCCATCCCCTATCATACATATCCAGATGTGCCATCCCCTATCATACCTATCCAGATGTGCCATCCCCATCATACCTATCCAGATGTGCCATCCCCTATTACACCTATCCAGATGTGCCATCCCCTATTACACCTATCCAGATGTGCCATCCCCTATTACACCTATCCAGATGTACCATCCCCTATTACACCTATCCAGATGTGCCATCCCCATCATACCTATCCAGATGTGCCATCCCCTATTACACCTATCCAGATGTGCCATCCCCTATCATACCTATCCAGATGTGCCATCCCCATCATACCTATCCAGATGTGCCATCACCATCATACCTATCCAGATGTGCCATCCCCTATTACACCTATACAGATGTGCCATCCCCTATCACACCTATCCAGATGTGCCATCCCCTATCACACCTATCCAGATGTGCCATCCCCTATAACACCTATCCAGATGTGCCATCCTCTATCACACCTATCCAGATGTGCCATCCCCTATCACACCTATCCAGATGTGCTATCCTCTATCACACCTATCCACATGTGCCATCCCCTGTCACACCTACCCAGGAGATGTGCCATCCCCTGTCACACCTACCCAGGAGATGTGCCATCCCCTGTTACACCTACCCAGGAGATGTTCCACCCCTTTATCACACCTACCCAGGAGATGTGCCATCCCTGTCACACCTACCCAGGAGATGTGCCATCCCCTGTCACACCTACCCAGGAGATGTGCCATCCCCTGTCACGCCTACCCAGGAGATGTGCCATCCCTTTAATCACACCGACCCAGGAGATGTGCCATCCCCTGTCACACCTACCCAGGAGATGTGCCATCCCTTTATCACACCTACCCAGGAGATGTGCCGGAATGGTCCCGTCAGTGCCGACGACGCCGCTGCCATAGTGATGCCTCAATCGTCCTCTGACGTAAGCGTGAAGCTCCAGGTACAAGGGACGGAGCTGACGCCACAGGTCTGACGTCATCGTTTCCAAGTCCGTGTCGTCCGGGAACTGTTCCTGGCTCCAGTAGTCGCCGTAGTCGGCGAACCCTGAACAGGAAGAGAGGGATGGAATGTGCTGAGGGGCTGGTCTGTCGACGGTTTGATGGACTGGTTGGATGCTTGTATTGCTGAATTCTTTTTTCTTTTTTTTTTTGGTACAATCAGTGGAGTAATCTGAGAACTGGGCGACCAAGAATGATTTGGGTTACACGGTCTGTCGCTCAAGTGCGTGACGGTTGATTGGCTTGTTGTACAAATTCAGGAACTGATTGATCAGCTGGTTGATGCTACAATGTTTAATTCAAATATTTGACGAAAAGAAAAAGAAAAAACAACAAAGAAAAGGCTAAGATTGTCAGGAAGATGAACAGGGGGAGGTTACAACAACAACAAACAAAAAAAGAAGAAAAGACAAAGAGGATAGGAAAGACGAGACAGGGACAGGCAGTGACACAGACCTGGCAAAGAGACTCACTGACAAACAGATGAACAGACAGACAGACAGACCAACAACGAACAGATGGGGGAGACGCCCCCCTAACCCAGCGAAGGGAACATTACCGTTCTCTCTGGCGCCTTGGTTCAGGAGGTCCACGTACTGTGCGTACAGTTCGCGCTGCGGTTTGCCCGACACCTCCCTCCACCCCTCCCACAGCTGGCGCAGCTCCGCCGGGTCACGTGACTCCTGCATCTTGTCTTGCAGTTCTGGCTCCAGGGGAAGGCAGCCGCTGGAGTTGTCGTTCTTGGTGCTGTGCTGATGCTGATGCTGATGCTGCTGCCACCGGCGATGGTGGCGGTCGGTCAGGCAGACTCGGGCCGTGTCGTAGGTGGTCATCATGGTGGTGTGGAGTTCAGTTATCTGTCTGCATAGGGGAGGCCAGGCACACAGCCTTCAGTCCCTGCTGCTATGGACACTGGGGGAATAGGGGGGGGGGGGGGGGGGGGGGAGAGGAGAGGAGAGAGAGAGAGGGGGGTGGGGGGGTAGGAGGGAGGGAGGGAGAAGGAGGTAAGAGAGAGGAGAGAGAGAGAGAAGTAGGAAGAGAGAAGGGGGGAAAGAGAGCGAGGGAGAGAGACAGACAGACAGAAAGACAGAGTTAGAGACAAAGAGAGAGAGAGAGGAATGAAGGGGGGGGGGGGCGAAGGGAAGGGGTGGGGGCGGGATTTTAACGCCTGGCGAGGTGGTGTACACCCACATCACAGCAGCCAAAAGAGCGATGACAGGAGAAGAATGAAGGCGAGGGCGTGAGATGGAGGAAAGGATGGACACAACGCAAACACACATAACAATGACATAGTGCACACCAATTTAAAAAACATTCAAGTCACCATGCCATTGGGCATAGCACTGGCCAGACCTGCCAAATCATCCTTGACACCCCCCGTCACAATGCCCTGCACACCATGGGCTCTTTCTATTCACATTAATGACAATCAGCATGTTAGATATCAAGCTGCTGCCTTGCTTGCTGGTGCATCGAACCCTTAACTCAGCAATGTTGGAGTTCTGAACCAGCGATAATATGGACGAGTTTGCACGCAGCGACATCCTCTTGCTGAAACTGAAACTGAAACTTCCGAATAGTTGACGAGTTTTGTGAATCACTAGTAAACCAATATTCCGAGAATTTCAAACTTTGTGTGCTGCATTCTGTGCTTGCGTGGTCCGTGACACGAAGTGCGCAGGGTTTACAGCTCCGCAGGTAAGTGCACTGGTTTTCCGAAGGTTCATATGTAAATCTATGATCAAACATGTTAAAGAATATTCACACGAGTGAACACCATCTTTTTATTTTTGATATAAATTTTCTTTTCTTTTTCGATCGTTTTGTTTGGATTTGTACACCCAGTTCTTATAGAACAGGGAGTACTTTACAATGGGAACGAAGAAATGCTGTCTGTGTGTCTGTCCGTGGTCAAAATGTGTTCCACTCGCTCCAGACAAAACTTCTGGGCCGATCTTTCTGAAAATTTGTAGGTATATTTATTATGTGTCACGGATGATGCCCGATGTTTGATTTTACCAGAATAGCCGTTACTAACGGCTATGACGGCCCAGAACGGTTTTTCTTCTGTATGGAATATCTGCGTGACGAAATACATTATGACGCATGTTTGACGTCGTCATACATTATGACGCATGTTTATATGCTTTGCATCTTGTTGTTTTGTTGTTGTTGTTGTGTTTACACGGGTTTTCGTTTCTTTCTTAGCACACAGTTGTTTCCCCCTTTCTCTTCGATATAATCATTTTCTCGGTATATGTATACCTTTCCAACTCACCTTGTCTTGTTGGGGTCCTTGGGGCTACTGGACATAGTAATTATCTGAAACTGACGCTTAAGGTCAGAGTCAAAGTGCTCCGTGTTGAACTTTCGCCCCTCGGCCGTTGTGGGCTTGGACCACTTGCTTTCCTGATCGACGATGGCCACGTACTGTGGAAACCAGCCAGCCAACCGTAAACCAACAACGCATGTGAACAGCTGAGCTGCATGTCTCTTGGATACTGTGCCCTTTAGCGATAGGGCCTAGCGGTGTCCAAGAACACACAAAAAGTAATGCCGCTGGACACACTATATCCGTGTGTGTGTGTGTGTGTGTTCCAACAAGAACATAAAGAATAATGCACTGAACACACTATTAATCCATGTGTGTGTTCCAGCAAATACACAAAGAGTTGATGTTGCTACACACTATTAAATCATGTGTGTGTTCCAAGAAATGCACAAAGAATAATGCCCCTGAACACACTATTAATCCATGTTTGTGTTCCAACAAATACACAAAGAATGATGCCACTAGACACACTATTAATCCATGTGTGTGTTCCAACAAATACACAAAGAATCATGCCACTGAACATGTTGTTAATCTATGTGTGTGTCCTGACAATACACAAAGAATAATGCCACTGAGGACATTGTCAATCCATGCGTGTGTTCCAACAAGAACACAAAGAATAATGCCACTGAACACACTATTAATCCATGTGTGTGTTCCAGCAAATACACAAAGAGTTTATGTCGCTACACACTATTAATCCATGTGTGTGTTTCCAATAAATACAAAACGAATTTATGTCGCTACACACTATTAATCCATGTGTGTGTTCCAATAAATACAAAACGAATTTATGTCGCTACACACTATTAATCCATGTGTGTGTTCCAAGAAATGCACAAAGAATAATGCCACTGAACACACTATCAATCCATGTTTGTGTTCCAACAAATACACAAAGGATGTTGCCACTGAACACACTATTATTCCATGTGTGTGTGTCCCAACAAACACACAAAGAATAATGCCACTGAACACATTATTGATAAATATGTGTGTGTTCCAACAAATACACAAAGAATAATGCAACTGAACACATCATTAATACCTGTGTGTGTTCCAACAAATACGCAAAGAATAATGCAACTGAACACATCATTAATACCTGTGTGTGTTCCAACAAATACACAAAGAATAATGCCACTGAACACATTATTAATCCATGTGTGTGTTCCAACAAATACACAAAGAATGATGTCTATGCACACTATTCATCGGGGCGTTCCAACAAATACACAAAGAATTATGTCTCTGCACGCTATCATTCCATGTGTCCCAACAATCAAACTAAGAATGATGTCAGTGCGCTCTGTCAATCTGTGTGACACAACAATCAACTAAGAATGATGTCAGTGCGCTCTGTCAATCTGTGTGACACAACAATCAACTAAGAATGATGTCAGTGCGCTCTGTCAATCTGTGTGACACAAATCAACTAAGAATGATGTCAGTGCGCTCTGTCAATCTGTGTGACACAACAATCAACTAAGAATGATGTCAGTGCGCTCTGTCAATCTGTGTGATACAACAATCAAACTAAGAATGATGTCAGTGCGCTCTGTCAATCTGTGTGATACAACAATCAACTAAGAATGATGTCAGTGCGCTCTGTCAATCTGTGTGACACAACAAATCAACTAAGAATGATGTCAGTGCGCTCTGTCAATCTGTGTGATACAACAATCAAACTAAGAATGACGTCAGTGCGCTCTGTCAATCTGTGTGTCCGAACAATCAAACTAAGAATGATGTCAGCACACTCTTGTCAATCTGTGTCCCAACAATCCAACTAAGAATGAAAAAATAAATGAAAAAACAGGGTGGAAAAGGTAATCCAAGGAAAAGATTAACCAAAAGTTTCGGGCCTTAAAACCCTTTTTCAATGGTAAAGATGAGAACATAGCAATTTAAAAGATGGAAAGGTGAACAGAAATCATGGTGATAGCAAACTCTAGCAATTGGCTGCAGGGCGGAGTAGAAATGTGTTAGGAGAAAGGAAAAGGAAAGTGAAGTTGAAGAGAGAGGTGGGGGGGGGGGGGGGAGGGGAGCATGGGGGGAAAAATAAAGAGAGAGAGAGGAGGAGGAGAGGAGGAGGAGGAGAAAGAAATTATTCTTTGATGTTAAGTCCTGTTGGTGTGGTGGTGCCAAGTTGTTTGATCAGCCAGGATTCCATGCATTTTCCATAGGTCATGCTGGCTTTATTCTGCCAGACAGCAGCAACTTTGGCGTGAGAGCATGTGTGCATGGGGCTGTTAAAATGCACTCCAATAGGGTTCTTGTACTGAAGTTTCATGGATCTAATATGTTCAGTGAAACGGTCCTTGAGTGAGCGATAGGTTTGTCCAATGTACAGTATGTTGCAAAGTGTGCAGGTTATGATGTAGACCAAATTGGATGACTGGCAGGTGAAAGAAGATCTTGTAGTGAATTTTTCCAAGTGGGCCTGTGATGGTGG
>CM031620.1:23947761-23957761 GCA_018398815.1 Conus ventricosus | reverse complement strand
AGCTTAAGAGTTAAGATCATGACGCACTTTATTTGTGCATCATTTGGCAGACAAACGTCATATAACCCAGGACATGTAGACCTGAACCGATCAATGATACTGATAACAAGGGAAGCCCAGTGTCAGCAGCACAGACGCGCCGTTTCATGCCTGTATTTTGGCTTTTTCTCTCTCCCTGGCTGAGCTATTTCAGCCGACTACTGGGGCAAAATAGATCTGTTCCTGGCGAACACACACACACACACACACAATCAGGGACGATAACGCACGTCTTTGCACTGCAGACAAGAGTGACCTTTCTTTCTTTCAAGTTTCGGGGCCAAACAAAAACAGATATAGCGAGTCCACTGGTTGATTTAAAGCACGCGCCAGTTTTTTAACACTCTGTCTTCTCTACAGGGAAACGTTTCACTGCCGTTTCTTGACAAGTTCTCATTCTGATTGAACTGTTACCCTAAACTGACTGGCGGGGTTACATTGTTTGGGGGTGTGCCTGCCAGCCCCATCTGTCCCATGAAAAAGCGGGGTCACTTTGCTGAACGCCAGCTACGACACAAATAACCTCCCTTGCAGATTTTCCAAAACATTGTCCACCAGTGAATTCCCAAGTAAAACACCCGCGACTGCTACTCTTTACAAAACCGACGTTATTAGATGAAAATGTAAACAAACTTTGTTTTTTATTATTGCAAAATAAAATAATAAATAATAAAGAAAGAAATAAACAGTAATGAGGATATTGTTGTTTAACAACAACAACAACCAACACAACAATATTGGTAGTAGTAGTAGTAGTAGTAGTAGTATAGTAGTAGTAGTGGTGCTACTACTACTACACTATGCTACTACTACTACTACTACAAATAATAAATAATAATAATAATGATAATAACAATAATCCTTCTACAGAAATCAATAATTTCTGTTGAAAAAAGACTTTGTACATGGATTTATCTGCACGCAGGACGCCTCCTTGAGGGAAAATGATACTTCAGCTGTGATTTCAAAGCCTATCATTCAACCTTTGGGGGAATTATGTCCATTAAAACAGTCAAGATCATCTACACAGTAAAGTCTTTTTCTTTTTCTTTTTAATTCTAGCCCGTTATTTCTAAGCGTCTTAGAATTTACACTTAAAACTTCCACTTCGAAAAAAAGGAAAGCTTATTCGTAAGCTTTTTAGGACGCAGAAATATTTCATGCTTTAGCTAATTCTCTTCTCTCTCTCTCTCTTTTCTCTCTCTCTTCTCTCCTCTAATACATAAATAGATACATAGATAGATACAGGAAAGACATATCACTCACACACACACACACACACACCACACACACACACACACCACACATACACACACACAACACAACAACACACACACACACACACACACACACAGGTAGATAGGCTGGTAGATATCACACACACACACACACACACACACACACACACACCCACACACACACACACACACACACACGCATACAGAGAGAGAGAGAGAGAGAGAGGAGAGAGAGAGAGAAGACAGACGACAGACACAGACAGACAGCAGACAGGCTGGTAGATATCCACACACACACACACAACCACACACCCACACACACCCCACACACACACACCCCACACACACACACACAAAGCCCTATTTCTTCAATTTAAGACAATAAGAGCAAGTTTGTTTATAATTCAATATTTCTTGCAGTCATTGCAACACCAATTGCTCTGTAATTTGCTGGAATGGTGCTCGGTATTATCCTTGGAATTTTTAGTTCTTTTTATTTTTAGTCCCTTGCGGATTCATTCCAAGAAATGGCCCTCAGCACTTGTGTCTTAAGAGATTATCTTTTTTATTCTCTACTTTTCACAAGAAAATTTTTGCTTGTTTTGCCCTTTCATGATTTGCGTTTGGGTTCTTAGGTGGCACCTTTGGGGGGGTTTTTTTTTTAAACTCAGCAAAAAATACTACGGTATTCCACACCAGCCTTTTCTGGGATAGCTTCTTCTTAAAACCGAAAAGGCAGAGAAGTCAAATTACCACTTTCCGCGGTCACTGAGGAGAAACAGTCAGGTTTCGAAATATCGGTATATGACCAGGAGTTATATGTTAGGGAGTTCCTCCCTGTTGGAGATTGTCTCCCCCTTGGAGACTATAAGCTTGCTGAAGGCTAATTTTGAGAAGCATTATATTTTATTTTTCCCCATTCACCCACTCAAGCACATACTGTTAGTTAGGAGTATTAGGCCCTATCTACCACTGCAGATATGAATGCTTATCTCCCCTTATTTCTTCAATCTAAGACATAAGAGCAAGCTTTGTTTATAATTCAATATTTCTTGCAGTCATTGCAACACCAAACTGCTCTGTAAGTTGCTGGAATGGTGCTCGGTACTTATCCTTGGAATTTATTAGTTTGGTGTGTGTGTGTGTATTATATATATATATATATATACATATACATACACGCACGCACACACACACACACACACGGAAAGAAACAGTCCGACAGATAGAAAGACTGTCAGACAATAAGATAGATAGAGAGATAGATAGATGGACAAATAGATAGATAGTTAGACAGACAGATAGATAGATAGAAAGACAGACAGATAGGTAGATAGATAGACAAACAGATAGATAAATAGAGAGAGTACAGAGAGAGAGACAGACAGACAGATAGATCAAACTCGGTGCTGAGTGACTACTTTAAGATCTACTTTCGGTAATCTCTTAACGGTTAAAAAATTAACATGCTTTAAAAACTTTTTTTTTTAAATAATTCATGCTAAGAACTCTTAAGTCTAATCCAGTTTGAAACCACAAGTCTACCGCTCCGTTTTACATGATCCGTCATTGTGGCAAAAAAAAAAACCACACACACACCTGTACGACGGCAAAAACAGAGCACAACTACAGGAAACTGGCTGAGGGACCAAGATGACACAACACACACAGCGAAAGGGACAACGGCTGACTTAACTGTCGTCAGTGCCACATGCGATTACACGACATCCCCCCCCCCCCCCCCCCCCCCCCCCTTCTCTCCTCCTTCCTCCTCCCAACCTCCTTCTCCTCCTCCTCCGAACCATCGATGCTCATTCTGCCTACCTCCGACCCCCCCCCCCCCCCCCCATCCCCCCGCCCTCCTTACTCCCCCAACGGATCCCTCTCCAGCCCCCTCTGCCCACCACTTTTCCTCTGTATGCACGTTCATGAATGATATATTCACTGTGTACTTTGCTTCGCCCTTCTTAGTTGGGTAGGTTCTTTTCTTTTCCGCTGCCTTACACGTCTTGTGAACAGGTATCAAACTAAAATGTGTACACACCAACGCGCACAAGCCCGGGCGCAAGCACACACACATCAATTCACACACACACACACACACACACACACACTCATACACCGCGCGCGCGCACACACACACACACACACACACACACACTCACTCACTCACGCGCTCGCGCACGCACGTACTCGCGCATCAGCGAGAGAGAGAGAGAGGCACGTACGCATACCTAGTTAGCAGCACACCGTCTGTCGTGTGGGTGTGGGTGTGTGGTGGGGGGAAGGGGGTCAAAAGGGACTGCTTACCTACCCTCTATACAAACGTCGCTTAGGACGGCAGTGCGTGTGTCACGTGCACCATATGTCAACACAGTGTGTTGGGACGGGGGCATGGGCGTCATCATGGGGTGTAGGGTGGTGGAGGAATTGGAACAGATTAAAGCTTCCCTTCACCCCACCCCACCTCACCCTTACCAAAATGATGGAGGAGAAGAAAGAAAAAGCATCTCATTCTCCTCCCCTACCCTCCCTCTTCTTCCTCCCCCTGTCACCAGCTAATTCGAAACGGCGTTGAGGTAGAACAAGAGGTATGCTGACAGATTCTGTCACTCACACACACACACGCACGCACCACGCACGACGCACGCACGCACACAACACACACACACACACACACACACACACACACACACACACACACACACACACTGACTGACTGATTGAAACCATTTACTGTCAGATTAGCATATTGTTGTACTGGCACACACCACACACACACACACACACACACACACACACACACACACACCACACACACACACACACACTGACTGACTGACTGACTGACTGACTGAAACCATTTGCTGTCAGATTAACATACTGTACACACACACACACACACACACACACACACACACACACACACACACACCACACACACACACACACACACACACACACACACACACACACACACATACACACACACACACTGACTGACTGACTGACTGAAACCATTTACTGTCAGATTAACATATTGTTTTAAAACACACACACACACACACACACACACACACACACACACACACACACACACACTGACTGACTGACTGACTGAAACCCTTTACTGTCAGATTAACATATTGTTTTATGCACACACACACACACACACACACACACACACACACACACACACACACACCACCACCACCACCACCACCACCACCACCATCCCCACAGTCCCCGCCTCTTCCATTCCCTATCTTTGTGAGAGTTCCAGAGTACAGTGCGTCTGTTTGTCAGTATCGGAGTCAGAGTACAGTGCGTCTGTTTGTCAGTATCGGAGTCAGAGTACAGTGTGTCTGTTTGTCAGTATCGGAGTCAGAGTACAGTGCGTCTGTTTGTCGGTATCGGAGTCAGAGTACAGTGTGTCTGTTTGTCGGTATCGGAGTCAGAGTACAGTGTGTCTGTTTGTCAGTATCGGAGTCAGAGTACAGTGCGTCTGTTTGTCGGTATCGGAGTCAGAGTACAGTGCGTCTGTTTGTCGGTATCGGAGTCAGCCAGTTATGAGGGGTGTGTACTTGAAGAGCGTTCCCTGGAATGAAACTGACCAGGAACCTCACAGCGGTCGTCCCCATCTCCAAAGTGTGCTGTCACCCGTTTGGGGGTGTTGCAGCTGTCTGGTCGTCTGTACACTGTACACTGTCATCTGTTGTTATTGTTGTTTAGTTGTCAGTACAATGTACACTGTCATCTGTTGTTATTGTTGTTTGAACATCAGTACACTAATACACTGTCATCTGTTGTTATTGTTGTCTGGTCGTGTTTGGTCGTCGGCACAATGTACACTGTCATCTGTTGTTATTGTTGTCTGGTCGTGTTTGGTCGTCAGCACAATGTACACTGTCATCTGTTGTTATTGTTGTCTGATCGTGTTTGGTCGTCAGCACAATGTACACTGTCATTCGTTTGTAGAACAAGGACCATTGAGACATTTTCTAGGTCTTTTCTGAATCCCGCAAACTCGTTTTCAACTATAAAAAAATAATTTAAAAAATTTTGTTAAAAAGGCGGAACGTCTTCTGCTGCAGCTCGCTCTCCCTCTCCCTCTCCTCAATGTCCCGCCCCTCCTTCCCCCTTCCCTCCCCCCACCACATTACCCCGAAGCCGCGACCTCCGCGTCCCTCTCCCTGGGCTGAATCAAAGGATGACAGGATTGCATGATGTACGGGACAGCATTGGAAACCGTTCTAGCTGTCTGAAACTGCTGAGCACTAGATATCCATACCCGTGCATGCACTCGGAATTTCTTATCTATTTCGTATCAGTACTCTTGCGCCGCGCGCGTGCATACGCACAAGAACGCACGCACTCATACACGCACGCACGCGCGCACGCACGCGCGCACACACACACACACACACACACACACACATACACACACACACACACACATACACGCGCGCGCGCGCAACCAAGCAAGCAAACACGTACGCACGCACACACACACGCACACACACATACATACATGCGTACACGCACACACGCACGTGCGCAGCGGCCCACTGTTTACATACTTTGATGTGTTACTTAGCCTTATGGTATAAAGGGACTTTTTTTTCCATTTACCTTGATTACTTGTTATTCATTAGTTTACCTTGATTACTCATTATTCATTAGTCTCTTCCCTGTTTCGCTTCGTGTCTTGTCCCGGGCAGCACTCCTCGAACACAGTCCGTATCTTCCTCTATCAGCCTCAGCGGCGGCAAGTCACAAGAAGCGATCAACACCGGGTCGTCCCGGGGCAACCCACCGGAGAAGACACTGCACTACTGCCTGTTCCGACCAGCAGGACGCCATGCCTCTGCCGCTGGTGACGACATGGACTGCTGAGCCACACCCGGCACCCGTGACCCTGCCCCTTCCGAGGGGCCCCCACCACATCCATTCGGCGACCGTTCCCACAGCTATGCCGTCGCCGACGGCTGACGAGTTCACCCGTCAACAGGGATGCGGAGAGGACATCGACGCTGACGTCACCACGACAGCAGGGCTCGAAAGGTCACGTCATCTCTCTCTCTCTCTCTCTCTCTCTCTCTCTCTCTCTCTCTCTCTCTCTCTCTCTCTCTCTCGTCATTCTGTCGATATGCTTGTATTCTTATGTGACTCTCTCTCTCTCTCTCTCTCTCTCTCTCTCTCTCTCTCTCTCTCTCTCTCTCTCTCTCTCTCTCTCACACACACACACACACACACACACACACACACACACACACACACACACAGTTCTGCTGGAATGACTTGATTTATTATCCATATGACATCCCCTCCTACCCGTGGCGACTAGGCTATCATTATGCATTTCCCACCTCCATTTGTGCTTTATTTCTATCCCCCTCCCCCCTCCCCCGGTGCTTCAAAATCGATTGTCTTGTATCTCTTTGGAATTTTTTGATTGTCAGATTGTTCTAAACATGCTCTCTTATCGCACCCACTCTAGCCTCTTCCTCCCCCACCCTCTCTCTCTCTCTCTCTCCCCCACCTCTCTCTCTCTCTCTCTCTCTCTCTCTCTCTCTCTCTCTCTCTCTCTCTCTGCAGACTTACCCCGCACTCCCTTCGCTCCTGCGTCTCTCTCTCTCTCTCTCTCTCTCTCTCTCTCTCTCTCTCTCTCTCTCTTTTTTTTTTTTTTTTTAATTTTAATCCCGTATTGTATTGTAGTTCTAGTCATTTTTGCATGCTTCCTTTGTTACCTTTTATTTTATATTGTTGACCCTACTCAGGGCGAGGACTGGATGTAAAAAAGCACATCAGTGCTTATCTATTATCCTCGTAAATAAAGAATTTTGTCTTGTCTTGTCTTGTCTCTCTCTCTCTCTCTCTCTCTCTCTCTCTCTCTCTCTCTCTCTCTCTCTCTCTCTTCCCAAATGACCGTTAAGGAAGGTGATGCCCAGGAGCTCTATTTCCGTTCAGTAGTTTTAGGTTTTAGCTTCTTCTGTTGACAGTAGTTTTAGGTTTTAGCTTCTTCTGTTGACAGTAGTTTTAGGTTTTAGCTTCTTCTGTTGACAGTAGTTTTAGGTTTTAGCTTCTTCTGTGTTTGTTGTCAGTCTTGTCGGTCACACAAATCAGGCCACCGTTACCGCCTCGTTCTTTTTCTGTTCTATCCAGTGATGCGGTTCCACACTTTGTACACATCCTAATATCGCCTCGATTTGATCTCCACGGTTGCAATCGTCGGTGGGTTTAGTCAGCAATGTTTGTTGTCTTGGAAGGAAGCCAGCCACTCAGCCTTTTCATATGTCTGGACGCAAAAGATGGTGTGTGTGTGTGTGTGTGTGTGTGTGTGTGTGTGTGTGTGTGTGTGTGTGTGTGTATGTGTGTGTGTGTGTGTGTGTGTGGCGCGCGCGCGCGTGCGTGCGTGCGTGTGTGCGTGTGTGTCGTGTGTGTGTGTGTGTGTGGTGTGTGTATGTGACCCGCTAAATTCTGGATTCTCATTTTCAAACTGCTTTTTGGCTCGTATGTAAACAAGTGACTCTATGTAATCACACAAGTTAGGGTGTTTCTGTGTGTGTGTGTGTGTGTGTGTGTGTGTGTGTGTGTGTGTGTGTGTGTGTGTTGTGTGTGTTTCGTTTGTGTGTGCGTGTATACGTGCCAGCGGACATGTGCGTGCGTGATGTTGGCATTTTGTAAACAAAGTAAAACATTAGCGTTAACAAACTTGGCACAATGATGAATATTGTTAACACTTTTCCTTGTCATGAAGAAGATGCCACTGAATCACACCGGCCATAAATGTGAGATTAACATTTTCAGCAATAGTTTTGATTTGACAAAATCGTTTTTTTTTTTTTAATTGAAATTTTGGTCCCTTACAATAACTGCTTTGCACACAGGGAAAAGATATGTTAAATGATACTACCTCTAAACAGAGGTACCATTGTGAGGCCACGTTCTGTGAAGTAGAAGGCCATTTAATGCCAGTTGTACCAGACATAACTACACATAAAAAAGATGCAAAGCATATAAACGTAATCCCAGTTTATATTGCATACGCTTGTACATGTCAAGAGCATGTTTACTATCAAAATACCCATGATCTACCAGTCAGTTATTAGATCTAAAGCTATTCTAAAATCCGTCAAATACAGTTCTTTCATAGGTAGGTGTCAAAGTTTTAAAAAAAAACAGTCACAATCAAAACATGCGTCATAATGTATTTCGTCACTGAGATATTCCATAAAGAAGAAAAACCGTTTTCAATTTTTCAGAAAGATCAGCCCAGAAGTTTTGTCTGGAGCGAGTGGAACACATTTTGACCACGGACAGACACACAGACGCACAGACAGCATTTCGTCGTTCCCATTGTAAAGTACACCTGCTCCCTGTTCTATATAAAACAAAATTATTTTTTAAAAAACACGCAGTTATTAAACAAAGCACCAACATAGGCCATGTTCAAATATATCTCGCCAAATACAGATAAACAAGACAAGATACATTTATAATTAATGGTTAATCAAGCAAGCGATGCCTTTTTTTTCTGAGGGGGGAGGGGGGAAGCAAGGGGCGGGAAGGGAGGGGGAGATGTTGCGTCATCATGAACAATTCAAATATGCCTCACTCTGTGGTTTTCTTCTTTTTCCTTTTTTTTTCTTTTTTTTTTTTTTTTTGTTTGTTTTTTGTTTTTTTTTTTTTTCTTTTTTTTGTTACGTCATTCAGGCATTTTAGCGCTAAAACTGCAACACTAAGCTTAGGCCTAAAGATAACCGACTAGGTAAAGACTTGTCTAGGCCTAGCTTGAGATAAGGTTACATGGAAACAAGATCTGTGTACGGCGGTGGCCACCATTTCGTCCACCCACCCTTCGCCTGTCTGTGTGGTGTTTAGCAACACACCTGAATCATAGCCTACACGCAGCTGTCCTTCCTGTTCAGATTTACTTCTACATATACGTGTCAGACATTCTGCTCTAAACCATTAAACATCATCCATTAAGGAGAAAAAACAAAAGAGAAAACATCGATCACCATACCGCTCGCCCCTCTCCAAGAAATGATTCCGTTCACGTCAGTGTCACAGCGGTGGCGGTGCTCCTTTGAAAACGAACGAGAACACGTGTAATCAGACACAGCTGGGACTTTGGGCTGGAGGACAGAAGACGACACACCTGGCACTGTGGGCTGTAGGACGGAAGACAGCCGACAGCCAAACCACCGACGACGGCGGATAAAGTTAATTAACAAAGTCCCCGATAACGATCAGAAATTTCGTGGCAGCGATCAGTCAGATCAGCAACACCAACCAGTGTGAGTTCACACAGAGGGAAAGGGATGGGGATTGAGTATGATGAATGTGAATGAGAGAGAGAGAGAGAGAGAGAGAGAGGGGGGAGGAGGGAGGAGGAAGATTATGTTGATGAGAGAGAGAACAGAAGGGATTTGGGAGAGAGAGAGAGAGAGAGAGAGAGAGAGACTGTTTCATCGATTTTAAATCGCAACAGCTGTGTGCTGTTTGGTGAAACGCTATCCACGGTTTACTTTGTTTTAACTTTTTTTTTTTTGTTTTTTGTTTTTTTGTAAGCTTTCTTTGTTTCATGACCACTATCATCGTTCATGTTTAAAATATGTACGCGCATGTGTTTCTATGTGTGTGCGCGCGCGCGCGCTCACGTTCATATGTGCGTGTGCGCTATTAACGCATGTATAATTATATGCGTGCGCGTGCCT
>CM031620.1:23890261-23937761 GCA_018398815.1 Conus ventricosus | reverse complement strand
AGTTTGCCCTGTTATAGCCGTTACTAACGGTTGTAACGGCCTGTAACGGTTTTTCTTCTTTATGGAATATCTCAGAAAGTACTTGGCCAATTTATAAGCGGTTTGGATGATCTTGTGACAAATCGGATCCTCTGTCCATATAAAAGTGATGCAACGCTGAAAATGGATTAAACAACCGTTAAATACCGTTATTCTGCGTTATTTCTTATATATATGTGGATTTTAATGAAATTTGGTATATAGAAAGGTCATCACACACAAATGGCACTTCTATATAGTGTTCCAAAATTTGACCGTTAAAAACCGTTATTCTTGACATATTGTCCAATTTGGATGAAATTTGATATGTACACAGGCTTTAGCCCAGCGAGGACTAAAATACCGGTTTCAAAAGTGTATATCGGTTATATAACCGATAAACCGTTATTTTTTATATATTGGTGGATCTTAATGCAATTTTGTATATAGAAAGGTCATCACACACAAATGGCACTTCCATGCAGTGTTTCAAAATCTGACCGTTAAAAACCGTTATTCTTGACATATTGTCCGATTTGGATGAAATTTGGTATGTACACAGGCTTTAGCCCAGTGAGGACTAAAATACCAGTTTCAAAAGTGTACATCGGTTAAATAACCGTTATTTTGCCTTTATTTCTCATCTCATAAAGCACTTGGCCGATTTATAAGCGGTTTGGAAAACTGGGAGTACGTTTATATGCTTCGCATCTTGTTTTCTTTACTGTTTTTTTATCCGAGTGTGTCCAGTTGGTGGTGAACCAATTAGTGGGACCAAGTTCAGCTGCAGCTGCTCTCATATCAGTTACAACTGGTACACACATGGCTTTCTGACCACATTTCTTTGGCTGTTCTCCACAAGAGCTTTTCTCCACTGCAGAGGCAGACTTGTTTCTCTGGAAATAATTCTCTCCACAACAGCAGCAGATCACATTACTGTGCCACCATCCCCTACTGAGGAGGCAGACAGATTACATTTCAGTGGAAGACAGCCTACATTTCTGTTGCAACTGTTCTATATTTAAAACGCAGGCAGATTATAGATCCTTTTTTCCACTAAAGAGACAGACAGTGTACATTTCTGTTGAACTGTTCTTTGCTGAAGAAGCAGATTCCTTTTCTGTTGCATCTGTTCTCTACTAAAGAGACATACACACACCATTTCAGTCCGATGTATTCTCCATCCAATAGCCAAACGGATCACATTTGAGTTGCAAGAAGCAGATTATGTTGAAATTCTTCTCCATTACGAGCTGATAATAATATTGTTGTTGCAATTGTTCAATATTTCGCATTATTTCCTGAAGATCTGGTAGTGTTGACCTTTTATTGTTTTTAGTTTGTTTTTGTTTTTCTCCAAACAGCATTATTCATTCTCAGTCTTCTTTATCAGTCCAACACTTTCTATTGTGCTTGCTACAGTAAACGTTTTAGTCCTAACTTCAGACTCTCCCACAGCCAGTGACAGACTTGCATGCATGTGTACAGTGTTTGAATTAAAACTTTCCATCTTTTATCAGTTTGTCCAATTGAGAAAGAAGTGCAGCCATTCATTTTTTTCTGATTATCATGAAGAAAAAGAAACACCCGAAGGTGCTGGGGAGGACCCAGAGAAGCACTGTCTTCACCTGCCTTTAGAGCAGTCCCGTACCACCCTTGGAGGCCTGCGCTGTGTTGACGATGGGTACAGGCACGCGCAGGACACTCCATTAAGATATCAAGGGACATAACTGCTCCTGAACAGAGGTAAATTAGACTACAGGATGCAGCTCATAACAGCCCCAAAGTAGCATCCCCATGGGTGTACCAGCCCGTATTTCATGACTGCAGAGCCCACTGGCGAAAAACAACCACCCCACAGCCGCCGAGCACGCCCCACAGACCCAACCACCCCTGCCCACGGACAGATGAAGACAGTGCCACTCCAGACACAGCCAAGCTTTCGCCATACGGTCTTGTATGCCCTCAAGAGAGAATCCAAAGTTATCATGTGATCTAAAGCCACCAACATCCAGAACAGTAATTGATTTTCTCATTTTTTCAGTAACATATACAGCTCTTCCAGGACCATATGCACGACTGCCGATCACAATTCTGTTGCCCCTTTAGTGCTAGATTACACCTGTCCTCCACAAACAGGTAGATCAGAGTTTTTTTTGCTCCCTTAAGTGCAAGATTACACCTGTCCTCCACAAACAGGTAGATCAAATTTCTGTTGCACAAATTCTCAACAACAAAGGCAGGCAGATCACATTCCTGCTGCACATGTTCTCAAAAAATGGTTGACAGATTACATTTCTGTTGCAACTGTTTTCAAAAAAAAAGTTTGGGCAGAATACATTGAGGTATCAAAGTTTCTTCACAATAAGGCAGACAGATTACACTGGAGCTGGAATGGTTGTCAATACAACTGATACCTGTAATTAAATGTCTGTTGCAACTGTTCTCCACAAAAATGGCAGACAGATTACATTGGAGCTGGTTATTATCCATTATCATTACGTTTTTGTTATTGCTGTTCTCCAATAAAACAGAAAAACGGACCACATTTATGCTGCTACCGATCTCCATAAGCGAGGCAGACATCTTCTTGAGTTGAAAATATAAACACCATACTCAACGTGAAAGTGCTCTCCAGCTCTTCCATCAAAGAGGCAGACATATTATATTTTGTTTTTAACTGTTTACCTCAAAACAGGCAAGCAGATCAAATCTGCATTCAACGGTTCTCCGCAAAAGAGGCAACAGGTAAGATTTGTGTTGCAACTGTTCTCCATAAAACATGTTGACACTTGTACTGCAACTCTCCAGAAGGCAAACAGAATACATTTCTTGAACGTTTGAATATATCTGCATCTTATCAACAGAAGTTCCTGACATCCTTATTCAAACTATAATGTAAATGTATCACTGGAGAATAACAAGCTGGAATGAGCAACCGGCCAGACGCATCAATGTGGGAGGGCGCATGTGAACATGTATCACTATACGGACTGAGCATGATGCATTGTTCATGAGGGGGAGGTCATGGTTAGGTGTAGGAAAGTATGCAGGTCTGTTAGCCTGCTGGTCAGAAAAACCGTATACAGCCTTCAGGTTCAAATATTAAACTTTTCTGATCTGAAGACTTGTTTATTTGAAATCTACAATCACTAGTATCAGCCACAAAGCTCAGAGTGTTACCTTTTTTTTTTTTTTTCACTTTATATGTGTGCTCTCATGCAGAGTGAAATTACTGGTTGGTCATACTGTAACTGCAGTGAGTGCAGATTTTCCCCGATGTACAATTATTTCATGCCTGGCTCAATGGCATTTTTCAGGCGATATTTCCGTTCTGGACAATTCTTTTCTTTTCAGGATCTGCAACTTTACTGCTGCTCATATGCTTTACCAAGTCTAAAATAAGGCAAGATTCTGCACACACATCACCACACTTTGGTCAAAAGCACTCGACTCGGTACGCTAACCCAACACTATGGTTCAAGGTTGCATTCCAAAAGAGTGATTATCGTAGAAAATTTCCTCAGATTAAAAAAACAACAACTTTGTTTCTGTTCTTTTTTGCCAGATGTCCACCATTTTCAACTGTGTATGCAGGAGAGTCTGAAATTGTTGGGTCAACATCCAGATGGTGTCAGATGGAAGAGCACCAGACACACCAGCTGAAGGTCCAAAAGCACAAGAGATTTGTGTGCTACTCATCAACACTATACAGCGGACTCCATAAAGACCTTGTTCAGGGATGTTCCAACAGATATGATTTTCTTATTTCTAGCATAGGTAATCATCTTAAATTCAGATTTTTGTGGAAAAATAAATTGGGTTTCAAGCTGGTTTTCAGCATGTTTGGAACGAACCTTTTCCTTTTCTTATAACACATACATGGTGTAATCTTGACAAATATAACAGCCGTAACATGATTGAAAGCGGTCAGCTGGACTATGAAGTGCATGAATTAAATTGAACACATATGGATGACCGGCTGCCACTTCATGGCATGGACCATGACTATCCATATATTATTCTGTGGTGTATTTCTACCTTTTAACAGTGTTTCCTCACAATTTAAAGGTCTACTTTAGAGATTTTCGATAATTTGTTAAAAGCAGGTCTACATGTCATATAACTACAGTACGGTATTCATTTTTCAAAAAAAGTCGCCGGAAGAATTTAACAGATAAAAAACGAGTTTTGCACACCTGTTCAAACCCCGCGCGGTAGACCGAAATACCGTGACGTCACTTGATGGACTGGCCGTCAGCCGCGACCTACACAACAAGCCAACGCCAAGTGAAATCAACACGAGTTGCGATCCCCCACAGCCTAAAAAGTCACGAGGGGGTGGCAGATATTGTGCTGTAGGGGTGTGCAGCAGCTCAGCAGGAGACGGATATTCTTTGCACACATTTCCATCTGATCCAGATACTCGAAAGAAGTGGATTCGGTTGGTGCAACCATGCCGGGCCACTAAGTTATTTTTACCACGTCAGTTCCAGCTGGAGCACGGAAACGAGCTGTTCCGACAATTGCCGAGCCCGTTCGAGTGGATCAAAACTTCGTCTGCATTGTGCGCGTATACTTTGAAGGCGGAGTGGTAAGCTCGTACAGATGAGTACGATAGTCGCACGTTTATTCTGTTCTTATCTATGGATAGATCACACTTGTTAAATTGAATGAACACGTTAAGGCTTGAGGAAGGAGAATCTCCGCTCGCCGTCCACGCGTGATCGCATCAAAAAGTCAGTCGGTAGCCTCCCTCGAGACTTCGGTAAAGTCCGTACGCCTTCGGAATGATGTGTTCTGGCGTCCAGCTGGAACTGAATAGCTCGTTTCCGTGGTCCAGCTGGAACTGACGTGGTAAAAAGAACTTAGCGTTCAAACTGATAAGGTAAAGGCCTTGCAGAAACATCCCCAGAGTTACATTGGCTGTCGCAATCATAGTCACTGTTTTTACATGATAAATTAAATACTGATCGAGATGTGCAAGAACCATCAGAATCGCTTTCTGTCGCCGTTGGCTTATTGTGTATGTCGCGGCTGACGGCCAGTCCATCATGTGACGTCACATCCAAGAGTAGTTAAGCCATGCCAAGATTTAGTTGATTACCTCCCGTTTTCTTGATTACAGGTGAAAATGCCCACTTTCGCGGATCGATTTCGTGTGATCGGGAGCGAATCGGATGTTTATTTTACCAATTTATCAAACATTTCATATTTCTGCATAAGCTGACCAATTATCGAAAACCTCTAAAGTAGACCTTTAAGTATAGAGCCACCTAACTATCATGCATCTCAGTCTCTCTCCTCAACATTATGCTTGCATGCCCACATACTTTCCTTTCAGTATGGCAACAGAAAACGCAACACACAAAGCATCAAGACTGTACCAATTTCAATTGTTCTCTCACGTAACCCACAACTACAAAACGATGAATTCTGGCCTGACAGAATACCTCAATTAGTCAACAAATCTAGTGAACATTTATTAGCATGATTGTAAAGAGAAAGCACAATGCAATCACATGGTCACACTTCCATTACCAAGCACCCACCACTGGCAGTGCGGGCAAAGAATACTAGGCAACCTTGTGAAAACAAACACCTCACTTCATCTAACAACAGCATAACTATGCAGTCAGGACAACCCTCCTAGGACTCTACTCCACAGTGCACGGAATCGAGCTGACATCTGACCAACTGGCATGTATGTCGATACCACATGCTGCGTCTCACATCAAAAACAAAAAATGCCCACTCCAGAATTTTTGTGGCTTTGCCGGAGGATTCCCTCAAAGAAATCCCAATTTCTTTACAGTACTCACAAAAAGGGTCCATCGTAACATTCGTGGGGAATTGGGTTTAAAATGTGCAGGCCTATTTTCAGTTAGTTCACTGAAAAGAAAAACTTTGTTCTTCTTCATCCCGGTGTCTAACCCAAAATCGTCCCCACCCCCCCCCTTCCCCCGCCCAGTGCGGACCCAAATTCTGAATGGTTGGGTCCTAGTCCCGCCACGCAACTAACGCAGCACATCATGCCCCTTTGGAAAAAATTGGGCCCGGGTTTCCCTTACCCAGCCCCGCATGTTCAGAAGGCAAGGCAGGAGGAGGCCATCATCAGACAGAAAAGACCCCTGGGCCCAGACAGGGCGAAGCCCCGGGTGGCGTAGGAGAAAGCGCTGCTTCAGGGGGGGTTGCACTGCGACACCCCAAATGCGAAAAAACTGCCAATTCCCGCCCTGCAAACACCGGGGAACGAGGGGCAAAAGCAAGTTTTGGGGAAAAAAAGTAAGTTTTTAATCTCCCTCAGCGACTTTAAACTGAAAAAATGAAGTGTGGTACAGAAAAAAAAGAAAATGCATTAATACATGTTCAAACGGCAATACATCAAATAAAGTAAAGAAATTTCCAACATTTTTTGCTTGAAATTTTTGCCCGGTGATAATTTTGTATGGCAACTTTGCACGCAGGCGACGTACACATAGGGTGGCGGTTTCATCTCCCAAATTTATGGTGTAAAAACCCCTGCCTCTAACGATGGGAACCTTGAAACCCACTTCAAAATTTTCCTTTCTTCGGGGGTTTTTTAGTCACGGCAGCTTAAATGATTTCTTGCACAAACCTTGGGCACCTTGATCCCCCAAATTTACATGGTCCAAGATTGGTACAAGGTAAATAATTTTCTTTGTCACCTAAAAAACATACCCCTTACTTAAAATGGAAAGGCTTTTTTTTTTGGGGGGAAACAGAGCGGTAAAAGTTTCTTAATTTTTTTTGAGGTTTTTTTTTTGGAACAATTAAATTTCCTGAACACGTTAGACTTTCTGAAGTTTCCATGTAAGGCTGTCACCCGCATTTCCCATTACATAGACAAATAAGCGTCTTTGTCTTAAATCAAACAAACCCTACGTTTATTTTAAGAATTATGCGAAATTCTTAAGGTTTACCTGTACCTCCCGGCACCCTTCCTGTGCATGGTAAAAGACTGCGTCACAGCATGGCCATTCCCCCCCAGTGACTATGCTTTAAATTATTCTGTTTTTAAAACGCTTTATAAAATTTTTGGGAAAGTTGAACAGAGTAAACCCCTCGCCGTGAACTGTATAGGCGAGTGTAACTGTGCGGGCTGTTTTCATGGGTACAAAAATTTTTGTGTGAGTGCTTACGGAAAATAGTGTCCGGAAGCCCGGTTTCGCAGTTCACCGACTGCTCCAGGTTTTTGGTTTTAAACCGGGGGTGCTGGGCGTTGGCAGTCTTACGATATTGGCAAATCCGTTACAGAAGGCCGAGAGGGACCCGATGATGTTTGTTTATTAGCGATGAAGTTCCTCAAACGCTCTTCTGAAATTTTATTTTAAAATTTTAAAGAAGGTTTTTCCTATTCTTTTTTTCCTATGATTGAAGGGTAACCCCCGGAATTTTTTGGAAAAAGAATGTATTTTTTTTATTTGTTGTCCTTGTTGATAGGGAAAAAAGGAATTGTGTGGAAAAAAAAATTGTATTTTTCCTATTCTGTTGTCCTGTGACTTAATAGGGTAACAAAACAGAATTGTGTTTCGGAAAATGGGAATGGATGAAATGAATGTTATATGAAGTGGTCTTCAGAAGGAAAGAAAAAAAAGATTTGGTTTATCTTGTGACTTATCTGAAAATGAAAACAAAACGTGCTGAAAAGTATTTATTGCAAGAAGGTGGAGAGTTTTTGATGCTATAGATAATAAGCTCCCAGAGTGAGCGACACAGACTTTTGTTTTTCATTCTGATGTGCGATGTGTTTACATGGGTATCAATATATGTGTTGTTAAACAGAAGTGTGGTGGAAATCTTTCCCTTACATATATTGAAGTTGATGAATCGAAATGAAGTGAACATTCTGATGTTACAAGAAAGAAATGAACATTTTGTGAATGGACAAAAGACAGTGATTATATGAAATGAATTGAACATTCTTGTTTACAAGAAAGCAAATGAACATGGTGTGAATTAACGAAAGACATTTATAGTTCGGAAAAAAATAATCAATTGTGTAATCATTGTATGCAATGAATTGTGTTCATGGTTTATTGAAGAGGATCCAGATGGAAATCCTTTTCCTAAGTTGGAAGACTAGATTGTAAAAGGTTTATATGGAAATCCTTCCCTGTGCAGTGTTATGCTTCCGGAAAAGGAAATCTGTAGTGTGATGATTCTGGAAAAGGGAATCTTGTAATGTTATCATTTTGAAAAAAACCCATTGTATTGTTAAACAAGATATGCTGATGTGTGGCTCAAGTTATAGTAAAATATGATGTGGCTAATGAATATGAACGAATATGTTATGTGGCTCAAGTTCTAGCAAGATATGATGTAGCTAATGAACATGAAGGTAGTTGTGATTCTAATGAATGGTGGCCATGATAATCAAGGTAGTTAATCAGTTCCCCCAGGTTGATAGTGTTCCCTGGACTAGGGGAACTGGCTACTACCCAGGTGAGGGCCGGGGCCGTGACTGTAGACGCCCGATCTCCAGCTGCTGCTGTGGAACGGTCGGTCCGTGAGCCGACATCTGCCCTACCTGTTACTGCGCCCATGACCGAGGGTCGGGCCAGCGACCTACGTTTAAGGTCTTTGTGAGCGTGGCATGGGTGCCACACTCCTGTGCTGTTGTTGTGTGCCAGCGACATGCGTCGTTCCGCACTTCCAGCCCACCTTCCTTGTGTCAGCGACCTGCATTCCAGGACGTCGCTACGAGTATGTTACTGTGGTGAACCACAGCTCACAAGTGTTTAGAGCCACTGTGACTGAGTGCTGGCAGAGACGCCATGAATCAGCTTATTTTCTTTTGTGTGTGAGCCACCTGTGAGTGGCGTCGTGACAGTCTTGCCTCGTGCTGCCGTCGTCGGTATTAACGACAGTTACATTAGAAAGAACTGTATTTGGTTAATTTATTTGTACACCTGATGGTGGGTGTGCCATCTCATGTTTAAATTATATGTATATCTGTGTGTGTTTTGTTTGATGGCTCAGGCAGCATAAAACGAAAAGAACAGTTGTTCTGGTGCCTGGCTGTCCATGTTCGGATGAATGGGTGTGTGTAAGTAAGCCCAAAAGTCGTGCATGCATCCACAATTTTCTGAGTGACAGTCAGACAGACAGACATTACACACAAGCTTTTTCCATCCGTAACATATACTTTAGGTGTGTGTGTGTGTGTGTGTGTGTGTGTGTGTGTGTGTGTGTGTGTGTGTGTGTGTGTGTGTTACGTGCGCATGCGTGCTTAACTCAACCATTCACATTTTCTAGTGAACATGAACATGGCAACTTATCAGAACAAAGTAAACACAGACAAGTCAAGCCATCCAAGCACGAAGATGCCTTGGAATCACCTATGCCAGAGGAACGTTCACGTCAAAGTCATTGAAACTGTCAAGTTAACGTGGACCGTTGGTGGATGGACACTGTGGTGTGGATGGGAAGGCTCACTTAACCCTCTGTCTACTGCATGACGTTGTGCTACATGATTATATGAATACCATGCCAAGTGAGGCAACTCCGCAACACATACACACTTGCCATAAAGACACCTTAATAAAAAAAATTTGTTTTCAACTGATCTAATCTATAAAAGTAATGAAAAAACTTCAAAGACATCACTCCATCCAAATCAGCCATTTTTTCCCATATATAGTGAACTGGTACATGGGGGGGGGGGGGGGGGGGGGGGGAATGAACAAACTTACTCTATTTCAGAGTTCTCAGTGCTAAAACAATTTTTCTTAAATTCACTGTAACCACACAATGTCATGGATTAGGAGCACAGAGTGATTTTCCAAGTCAAAACAAAATACTGAAAACTTCAGGAACAAAATAAAGTCATTCTACATGGTCTGCACACTAAATAATCAACTTTTGTTGTAAAGGGGAAAGAAAGAAAAAAAACTTCAACAATTTTGTTAAACTGAAGGCATCACATATAAGAAGATTTGTCTTCTAACTGCTGAGGTGAAAAAAATAACAAGAACAGATTACTGAATACTGGACTTTAGATTGTGATGGAATTCAGCAAAAATGTGCTTTTACACAAGTGCACTGAGCAATCGACCCCCCCCCCCCCCGACACACACTGTGGTGATAATGTACTCTTGTCCGTCTCCTCTTTGCTTTTTGAAAAACAGGCAGTTTTTATTTTAGACCAGAGTTTATGTTCATCCTTTTCTCGTTAAAATCTGCCAAATTCCTCTGAAATCAAAAGGCTAAAGGTGACACTCCCACAGGCAAATCATGGGAAACACACATGGACTTTGCTGGCTATCAAAAACAAACGAAACTTTTGGGGGGCTTCACTTCTTGTAGCCAACCTCCAGTCAAACAATTAAAGAATCTCTAGCAATTTTTTATCGAATTTTCATCGGGGGGGGGGGGGGGGGGGGGGGTCTTTGGCCAGCAGTAAGGGGCCCTATTCAACGTCATAATTATCATCTCCCCAAATCATTATCGATTCCAGCCTCAAATCAGTCAGCAGTCAATCTTCATTTATAACTAGGTCAAGATCAATGCCCGACTCATTTTGCTTCAAATCTTCAAGAGTGTAGCTGCAAATACCCTCTCGTCATCAATATCACATTAGAAAATGAATTCTACAAGTTGCATAGTTACTTGATCTGCGGTTTTCCATAAAATCTTCGTGAAAAAAAAGCCGAACTTTGAAAATTCACAGCAGCGAAATACTCCACAGAAGCGCTTGCAACAAAAACCAAAATGGTGTCCACAAACTTCCATCCCGGAAGACTCTTCCGTCGCAATTGCATTCTGGGATATGCGTTTGTGAAAGCGAAAGTCATTGACCTAGTATTCAGCGGTCGATCTCGGTCGATCCGGTATTCATACAGAGGAAATCTCTGGTCGATATCGGTCGATCTGGTAGGCATTGGGTAAAGTGGCTCTATGTCTTAATTAGCACTTATTGCCATTAGTTGGCGGCCTCGTGTGACTTGAGGCGTCCTGCATATGACGGACAAAGACAGGTAGCCTGAACATCACCAAAGTGACCAAACAGCAGTGCAGCATCTCTCGTGGTCAGCTGTCTCATTATCACTAGGTACCACTTGCTACCAGTGGACTGCTTTGCCTGGGGCTACATTATAGCAAATGTAAAAAAGATGGAATGAGCAGTGTGGAAGCGATGTGACTGGGATGCAGGGAAGATGAGACAGCAAACAAACACAAATCAAAACAAAAAAGCCCAAAGTCACCAAATGCCCGATGGTATTCATTCTTCAATGAACATTTCAACAATCATCGCTGAAAAAGTATTTTCTTGGCCTCAGCTGCACTTACTGGCTGGACAGACCTGTTTACCCCAATTTCGTTTTTACCTGTAATGTCTCATAAAAAAACCTGTAATTTCAGGAAAAAACCTGTAATTTTCATAATCGCAATATTTAGCGACTTTTGCACTTACAACATGTATATTTAAATGTAAAGCATTTATACCATAATAACAAGACTTTGGTTAATTATACAATTATAGTATTTAATTTTTAATAACACTTTACTTACCAGTTACCTTCAAATTGTTCAGCTACCAGGCACTCTCAAGTCTGTTTCATGCTTGAACTTGTAAACACCACAACTGGGAGTGGGAGTATTTCCCTTTTATTTCATCACACAAAATCACTTTATGATGAAGAAGCCACTCTTGAATACTGTTTATAAGTATACTAATGTTGCAAGTCACTATATGTTGTTCAGCTAGCAGGCACTCTGAAGTCAAGTTCATGCTTCTTGAACTTGGAAAACCACAATGATAACATCAGACACAGACAATGGCCGTTCATTTTCACCAAGGTTTCGCTACCATTGCTTCTGCCCTTTATGACAGACAAATCATCGAACTCCTTTTTGGTATTCTTCTTTTCAGTCGTGAAAAACGATGTCAGTTTCTGTGAAGACTCGGCATCTTTCTTCGTTTCAACGTATTCAGGCGTTTTTTCTTTTTTGCAGTTGTAACTCTTGTCATAGGCCTGAATGGCGATAGAAAAACCCGATGACAGTAAACAAAAAGGGATACTCTTCCCCAAGTGACGATCTCTGTTTCCCAGGCGTTCGGGGTAGATTAGGGAATGTTGCGAACTTTTGCAATTTTTGAACTTTTGGATGCCCAGCCGTGGGCGGGTGTTCGTTTCCCCGCCATCTTTGCAAAGGTAAGCGCAAGGCACGGGGGAAACGCTTAAATGCTGTTTGCCTTTTGACGGATGCAGCAAAAAAAAAACTTTGCGTTTGTTTTTTTTTTTTTTTTTTTCCCTAAAAATTTTTTTTGGCCGTAATTCCGTAATTTCGTTTTTTTCCCCGTAAAAATTACGGCAAAACGTAAGAGTAAACGGTCTGGCGGAACACACTGAAAATATAGCGTGAATCAGCGACAGTCTGCAAGAGCATTTAAAATGTCCTAGAACTGCGCAATGTGGAGGTTACGGACCCAAAATTTTTAACCCAAAAAAAAGACATCATAAAGTGCCAGAGTCTGTTTTTGGATTAAATCGCAGTTGTCAAGGAAATGATCCCCTACTAGACCAGGCAGTGCCGCCCAAATTTTTTCTTTTTCTTTTTTTTTGCTGTCCAACCTTGCGCCCCAGGGCATTGCACCCACGCCGCTCATTCCAACAGCCCATTTTCCATTGAATTTTCTTTTTCCATCTAAAAACTAGACAAAGGGCGCAGTCACTGCGCTCCTTCAGTTTTTTTTGCAGTTCATGTCTCAGTGAAGACCTACCCGAGCGAACACCCACTGTGGCTCCCCTGTCCCAGTATTTAGCTGCCTGATCAATGTCCGCATGCTGCACATGGTCTGGAATGACCGAACCTGCACACACAACACACACACACCACACACACACACAATGTCTTCCATCAGCAATTGTAGCAACTCTACAGCATGTACTGTGTCTGCAATTCTTGCAAACAAATAGAGAGTGGGTGGTTACAGTTCTCAAAGATGAAAATAAGACATCACAGGATGGGGATGGGCGTGACTTCAGAAAAAAAAATCCTTCTGACATCTGTTATAGCGCACATACCTCTTTCTGTCTGATGTCCATTGCAGCGGATCAGACATTAAAAATTTCCACAACTAACATCAGGTCAATTCATGAAATTTGAAATGGCCATGTGCTAGCATCATTACCACAGAGCAACCTTTGACCACTGCACATGCCACACAATGACCTGCTGGTTAACAGTTGAGCATTTTTTAAATCAATTGGGTTACTGTTTAGGAGTGAGATCACCATGGTTGTCTCAGTTGTCGAAATGTGACATGGAAAGCGATGAGGAAAGGGAGTTTACAGTTCTCTTGAAGCTGTCAAACTTGTTAAAACTGAGGAATCATACCTTGAAGCTGCTGAGTTTGACAATGACACCAACTGTAGGTTGTATGAAGGAGGTGAAAGTGCTGAAAAGAATACCAGACAGAGAACATGGACATTCAGAGGGATGGAGGAGGAGTGGGCCGAGTGTGTGTCACGGACAGCCAAGGTGTGAGCCTCGTGGCAGCGTTAATACAAATGATCCACTGGCAGATCCGAGTAGGGAACGGTTTCTTCATTTCACAAAAAATTACAATCAAGATCTTTTTCTTTCTGTTCCATTCCTCAATAGATATGGACTGAAGCTGCACGACATGACTGGCCCACTCCTCATTTTTTTCAAAATAATTTTTTTTTGTTAGTTCACTTGTGTAGGACAGAATCGCTATTGCTTACACTCTTACTAGGTTTCTGAGTGTGATTTATGTGGAAATAGATCTTTCAAAAACCAAAGAGAACGCCACCTAAATGCTCTTGTAACTAACATGTACACTGGTTGAGCTGCGCCAAAACACTAAGTGAGGAGAAGCTGACAATGACTGGTGAAACTGTGTCAAAACAGTATGCGAGGAGAAACCAACACTTACCTGGTTAAGCAGGGGAAGAAATACTAGGTGAGGGACAGACTGACACTTGCTGGTTAAGTAGAGCAGTAACAGTAGGGGAGGAGAAGTTAACAGAACTGAAGGTGGGCTGCTGAACCTGAAACATCCAGATTCAACACAATCTGTATCAGGAAATGTAAAGGACAGAAGAGAACCTTAAAATCGTCTGTAATGAACATCAACCCAAGGGTGTGTAGCTTTACTTAATCCACTTTGACCCAATACAGCTGCAAACAACAATTAAGTACAGGAAACTTGGACTGGAAAGAGCAAGTGGCTGGGAAGGAAGTACAGTAATTGGTCCCAACAGGATACATAAAATGTAACAGTGTAATTCAAAAACATTTATTTACGCATCAAGCGTAAACTAAGTATTCAAGTACACAAAGTGTATTAAATCTTACATAAATGAGCAACATCAATCAAACATTATTCAAAATAAATGAATATATTAAAAATAAAAGCCTTAAGGCCAAAATGAACAACAGAAACTGAAAGATAAAAACACATGGGCACAGTGCAGACTAGTGTTGCTCTGAAACTGCCACAATCCCTGGAAACAATGAAATTACTGGTTCGGACATACTCACCCGCACCACAATACACACACACACACATATATAATCTATCTCTGTGTGTGTGTGTGTGTGTGTGTGTGTGTGTCCATGTGTGTGTGAGCAAGCGTGTGTGTGTTCACGTTTTCAGTATGTTTTCTAGCACTTATGAACTGTGACCCCCTACATATTTTTGAGACCCCCTGAAAATTTTGAAACCAGTTTTGCACATCCGAGTCTGACCATTCAATTTCTAGGAAATAATTATCATTGTTCATTACCAGAATTCTCATTTTGAGACAGCTGCTGCCATGCTATTGCTTAGTCTTAGCATCAAACATACAATTATTGCATTATCCAACAGTGAGTGAAACTCATCTCCACCCAGATTCACATCTGAATCATTACCATAAATTCTCTTCACTACTTTCTGCATGACTGATTCACAGGGCTGAAAACCAATTGTCAAGGCAGCAAAATTGCGACTGTCCTTGGTGTTTTTCCAACTGTTTTCTCTTCCTCTCCACCCTGAAGTTGATAATTTTCAAGTCTACAATCCACAGGTCTATACTTCTATACTACCACCTCCAACGATATCTTCACTGAGAACACTGAAGGCAAAGAAGAAGTCAGTCTCTTTAATGAAGTAAGTTGCCCACTCTCGCCTCCAACAAATTTTTTGTCGACAAAGCCATTGCATCAAGCTGGTCATTGCTTTTTTCCAGCGACCTATGTGAAGACTTGGCTGGTCAAATGCCGGTCTCTGAAGTTGAAGCATTTGACCACTTTCATCAACAAAAGTAAGTTGCTGTATTTCTTGACAAGTTTGCAGCTTTGCTGCTTTTGACTTCGAACAAAGCTGCAGAAAAAATTATCATACTTGCGACCAAAACAAACAAAAAGAACCCTGCATTTCCCTCTGTGTGAAAATCTGTGAATAAAACTGCAAAACCTGTGAGCAAAGTTGTGCATACAAAGAACACCCGACTAAATGACAAAAAAATTGGAAACCACAATTGAATCAAAATCTGCCGTTTTGTTGATGGCCAGAATGTGCGCTCCTTTCTACCTGGCCAATGTCCAGGCCAACGCCTGACTCAGCCAGCCATTTACCACCATACATAATGTTGATGTCACAAACAGTAACTGAAAATGGCAGTTTCACACAGCAAAATCCCCAACAGTCGCAATGATAATCCAACAAGAAATTAATGCTCAACTCTTTTTTTTTGTTTTCTGCAACAGATGTTTGAAAAATACGACTCTTGCTCAGTGGGTGGGTCACAGCATTCACCACACGCCCAACACAAAGGATTATCTGCAGTCAGGCAGCCCTTATTGTCCTATCAAACCATGTATGAGATTAAATCAGTCACCGATTGTGTAATTCATGACTGAAGAACCTTAATACCCACTACCCAAAGCTGTCAATTACTGAAGTCCCTCGGTGTCCACATGCGGTGAAGCAGTCAATCATTAAAGCCCCTTGATGGCCGTATGTGATGACTCGTCAGTTATCCATCACTGATTTCACAGGATGTCCATATACAATGCCTAGTCACTACTTCATCACTGAAGTACCCTGATGCCCACATGTCAAAGCTGTCAGTAAAGTTTCTCGTGTCACAACAGTCAGAAATTTGTCAATCATTGAGGTTTCTTATTGGCCATATGTCATGACTTGCACTGGTTAACCATCACAGATTTCACCAGGTATCCATGTACAATGCCTTATGCTAGCTGCCAGTTACTGAGGTCACATAATGTCTACTTACAATACCTCATAACTGCCTGTCAGTCACTCACTGTAATCACAAGATGTCCATCATACAAAGACTCACCTCTTGCCTGCTGCTCACCATGGTACCACCAAGGGGTCTCAGCAAGCTCCGCCCACTGGCCACAGTCTGCAATCAACAAGAAAAGTCATGTCTGATTTCCCAGTTCTAATTTCCTTTTCACTCTTTGATTTGACATAAACCTGAGATGGCCTGACAGATGACAACTGCATGTGCAAAAAATAAGAATTGTACCAATATTTCTTATCACTAAAAAATCAAATTCAAAGGTTTCCTTTCCCTTTGATATTTCAATTTCCGCTGAAGGTTCAATTTAGCAATGACCACCTGTCTTCTTTCCTACCCATACCCTCTTCTTCTCCATTCCTATCATAACTTTTGTACTACTTACCACAGCAAAACTAAAAGCCCTCAAATCAGTACCCACACACAACAAATTTATCTGGAATTGCTAAAGGAAAAATGTATTTTCCATCTTTCAGTAGAATGTCTCCTGAAACACTGACTCTGAGGCAGTGATTGCTCTGACATAGCAACCTAAGACAGTTGCCTGTGGAGACTGAATGTTCTTTCAAATGTCAGTGTTCAGGATTACAATCACACTCGGATACATGAGCATTTGCGTTCCAGGGCCATTCCTCAGTATTAATGCCCCTCTTCAACTAGTTCAAGGCAAAAGAGATCAGAGACAAGATTTTTTTTTTTAAATACTCATCTCTTCATATGTTAGTTTAGAGCACTGGAAGATTCATTCAGTTAATCAATTCGATTTTTTTTACACATACATGAAGTATTTGGAACTGTGCCAAACTGACCCCCCTTGATGGCCACAATGAGGTCATCGGACTCCTGATGCCTCAAAATAACTTGAGGCTCCATATAGGATAATGATTGATCAACAGAAATGAGTTAACTACTGTTATCAGCTCATAAAATGACTGATGACGCAATGTGGGCAATGCAGATCAGGTTGCCCACTATCAAAGGCAAACACTGTTCTAATGCATTCAACTGGTAAAATACCGTTTTAAATCGTCCAGAATGAAAGAAATCAAGCTGCCACTACACTAGTAAGAATAAGGCTGGATTTTGACACCAGAGGAATGGCTTAAATATCAAAGCGTCCCACCCTCACTGCCTCAATGTAATATTGAAAAATCTCTCCCATTAATGTTGTTGCAATCTCTCCGAAGCAGGCTGCTTCAAATCTCATCCTTACTCAAACACACCTGTACACGCATATTTGTGTAACAAATGAAAGATTGTTGCAATATCATGATAGTTCCCTGCAATTTAGTATTTATATGCCACCACAGCCATCTAAAGCAAATGCGGGTCTAGGAGACCCTCGACTAATATGCGTTTGAAGATCTGAGCATCTCCCAGTCCTGCACTCAAAATGAAAGCCAATTTCTAAAACAATTTTGTGTGTATGTTGTTGACAGGTGTCAGAGGCTACTAAAGTACTATGCTAAATGGTGCTGGGGGTCTGCCTGATTAGTTATTCAGCAGCTGGGCAAAAGCAAAAGTACATACAACATGTATGAATTACTAGCCTGCCTAAGAAGCACACTGGTTTTCTATCCACTGTCTTTCATGTCAGAGCTATAACCTTTCCATGAATCTTCGTCACCATATACAGTGAGACAGTAAGTGAGTAACCATAATATACAGTGAGACAGTAAGTGAGTAACCAAAATCATGGTGATTGTACTTGCTCTATTTAAGACAAGTGTGGAAGGGCAAAGAGGTCAGACAGTTTCAACTAGCAAAATCACTCCATGTTTCATTATAAGCAATTACACTTGCTTTGAGAAAAAAATCTGCTTTCCATTCTCAAGAATGAAGGTAATATTCACATTTACCACTGTGTACCGTTCTGCTTTGAGTAAAGAAAAGCAACTTTCTTGAACTTCACGTACCAGTGGGCACGTTGCTTTGAAAAAAATTGCTTGTTTGTACTTTACAGAGTCCACGGGGGTAAATGTGTACATCGCCACAATGGGATACTGGCGCAACAAGCAATGTTGTTGTTTTTCTACAGTACTTAAAATAATATTGTTTCAAACGATCGAAGGTCACTGCCGCACGCGGGTCTGGTGACCTAAACGACGATGACACAACTGTGCTCGCTCTTATGATTTCAGACACTCATTCCTGTCTATCATACAGTTTACGTTCTGTACTGTGTATTTATCTCACTATAATTATAATCTTCATTTCATTCGTCCATAGAATCAATTTGCTGACTCAGAGAAATTACTTCTTACAATGTACGATCTCTAAGGTGGACATTATTACACTCCGACTTCAGTGCGACGAGCACTGTGGTGACCTTCACAAAAGACGGTCAGCTCTTTCAAAGTACTGAACAAGAGACGTATAAAGCTTGCTAACAACAATTTATGATTCGAATACCTACCACACTGCGAACAGTTGGGATGAATCGTGCACAGGCGTACATGTTGAGGTGGATGGGCGTCTGCTTAGGTCAGTCAACCTGCAACAGTGAGAACCGAGATACCGGCTACGTCACATACATTCACTTAGTTCCGTAAAGACGAAACTACAACGTCAAAATACGTTTACCAACTGAGACAAGCCTCGGATCACTTTGTAGACTATAACATACTTAAATGAATCGTTTCCAAACAACCGATGGCACCCAGAATAAATGATCGAGGTTGATAACTTTGCAACTCAAGTTCCTAGCAGACTAACCCGTAGAGGTGAACAGTGAAGGAGACTAACAAGTGCCCAGTACGCATGCGTAGTCTTGGTTGCTTCCGTGAAGCTTCAAGGGAAGTGTCAAAAAAGCACAAACCGCTAACGGTCGTGCTACACGCATACTTCAGTTTGTTTGAAGTTTCAGTCGCTGTTAACGTGCATGCTGTCTCTCGCGATCTTTAGACGTCTGGCACAGTGTAGGATGGAGAAAAAGTGGAACATAATCAAATAAAAGTTGAAAACAACAGAGTTGCTTTGTGTCTACAACAGTGACTGAAATTGAGTATAAAGCTTTAAAATAGTAAAACCAGCAGTACGGTGTTAGCCAGTTAGTGGCCTTATTATACCACTTTATAGCCAGTTAGTGGCCTTATTATACCACTTTATAGCCAGTTAGTGGCCTTATTATACCACTTTATAGCCAGTTAGTGGCCTTATTATACCACTTTATAGCCAGTTAGTGGCCTTATTATACCACTTTATAGCCAGTTAGTGGCCTTATTATACCACTTTATAGCCAGTTAGTGGCCTTATTATACCACTTTATTTAACAAGCCTTTTCAAATGTCATTGTCTTCATTACTTCCGAAACAACAACGTCTATTATATGAACTTTTTGGCATTGCAATTGACACTGCTTCATTTTGTTTCGAAGTGCTGTTTTACCTTTTATCATTCTTGCTTTTGGCTTTCGCCTTTCCTCTCTCCTTCCTACGTCGGGCCACTCTGATGACTTTTTGAACTCGGTTGTTGTCTACTTCCGCTGCTCAACTAGTGATCCAGGTCTTCAAAATTAATGTACTCCAGAGAACCTTCCCAGACAGCAAGGGTCCAAGGACCCACCTAGGGGCCACCTAGGTTCTGGCTAGATTCAGCTTGTCCAAGCTGGAGCTAGCTGGAACCTAGGTGGACCCTAGTATCCTTGCTGTTAGGGAATTTCCTCGTTGCTCCGCGTTTCCTGTTTGCATACAACACGCAGGTTAACACTGTCCCACTGTCTTTGTGGTTTATCTGACCACGCCTAGCTTTGGGATGCAAAGGATTTTGCAGTGACGATAAGAAGTGTGGGGTATGGTTTCATCTTGCATGTGTTGATGTTGATTCTGCTCATCAATATCCAGCCGTTGTGCTTTCAATAGCTTTGAAATCTTCCGCAACATACAGCTCCTTTGCTCCACTAAAGTCAATAACAGCCAGCATAAATCCCGTTCTTCATCTTGACCCTTTCCGCCCAGACTTACCATGAACGCAAACCAACCCAGGCAGTAGGCCTACATTCCTGCAGGCAATGCCAGCAACAGACACCGGCCTAGCACCCCCAGCGTAGTAGTACCTGTTGCTCATCATACGATAACAGTTGTCCCGTCTTTGGTCTGTCAAAGACGACGAATTTCCGCATCCTAAATACCGACTGCCAAAGTGTCCAGAAGTGAAGTGAGTTTCTCACTGCCGTGCAGGTTATCATGCCTGACATCGGTTTTGGAATCGTCATAGCTGTGGGAAATAATGGCATGGTGAACTGGCTGGATCTGGAGCAATCGCTTCCAATGAAAACTACCCACACGACTGCATCTTTAGGTAGTGAACTTGATCTGGTTCCAAACTACAAGATGAAGTAGTTGAAAGTCAGATTCCACAAACACAAAAATCTATAGGCTTGGGTTTTCTACATATCATACCAGAACAGTAAAGACCTACAAGAGCTGAGGTAGACCCTCGACAAATTGTCTGGTAATGGTGTGAAAGACAGGTAAGCTTACATTGTTCTGGCTGGTGACTTCAATTGTCCTCATGTAAATTGGGAGAACAAAGCAGTCTGCCCATCTATAGAGGATTGTCCTGTCCAACAGTCTATGGTCTCTTCCTTTCCTCTCCTGGCCAAAGTCTTTGACCTTATCTTCACCACTAATTCATCTCTCTTACAGCACTCCAGCAGCATCCCTGGCATCTCAGATCATGTCACGGTTGTTGCCGATTTTGACATCAGGTCCCAGGTAACACGGAAAAACCACTGAAGTACTTCAAACGTCACATTGCTGACTCGACAAGACTCCCTCTGACTTGAATACAACCAGTCTGCAAGTAAAACACAGTGTGATCATACACCTAATGTTGAAGACCTCTTGACAGCATTCAAGTCCTCTCTTCAGCCCGGGATGGATGTGAACATAGGCTACCTCTGGTATGGATAGCATGCCTGTCTCCCAAGGACTGACTGTGTGTGTGTGTGTGTGTGTGTGTGTGTGTGTGTGTGTGTGTGTGTGTGTGTGTGTGTGTGTGTGTGTGTGTGTGTGTGTGTGTGTCTGTCTGTCTGTCTGTCTGTCTGTCCGTTTGTCTGTCTGTCTGTCTGTGTCAGTTTGTTATGAGAGTAACCATACGCGCGGACTCCGCACTCCTGATGAGTCTCACTGACTTTATGATGTTCAGTGCATGAATTACGTTCTGTTTTCTGTACTGCAGGACATCGCCTGCTACAGATTTAATGTGACGAGAAAAACTACCCAGAGAATAACAGTAGTATTCTCGGACAGCTAAAGGAATTAATCAAAACACGGCACAGAAGCAACGCGTTTCAACCTCTAGCTCTTCTACAGTCAGTGACTATCTACCTCTGTATATCCACATCTCCACCTTTGTCCCCCGTGAAGTGGAGATCGTTGATCTGGCCTGTGCCCCACCGACACCTCTTATCAGTCTGCTGGCACCGTACACGATGACTGACCCGGTGTCGCGTGAAATCTGGGAACGTGATATCTGTGAAGGCTTCCAAGATATCACAGATTTTTTTGGGAACGTGTTCCCAAAATGTACTGTGACATCTGGGAAGGTCTGTGATATTTGGGAACGTGGTCTTTCAGAGCTCAGAAGGGCAGAAAGAAGACGAAAAAAGAACGGATTTTCGAGATAAGGTAGGAAACAATTTATTTAGGTGCAATTGAGATCTTTGGCCTTCTTGTCACTTTCTTTTTTCATTAATTTCTTGGCATGATTTTCACAAAGTTCCAAGATTTCACGATTGGAAGTTAGGAAATCTGGGAACACATTCGCAGATATCACGGTAAATCTGGGAACGCGTTCCCAGATATCACGGTTCCCAGATATTATACGACACCGGCTTTCTTCTACCAGTCAGTTTCACAGTGAGGTGACTGCGGGCAAAATTGAAACAAACTTCAAAGAAACATTACTGTTAGCAAGACAAACAGCATTCAAGACAATGAAAACGAAGGACGAACAATAACTTATCTCCTTACGTTGGACGCAAGACGTCGAAAAGCGTCGTGTTTTGTTTTGTCGTTTGTTTGTCTTTTTGGTTCGGCGGAACAGCAATCCACCAGGCCACCCCTGTGTAGTGAGAGAGTTATCACCAGGCCACCCCTGTGTAGTGAGAGAGTTATCACCAGGCCACCCCTGTGTAGTGAGAGAGTTATCACCAGGCCACCCCTGTGTAGTGAGAGAGTTATCACCAGGCCACCCCTGTGTAGTGAGAGAGTTATCACCAGGCCACCCCTGTGTAGTGAGAGAGTTATCACCAGGCCACCCCTGTGTAGTGAGAGAGTTATCACCAGGCCACCCCTGTGTAGTGAGAGAGTTATCACCAGGCCACCCCTGTGTAGTGAGAGAGTTATCACCAGGCCACCCCTGTGTAGTGAGAGAGTTATCACCAGGCCACCCCTGTGTAGTGAGAGAGTTATCACCAGGCCACCCCTGTGTAGTGAGAGAGTTATCACCAGGCCACCCCTGTGTAGTGAGAGAGTTATCACCAGGCCACCCCTGTGTAGTGAGAGAGTTATCATCAGGCCACCCCTGTGTAGTGAGAGAGTTATCACCAGGCCACCCCTGTGTAGTGAGAGAGTTATCACCAGGCCACCCCTGTGTAGTGAGAGAGTTATCACCAGGCTTTTTTGTTTGTTTGTTTGTTTTTGCTTGAGCACACGGAAACTGTTCTGATATTTAGGTGGAATTTACCAACAGTTTCAAAGGAAAGCATACTTGTTATGAACTACAGACAAATTACTGAACAGCGGACTGGAGTCCTTGTCAAACTGCGTTTCAGATTTCTTGGGTGTTGGTGTTCCCACGGTTGGAGATGAGGACAGTTTCAGAATGCTGTCGGACAGTGTGATGCACACTAGACCCAACCGTATGGCTCATATTTAAGTGTGGAAGTTGAATACAAAGATGACAAGGCATTCTGGGTCAATTCACTTGTTTAGACTGAAAACAAAATGGGGAGTGGGTATGAGAACTCCGAATGGCTTAGATTATGGAGAAACACAGGCCTACAGTCACGCAATGTATATCAACTTGGCTTTTTCTTATTGGTTCAAGTTATTGAACAGGAATATTGATTGATTATCAAGAAAAACCGTCATATACTATGATTTAAACTCAAGCGTGAAAAAAACAACACATGGAATGCATCATTTCTTTATGAACCTGGTTTCGGCTGCTGAGCAGCCCCTCCTCGCCCCCCCCCCCCTCCCCCCCCCCCCCCCCCCCCCCAATATTTACATCGAGAAGAGGTGGGGCAACCCCCCCCCCCCCCCCCCTCCCTCCAGCCCCATGGTTCCGGCGCCACTGGACGGTAGGGAAAGATTTCAGTCTAGGGAATGATCAAAGAGAACTTCAGAAGGCAGTTTCTCCTCTCATTCCGGACATGAGCACCTGCACGACCCTCTTCCTCCTCATGGTGTGTCTTCTCTTCATCGGCGCTATCCTCTTCCTCATGTGGATATTACAGTCCCCTTCATCGACACCACCCCTTCCTCCTTGTGATGTGAAATAACCTCCATCTTGCGCCCAATCTTGCGCCGAATTGGATGATGATAAGTGATTGCTCGCTCATTCCCGTTGTCCTGGGTGTTGTGTATCTTGCTTACAGAAGACCTAGGAGGTCGAAACGCGTCGTATCTGGTCTTGTGATTCGGTTGTTGGGGTTTTTTGTGTTGGGTTTTTTTTTTTGCGGAGCTTTAGCAATTTTTTTTTTCAAATTTGTTCAGATTTCCGCCTGCAGTCGCCTCACTTTGAAACTAAATCTAATTTTCATCATCATCATCATCATCATTAGTTTTATTACTATTATTATTATTATCGTTATTATTTCTATTGTTATTTTAAGAAATATGAATACCTTTTAAACAGAAATACAGTTGCCATTGTTGGTGTAACGGAACACAGGTGAAGTAATGCTTGACAAAGGGAGAGTTTCTGTTTGTGGGGATGTGTGGACTGTTGACAGGAGGAAATCTTTTAAGTGTTCGGATTTTAGAGCCTTTCCCTTACTGTACCCGCATTTCCGTGTGATATGAAACACTGTTTGAAGACACCAGTATACTCTTTGGAAAACGGTTCTCTAGACCTTTTCATTCTAATGACTTTCGACAGCTGCAACACAGTTCATTGAACCGTATGGCTCAGATCGATGTGTGGGAGCTGAATACAAAGATGACAAAACATTCTGGGTCAGTTCACTTGTTTAGACTGAAAACAAAATGGGGAGTGGGTATGAGAACTCCAAATGGCTTAGATTATGGAGAAACACAGGCCTACAGTCACGCAATGTATATCAACTTGGCTTTTTCTTATTGGTTCAAGTTATAGAACAGGAATATTGATTGATTATCGAGAAAAACTGTCATATACTATGATTTAAACTCAAGAGTGAAAAAAAAATCACATGGAAGGCAACATTTCCTTATGAACCTGGTTTCGGTTGCGTTTGAACTGGGCTGAGCAGCCGGTCTGGAAGACACGTTTGTACAAACTGACTCCGCCAAAATCAATTTACATATAATAAATGACAAGATTGGGAAAGCCATATCAAATTAAATTAAAGTTTTGCAATTCACAGAATACACCGCCCTGGCAATTTAGTTAAAGCATATGTCTCATATAGTGTCAGATATGGATAAATACTGTTGGCTATATCATATTTCTTATTCAATAAACATAGATCTGGTGACAATAACAAGCATTCGCACACACACGCATATATATAATATATATATATATATATATATACAACAAACTAATAAATTCCAAGGATAAGTACCCAGCACCATTCCAGCAACTTATAGAGCAGCTTGGTGTTGTTGCAATGACTGCAAGAAATATTGAATTATAAACAAAGCTTGCTCTTATGTCTTATATTGAAGAAATAGGGGAGATAAGCATTCATATCTGCAGTGGTAGATAATTCTGCCTAACTAACAGTATGTGCTTGAGTGGGTGAATGGGGAAAAAGTAAAATAAATGCTTCTCAAACTGAGCCTTCAGCAAGCTTATAGTCTCCTAGGGGAGACAACCTCCAATAGGGAGGGAAACTCACTAACATATGACTCCTGAGGTATGTTTTGCTCCCATAAGGAAACCTAACACAGAGTAACTTTTATTCAAGACTGGCACAGCCTTTTAAACTTGAATAAAGTCGGACAAATACATAGACGAACAATCTAATAGTGGGGAAAAAAAAAACAAGCGCAGGCCAACAACTGAACTGTCTGGCAAAGATTTGGACTTGAGGGGAGGGGAGAGGGGAGTTTGAAGATGGAGAAACTGGGAAAACGAAATTAAAAAAAAAAAAAAAAATTACAGATATGAAAACTCTTCACTAGCTGCATAAGGGAACCATCGCAATCCCTTTTGAAGGCAGATATATTTGTATTGCCTGCTCCGAGGCCTTTCGCCCGCTGGATCGGGACTCATCAGGGAGACACGGCTGGTTGTGTCTGCGCTCCCGGCGTCAAATAGAGACACACCACAGTCCATAATACTGTGGTGTCTCACCACCATGGGTGCAAAAAGAATCCAATAGCACCCCCAGAGCAGCCAGCGAAGAGTAGTAAATGCAACCAAACGAAAGTGTGGGGAGGAAAAAAAGTTGCTGTAAAATTAAAGACATTATGCAAATAATATAAAATGTAGGGGACAGTCTTTGAGCCTACGCCTGAGGATCCACCCAAAGATGCAAGGGAGATCAAAAGACAAACACACAGACGGACAGAAACAAATGCAAATAACCTCAATATTATGGACTGTGGTGTGTCTCTATTTGACGCCGGGAGCGCAGACACAACCAGCCGTGTCTCCCTGATGAGTCCCGATCCAGCGGGCGAAAGGCCTCGGAGCAGGCAATACAAATATATCTGCCTTCAAAAGGGATTGCGATGGTTCCCTTATGCAGCTAGTGAAGAGTTTTCATATCTGTAATTTTTTTTTTTTATTTCATTTTCCCAGTTTCTCCATCTTCAAACTCCCCTCCAGTCCAAATCTTTGCCAGACAGTTCAGTTGTTGGCCTGCGCTTGTTTTTTTTTCCCCACTATTAGATTGTTCGTCTATGTATTTGTCCGACGTTATTCAAGTTTAAAAGGCTGTGCCAGTCTTGAATAAAAGTTACTCTGTGTTAGGTTTCCTTATGGGAGCAAAACATACCCCACTTGTTTACTGTTTATCGTTTACTGTTCCCTACCTCATTTCATTTCCGATATGACTCCTGGTCAGATACCGATATTTCGAAATCTGATTGTTTCTCCTCAGTGACCGGGAAAGTGGTAATTTGACTCTTCTGCCTTTTCGGTGTTAAAAAGAATGCTATCCCAGAAAAGGCTGGTGTACAATATAGTAGTATGTTTGTTGAGTTTTCAAAAAACCAACCAAAGGTGCCACCTAAGAAGCAAAAGAAAATCATGAAAGAGCAAAACAAGCTACATTTTCTTGTGAAAAGTAAAAATATAAAAAGATAACCTCTAAAGACACAAGTGCTGAGGGCCAGTTCTTGGAATGAATCAGCAAGGGACTAAATTACAACAAACTAATAAATTCCAAGGATAAGTACCGAGCACCATTCCAGCAACTTACAGAGCAGCTTGGTGTTGCAATGACTGCAAGAAATATTGAATTATAAACAAAGCTTGCTCTTATGTCTTAGATTGAAGAAATATGGGGAGATAAGCATTCATATCTGCAGTGGTAGATAATTCTGCCTAACTTGAGTAGGTGAATGGGGAAAAATAAAATAAATGCTTCTCAAAATGAGCCTTCAGCAAGCTTATAGTCTCCTAGGGGAGACAACCTCCAATAGGGAGGGAAACTCACTAACATATAACTCCTGGTCAGATACCGATATTTCGAAACCTGATTGTTTCTCCTCAGTGACCGCTCATTTTGAGAAGCATTTATTTTATTTTTCCCCATTCACCCACTCAAGCACATACTGTTAGTTAGGCAGAATTATATATATATATATATATATATATATATATATATATATATATATATATATATATATATATATAATATATATATCATGAACAATATAAAAGTGTCCTTAAAAAATCTGAAAATGCTCAACCCCTTGTGGAGCAACATCTGTTAAAAATATTTTTACCAGATCACCAGATCTATGTTTATTTTCCTGATGATAGCAAGGCTTGAAACAAGCTGGAAGATTTTAATACTTCATTTAAAAATTTTTTTTAACAATATATATATAGAGAGAGAGAGAGAGAATGAATATTGCTAAAAAGCCTAATATGATTTTGAAAGTGCTCGACCCCTTGGGGAGCAACATTTGTTAAAATCAAATATCCTTTTAACATTTGATTTTAACATATATATATATATATATATATATATATATATATATATATATATATATATATATATATATATATATATATATATATAGATCAGTATATTTAAAATGCCTAAAACAATTTTTTAAGTGCTCAACCCCTTGCCAACCCGCACGTGCAAACAACCGCAAACGGGAGCCCACACGCTATATAACATCGGCGGTGGGCAAACCAAAAACCATCCTGATGACAGCGCAACACGCTCGAAACAAATTTGTAGATAGTTTTAAGATTCCTCTTTTAACTTGTTTTAACTATATATATATATATATATATATATATATATATATATATATATATATATATATATGTGTGTGTGTGTGTGTGTGTGTGTGTGTGTGTGTGTGTGTACACATACATATATATGTATACATGTAAGTATACATATACAGACTAACAGACACCCAGAGAGAGAGAGGGAGACAGACAGACAGACAGAGATATAGACATAGATACATCTCTTTTGACATGTACTGCTCTTAACGAACTTCGAAAATGCACGTTTAGTTTGATTTTTGTGATGGTGTGGAGTGGTACTGAGTGCGGGTGAAGAGAGACAGATGATAGTAGGTTCAGGACCCAAGGACAACAGCCAGCCAAAGAGAAGTCAGAGGGTACAAAGTAGAGTTTCTTCCCTTCTACTTCCCTTCTGAGGGCCCCTTGAACACACACACAAAACACACACACACACACACACTGCCTCAGGCTGTAATGATATTGAGTTTAACGTCCTCACAACAATAGTCTTTAGGGACAAGTTGGTAGCTGCAGCAAGCTGCAACGCGGGGAGTCGTTTGTCTGGCAGACTTGTATGCTGGCAGGTTTGGTTGGAGTCGGTATCTGCAAACGGGAGGAGGTACCCAGGATAGACGGTGTCCTCAGGCTCTGCCTGGGTGAAGTGTTTCGTTTGTAGACGGCCAGTGACTTGCTTCTTCGATGGGAGTCATGATAATGGGGGTTTTCATGCTGAGTTGCGACGGTCCTGTGCCGAGTGAGGCCGAACTCGGGAGACGCGTGGGAAAGAAGTCGCCAATCCGCTTCACGTACATCGGTGTCCACTCTGCGCCCATAGGGATGTTCCCACCCTTCCCCCGACCACCAAAAGGAGGGCGCTGCTGGTCGTGCAGACCACTGGTATGGTCGCACAGTGGCAGCGCCTCGTCGCCAAACTGTCCCACAGCCTCGAGAGCCGTCCCCCGACGACACAGGCTAGTCCCGTAGTCACTGCTGATACGTGGAAGGTAGTCAATGCCGCCCCACGCCTATCTGCCATGTAGGCGTCTTCTGTCGATGATGCCACCTCCCAGCAGGTATGCGAACGTGCCTCAGGCTGGAATAGTTGAGCTTTACGTCCTCGCAGCAAAAGCTTTAAGGGACAAGTTGTTCTTTCGCGGTAGTCTTGGACGCCTTGGCTTACAGGTTCAGGGTGGAGTTGGTCGGTGTTGTTGTTCAATGGGGGTGGTCGTTAACGTTGTTTTCCTCTGTTGTAGTTGTTGGTGTTCCTTTCGTCTTCCTCTGGGGTGGGTTAGAACCGGTCATCGAGTCCAGAGGATATCGGGGTATTTGGTGTGCCCCGGGCTCACTTAGTAAGCCTCTTGGTAAGCCTGAGGCACGCCAACGCCCTGATATCCTCGGACTAGACGACTGGTTCTAATCCCCCCAGAGTCTCAGGCTGGAATGGTTGGGTTTTACGTCTTCACAGCATAAACTTTTAGGGACAAGTTTGTCGGCACAGCACGAAGTCGTTTGTCTTGGCAAGACTTGAAAGCTGGCAGGTTTGGTAGAAGTTGGCATTTGCGGTCGTGAAGAGGGACCCGGGATAGACGGCGTCGTCAGGTAGGAGCCTGGGTGAAGGTCTTCTTTCGTAGATAGTCGGTGTTTTAGCTGGGAGGTCGTGATGATAAAATCGTCTGGACCGTTGGGCGGTCGTCTGCAAGCCTCAGGCTAACAGTGCTTCACTTAGGCCTACATAGTGGTGAAGAAGCGGATTACAAAACCAGCAGCATAGTACTGCATGTGAGGCATGGACTGACAAAATGTGTGCTTTCTGTTGCACCTCCCGTGTTGTCTGGCTCGCCATCCGTTCAAAGCATTCAAACATATTTACTATTGATGAAAACCTCAGAACCCAAGAAATAAAACGAAGCATGTCACAAGTGACATATATATATATATAATTATATATATATATATATATATATATATATATATATATATAGATAGATAGATATATAAGGTTTAAAACTATCTACAGCGCTGTTTCATGCGGATGCAATCATCAGGATGTGGTGGGTCTGTGCTGCCGGTGTTTTATAACTGCTTGTGTTGTCTGTCATCACGTGCTGTCTGTGTTTTTCGTGTGTTTCTGGTTCTTGTTCACTGATAGGAATTTCCACTTGTGCCTGCAGTTGTTAACCATTTCTATCCTAGTATTTAAAGTTGCCAGTTGTGGTTTGCATAGTATTATGTACTTTTTTGTTGAGCATAGGTTACATCTTTTTGAAATGTTGTTGTATGGTGCTGCTCTTTCTATGATTTTCCAGGATATATTGTAGTCTATCTTTTTCTCTTTGAGCTTCCAGATGTATTTACTCAATTCTGTTTGGTTTTTGTATCTTTCTTTGTTAAATGACTGTTTGTGGTTTGCATATCTAGTTTTAAATTGGTTTTCAGTGATACCTATATATATGTTTCTTCTGCGTTCTCTGATTTTACAGTGGCTTGGTACACAATGCTGTTGTAGAGGCATTTGTTGCTCAGAGGGCACTGTTCTTTCTTGATACAGTTGCAGGATTTCCTTTCATCACCCTCGTTTTTCTCTGTACTGCTTTTCATTTTGTTGGTTGAATATATATATATATATATATATATATATATATATATATATATATATATATATATATATATTTTTTTTTTTTTTTTTTTTTTTTTTTTGCTGTATTAAATCACTGATGAGTAAAGTCGGAGAAGGAACATTGTGTCGTATTTTTTCTCTATTGCGATAATAAACACCAAACGGCACGAAATAATGTCATAAGGAATGAATAGCAGGCTTTTCACTCTTTTCACATATATAAACTTCATTATCCAAGACACCCTGAGCGGAGAACTTTGTCTTTGAAAATTAATACAAAACACAACTGGCCTTCCTCCTCGCCTGGCTGTCGACATGAGCTTTTGATACGATTTTCGATTAACAAAAATGCTCGTGTTGAAACGGACTACTGGATGAATACTTTCATACATTTTCGGTTGACTCTGTCATAAAAATGGACCCATCAACAAGATTTCGATCGGGAAGGCTGAATTTCATAGAATGGCAAGTTGGCGCAAAACTCCGACAATGACCAAGAGTGGAACGAAGAAAGCGAGTTCCAGAGAGGTCGGCGCCGCCAGTCATTTCGTGCAGTCGCAAGCTTGTGCGGAAAATATCCGAGGTATGCGATATACGAAATGAGAGCTTACGGGCTTTACTTTTAATTAACGTTTTTGGATTCGACAGTTTTTCTTATACTTTCGCGAAATCAAGAAATTAATATTCATTTTATGGATGCGGAGGATTAAAAATGGCGCCCAGATTAATTGTGCAAAATATCAACGTTCGGGATGTGGAGGATTAATAATAGCGCCCAGATTAATTGTGCAAAATACCAGTCTAGAGACAATAATGGGCTTTTCGGTCCAATATAGTTGTAACGGACCAGTTAACGAGAATACAGGGGTGTTTCATAGCACACCCTAGCGGCGAGCGGGACTAGGAAAAGTCGACAGTTTGATATCCAACAGTCCGAGTGGTCAGCTCTACTGTTTATTAAGCCAAGAATTGCCAGCAGCTGAGAATTGTGCAGAACAACCTTTACTTGAATATACATATGTATGCATATGTGTATACAGGGCCTATATGACTTTTTTCACTACATACTCCCGTGTTTGAACGTAACGGTAGAATCAAATTTTGACCAAAGATTTTGAAACGTTAATATGTTATTTTGAAGAAAAGCTTTCATTTTTAGCTTGAAAACTGTGACTTGCACAGTTTGGGGATATCACCGATTCCAGTACACGTCTGTTACCCGAACATTGCACAAGCGCTGGGTTGAATCACCGATGTGTGTCCATGTTGAGATGGGTTGAATCACCCATCTTTTCCATGTTGAGATGGGTTGAATCACCGATGTGTGTCTATGTTGAGATGGGTTGAATCACCTATGTGTGTCCATGTGGAGATGGGTTGAATCACCGATGTGTGTCCATGTGAAGATGGTTGAATCACCGATGTGTGTCCATGTGGAGATGGGTTGAATCACCGATGTGTGTCCGTGTTGAGATGGGTTGAATCACCGATGTGTGTCCATGTGGAGATATGTTGAATCACCGATGTGTGTCCATGTGGAGATGGGTTGAATCACCGATGTGTGTCCATGTGGAGATGGGTTGAATGTAATCATGACTCAGATTCAGCTTCTCTGTTATTAATATTCCACTTTATCTTCAACACTAATAAAATGTTATGTAAGGACCACAAGTAAGAAAATGAAATTTCTAAAAGTGCACCGCCGTGTCTCCACATACTAATAACGTCATCATTAATTAATCGGTATTCACGAAGCTATATGGGAAGCAACTTCTCTCAGTGAACTTAAGACCATATGCGAGTTATCCTCCTTGGTGTAACGCGGCGGCGGTCACGTAGACCCGGTGCTCGCCGCATGCTCGTGGATGCAGAATAACAATGCCTCCACACTTGCAGGAGAATGGATGTTGAGCAGACGATCGCGCCGCTCACTGGCACAGCCGGTGAGAAAGGACCAGATTCCGTGGCATCAGGTAAGCAAGTTCTGTGAACTAATGCTGAATGTGATAATGCTGTGTTTGGGGCTGTGTTGTTTTTTCATGCGGGATTTGAAAACAACGGAGTGGTAACACATGTTCGTTTGTTGCACAAGAGGATGGTTACGTATTTGCACCCATTGACCAGTCTGCGAGCAGTGGTTGTGCGAATGCTTCCAGCACACGGCGCACGCCTTTGTGCAGTTTAACCCATAGCAGAGTTTACTGTTTTAGCATCGGGTTTCGAGTAATAATAATACGTTGAAGGTCGTTGATTGCTTGGGATTACTTGAAACCTTGTCGATCTTGCGGTGTTAAATCATTACAAAATAAATGATTAGATAACAGCTGTTCGTAGCCCTCCGCCCCCCCCCCCCCCCCCCCCCCCCCCCCCACCTCACCTCACCCCGCCCGCCCTTTCTCTGCGCGTTAAATTCGGAGGAAATAGAACTGTTTAAGAGAGACTTTTTTTGGAAATATCGCGGGAACCAGCTTAAACAAACACAGGGATCGGGATCTCCACATTTAATGACTCAGCGTAGTGGAGAGGCCTACCCCTACAGGCGAGAACTGCTGAGGGCGTCGATCGTATGTTTACTGATCTGTTGGGATAGAAGGCTCTCGGCGGCACGCAGTTAATGAGAGAATAGAGTTCAAGGGCAGTCTTAAAGGTCAAGTGATTAGCTGAGCATGACATGTGCCTTCCCAGGCTGATCTTAACCGCTGCTCGCGCGAGCGCGCGCGTATGTGTGTGTGCTTGTGAAGACGGGTCGGCCAAGTTGTTGACCTCTCGTTTGCCTGAGCACAATCGAACGATGCAGAACTCATTATCTCAGCCAAGAGCTTTTTGTTTATTTTTTATCCACGTGCGTGGCAAGATGACACAGAAACTGCACAACCGGGTTGTAACGAACTCATTTCAATTCAGTGGTGAAGATCTTTGGCGCGGATCCATGATCCGTCGGCGAGATTATGGATGTAGTTCTGAACCGATTTTGATGAAACTTGGTGGAAAGATGGAACATACCCCTTAAAAAAAAAAGATTGAAACAACATCATCATCAACAACAGCAGCAGCAGCAGCAGCAGCAGCAGCAGCAGCAACAACAACAACAACAACAACAACACTCAATATGGCGCGGATCCAGATTAAAAAAAAACAAAAAAAAAAAAAACGAGCTAGGATCCGTTCGACCTTGACGATTAATTTTGGTCTGCGCTCGCTCTATAGGTTCTAGTATTGTGTTTAAATCACATTTCGTGCAGTTGTGTGTGCAGACTCGAAAGTGTTGATATCAATATCCGCCGTTTGGGATCGGGTGGGTTGGGGGGGGGGGGGGGGGGGGGGGGGGGGGGTGTTACTGAAAAGGGGGGACTAGCGGGAGGGAAAGAGCATGGAACAGGGGGGAGGGGGGGGGGGGGGGTTGACGTGCGGGCTGTTGGATGGGATGGGAAGCATGGCTATGAACAGAACTCGCCATACATCTGGTGAGCGATGGCCACTCATATTGTCCTCGTGTCCATCGTGCTGGTTTTCTGTCGCGAGCCAGCCAGCCAGCATCCACCGCAGTACCACAGTGCCCTGCCTGCTGTCGTTCTTTTTTGATACTGTCAGTCCTGTTCCAAGTCACTCCGACGTCCACCCCCTTCCCTCCCCTCCCCACTGTCCCACCCTCGTCCCTTTTCCCTCGCTCTGATCTCGCTCAGTGTGTTGCTATGCCCCCCCCCCCCCCCCCCCCCCCAAAAAAAAAAAAAAAAGCAAGCTACTTTGTGAGTGCTCTTCTTATTGATCCATTCTTTTGTGGTTTACCCACATTTCCCCCCTTTTGCAATCATTCCCACTTGCCATTATCCTTCCTTCCCTCCATCCCCACCCTACACACACACATCCTCTCCCCAAGCTTTTTTTTTTTTTTTTTTTTGCCTATCCACATAGAAATCATTGTCGAGTGTGAAGCCTATTGATACAAAATCTTTGCTCCGTTCTTTCTTCTAGAGGTTTTTTTAAATTTTATTTTAAACTTTGTTATTGTAATTTATAAACGAAAGCCTCGCTCACGTTAGTGTTGTAGGCTTTCTGTTCTCGAGCCGCACGTGGAGGGTAGGGAAGTCAGGGTTCGCGCTAGGATTTTTGAAAACCGGTACCGTGAGTTGCCATTTCAGAGATATCTTGACCAACCCCCCAAACATCGGTCCCCAGAAAATCAAAACCGGTACGCACTGTGACAGAACGAAACTATTGAGGGGGGGGGGGGGGGGGGGGGGGGGGGGGGGGGGGAGGATTGTTTGGATCAACAAAACTAAATCTAAATTGAACAAAAGACCTATATGAGCGCTAAGCGTAGGAACAAGAAAGAAGAATAGCTTGAATTTACATCACACGAATGACGGTCCTGCAGAACAACAAACTGACAGTGACACAGGCGCTAGAAAAAAACATACACACAAAATAAATAAATTCCTATTTCCTGCGTGGCTTCATGCCCAAGAAGCGAGTGGCAGCAGCACGGCAGTCAAAGTCTCTGAGAGATTTGCCATGGATGTCGAGTCTCATCAGTCTTGTTACTCTCTCTGAGAGATTTGCCATGGATGTCGAGTCTCATCAGTCTTGTTCTCGTTCCTCATTCGTGGCCCCGCCCCTGTCTTGACCTTTTCTGCATAACCTCTTCAGCTGTCACACGGGAAACCCAGGCACAGCTCTAGGCAATTTTTGCCGCATGGCAAAGTCTGGATACTGTATCCCAGGTTTGGATGGCGATTTACGGACAGGGAGAACTATATCACCCCCCGTAACCCCCAAGGGGCTTGGAAAATTGGTAAAATCCCCGTGCGCGGGGGCCATTGAAAACAACAGAAAGTGGCGAGTCAGCACCCCATATCTCAGCTGCATAAAATCCGTGGGCCGGGGTGGAGGGAGGGGGGTAGCGCTGACAGGGCCGTATGCACGTCAAACCCCCATTGCTATTCGGTTTAGGCTTTAAACCCGGGTTTGCTATTCGGAGCTTAAAGCGGAACCCCTCCGGTTTGGGATGCACGACGCCCTTTCGGTTGAATAGCTCTCCGGTTTAGAGGGCAGGAAACGGCGCTTATTTATAGATTTTTGGCAAAACCGGGGGGGCGCAGGCCTGGGTTGGTTTTTTCTCCCCCCCTTCTGGAACTTCCGCTGGTACGTGCTTCTCGGTTTTCACGCAAGATTCTTGAATCATGACACTCCCTGGCCACTTTGCGACACAATTGTGAATACAAGGTTGAATTTTAAAAAAAAAATCACACACCACACACCACCCCCACCACACACACCACACACTCACTCACCACTCACAAACCCCCAAAACCCCACACACACACACACAACCACACACACACACACACACTACTTTTAAAAGTTCACTTGGGGCGAACTAATGGACAAAGAATTTTTTTTTCCCAAAACAAAAATGAAAAAAACCCAACCATCTAGAGTGATTAAACATCTTGATTTGGGGAATAAATCTTCATTTGCGGAGAAGATGGCAGTAATGGGAAGCTACAAATGTGCACATCATTGAAACAACAAAAATAATTGCGCTTGGAAATTTTGCTGGAAAGTGGGGCGATTCAAAACCACACACACACACCCACACACACACACACACACACACACACTACTTTTAAACTGTTCACTCTGGGGCGATCTAATAGAGACAAAGAATTTTTTTCCAAATCAAAAGTGAAAAAAGCCAACCATCTAGAGTGTTTAAACATCTTGATTTGGGGAATAAATCTTCAGTGCCGGAGAAACTGGCAAAAGTATGGGAAGCTACAAATGTGCAATATCATTGAAACAACAAATAATAATTGCGCTTGGAAATGTGCTGGAAGTGGGGCGATTCACACACACACACCCACACACAACACACACACACACACCACACACACACACTCTCTCACACACACACACACACACACACACACCACACAACACACACGCCCCAACCACACACACAACCCTTTGGGAAAACAGTTCTAGGTCATCGTACAGGTAAAAACGGATTCTTTCTGTCACGAAAGATGCGGTTTCGTCGCAATTGCGTCGCGTCTCACTTGGAAAACATAAATGCACCATTTTATCCGCGTTTAGGCTCGCTATCGGAACCCCGAGGCACCGATAACTTTATCCGCGTTTTGCCGAGCGGATAGTTATGCGGTCTGACGTGAACCCAAATCTGCCGCTATCCCACCGAATAGGCGCTAAATTTGGGACAGCCCTCTATCCCGGGTCGACGTGCTAAGGCCCAGGGGACTAGGCCCCGATTAGTCATGTGAATGAAGCCACTGTAGTGCTGAGAAAAGCGCAACGCTTATTCTTTGGGCAGTAAAGCTTGCTGTTCTGCACGCTAAAGAGGTTGGCGCCAAAGAGGTGTCGGGCGATTACAAGAGTTTGTCGAAGGGATGCGAAGGGGTGGGTGGCGTGGGTACAGGCGCATGACTTTTAGTGCCTTTCCGAAATTGTCACGTCAGACTTCTTTTTTTTTCAGGACGGAAATCTAATCGGTCACTGGCAAACAGAATCGGTCCGGGGTACCGGCAGCTTCGAAATTTTCGGTATTTCCTGTTTACAACCGGTAAAATACGGCAATTACGGTTATCGCGAACCCTGGAAGGTGTGTTGTGTGTGTGTGTGTGTGTGTGTGTGTGTGTGTGTGTTTTGTCTCCCAGAATGAACGTCACAACACGAAACGGCTCTGACGGAAGGAAAATCATGTTTTAAATTGTTGTTGAGATACATGTTGTCAGTGTGTTCGGGCCTGGTCAAAGTCATGCCACTGCCGAATACGGACTGTGGTTAGAAATTGACCAAAGCAGGCTCTTGCCATTTTTGCCATCTTATCACATGCTGCTTAGAGAACGGGGAATGCTCATTCTAGCTCAACCGCCCTCAACCAGTTTCGGGCGGTTGACCCTAGAATGAGCATTTCCCGTTCTCTGACAAGTAAGACTTCAACAATGAATTAAAAATAAATAATCCATCACACGTTTTCAATAACCAAAAATAAAAACGATTTTTTACAAACAACATACTGTGTAGGATTGTCTGTTTTCAATATAATTTACAAACTTTTCAGATTTTAGTTTTTGCTTAATCCTGCGTTTTTCCTGATCATTTTCAATAACATCATTTTCACGCTTTACATTCTTTCAAATGCGTCTCTGTTTTTTCATGTGAAATAAAACTACAGTCTTTAACTGTTCTCTAAAGTCTTTTAAAACTGAGTTATATTTTTGAAAAAAATCCACACATTTAAATTCCAGCATGTCTTCCACTGAAAGCTAGTTTTGAAAAAAGTGTTTCTCTTTTTAACTCTGTCTCTTTCTGCCGAACATTCATCTATAATAAATAGTGTCTGCGTTCCTTCAAACAGTCTATAAAAGTGTTCAAAAACACTCACTCAGTTTATTGTTGGGATCAATCAAATATATGTCATCATCGATCCATATAAACCTTCTATCATTATATGCTTTGTTCCATTAAGTGTTGGGCGGGAAAATTATATATGATCAAAATTATAACGATAAACTGTTTGTAATAGGTCGAGGACAAATATTTTTTTTCCACAACCAGTCTGTCCACAAATCAGTGAACAATGAGGGGTTTTTATTAAAGTTTAACATCGGCATTGACACCAAAGTCATCTGCTCCATAGTTTTATAACAAAATTTTAAATTTAATCCAGTTATTGTTTTTTTTCATACTCTCTGTAAAAAATTTGTTTCAGTATAAAAAAATCCTATAAGATCTAAATGTGTAAGATTAATCCAAGTCAGTTCTCTGAGATTGCTTCTATTTAGACTAATATTGATTTTGTCACTGGTTGAAATAACCTTAATCTCCCCACCGTTGTTAAAAATGACGACAGTAACTTTAAGTTTTTCAACGTCTAATTTTGCCAGCTAATTAGAATTCCTTTTAAAAGGACGTCACTAACGCCCACAACCCACCCTTCTCATTTTTTAAGACAGAAATTTCAAATATCATTGTGAACGTGTCTCCTAATTTCATTGTGGAATTGAACTGTAATTTTGTAGAAGCATCTTTCAAAACTGATTCCTTTCTGTGGAGGATGTACTGTTTATTCCCATACGGCTTTATTTCAATCTTTTTCCCGACTATTGTCCTCTGGCATAAGACTTACATGTGAAGGGCCAGAGTTGAATGCTTTTCTGAAACTTTTTGACGGTCAAAAAATGTGTAAATGGGCTTATGAATTCAAATTTTATGTCCCATTCTAAATATTGGTTCTAATTTGCCATTTGCTGTCAGGTTTTCGAACTATTTTATATTCATACTGGCCAGCATTATTTGCTTCTACATTACGCAGTTGCTCTAGTTTAGGAACGTTTTGTTGTCGCCAAACCTCTTTGCGTTTATAATCACCATCTTTAGTGTACTCAAAACCATACAAGCGCCTATCTCACCATTCTGTTCAAAGTCCGAACGTCTGCAAGGTCTTTTAATTCTAAGTTATACACCTCACAGGCCTAATGTAACTCCGGATTCTTCTGGCCCACACGACATTTTTTAGTACAACTTATTATTTTATTTCCAAAAACAATGTGCAGGTTATCACATTTCACGACTTTCCCCGTTTTGTCTGCAAATTTTATATTAAATGATCCGACCCCCCCCACAAACTAATCTTTTAAAAATGTAAAAATTAGGGAATTGTATAATTTCATAATCGCAATATGCAGCTTTCCTGATGGAAGAGCTCTTAAAACAGTTGGGGCCTTCCATCATATAAGTTGTCATCAGTGCTCAGCTCGTCCAAATGAACATAGAGTAATGAATGTAATGCAAGATCGAGCGGATTTTCCCCTCATAAGTAGTTTTGTTTGCTGCAAACTCTAAAACTTATGAATGGGTCGATTGGCAGTTGTAAAGCCCCAAAATTTTAGCTAGCTCTCCCTCAAAAAAAGTAACCTACTTCTTCTTCTTAGGTTTGAATGATAAATTGTTTTCAGATTCGCATTGTTAAGTTTGAGAGTAATGTCAAAGTTACTCATTGCTTCTTTTAGTGAGCAAACCCGTAATAACCATCAGGTATGGTTAACTGGCTAACTAATTGCCTCTATTATTAATTTTTAAATCTTATTATTCTTCTTGGATTCACTTATATTAAACCAACAAAATTTGTAAAAAAATTTCATTTAAGTGCAAACCATTTGGTTCCGCAATTGTTATCAATAGCATGTTCTAAAACGAAGGACGGTCTTGAGTTGTTATTGTTACAAACATTTTTAAAACGAAATAAAAATGAGTGCATTTAATATACTGATGCAAAATTTTCTGTTGGGCCGCACTACAATCTTAAAAATAAACAACTGATACTCTTGAAAATTTCTGTGACTCAGTCTGACGCCTTTCAAGTAAAGGTTAGTACTCCATTAAAAAAGATATCTTAACCCCCCTATTAAAAACGCCACATCCTGAAAGTGTGGTTCAGTCATCCGATGCAGTTTTATCAGGGAAACCCGTTTTAAAACTTTCTGTGTTTTTGGGATCAACCTGGGTGTGGGGTGTCGTATGTGATTCATTTAAATCATCCTGATCCTTTGGTGAGGTCAGTGTACAGATTTCATTTCTATTCACCTTCAGACGTATTTTGACTTTAAAAATGCAAGCACCATTACCAAATGACAAACCGTTTAATCCATTCAGCAACAGAATAGACATGAAGGCTTTTGAAAGGATCTGTAACGAATTCAATATTAAGGTCAAGACAGACTTTAGACAAAAGTTGGATCTTTAAAACATGGCTTAAAGGGACCCCTTATTTTTGGGGGGTGCACAGAAAGTATAACTATGACTGGAAACCTCCTTACACATCTTTCTCTTCAGGCACAGCTGTTCACCTAGGGTCCATAGAGCAAGAGCATAAAACAGCATGGACAACATTTATTTAGACACCTTTAATGGCCTAACTAAAGCAGGAAATAGAACGAATAAACGACTCTGTTCGTACTTATGTTTGGTGTTTTCTAGGTTTTGCAAGCACAAACGAGATCGAGCATAACTGATCCTTCTACTGGTTTGATGCACAAAAACAATACTTAGCAAATTAGAGGACGCATTAATTCTACAGTTGATTTACCTTTAAGTATTAAAAGATACCAAAATTGTTTTACAATACGCAAAATCGAAAGTAGACTTTGCTGTTGGTACTGGTTTATACATGCTGCCTTCTGACTCAGGCTCCAGATAGGAACAATAATAAACTACAATAATGAAATCCTTGTGGCAGGCAATGAACAGAAAGTCGAAAAAACGAAATAAATTCTGAGCCCCGTAATATTGCAAGCAGTAAACAAACAAGATGACCCCCAAGAATAAGTCATTCCAATCCCCGTGGCCCCAAAACCCCAAGGCCGGTTGAAGAACACGAAGTAAAAAAAAAAAAATGACCATGAATATGAAAAGACAGCACTTGTTTTTGGATTAACCGGGCCCAGGATTACTTGGTCTTTATCTTACTAAAAATTAACCCAAAAATATTAAGAGAACTAATGTCCATAAGTGCTCGGCCATAAAGCCAACTACTTTGCTTGCAGTAGACAAAAGCCAGCTAACAACACCCCCTAATATACCGTAAAGCGTCCATGGCTTTTCTAGCTAATTTTTTTAATAAACCCGCAAAATGATCAAACTGTTTTTTTAACCCATGATTTATAGGCGGTGATGGGGGCGATGGCGATGGAGGCACTGGGCTTTGACCACCGCCGCCTTTTAATAGCCATCACCAAAATGTACTTATTGCAAAACCCTAAGGCGTTTTTTAAAAGCTTACTAATGTGACTCCTTGCTCTCGAAACAGTGTTCGTTATTCGTTCTGCTAGCGTTGTGTTTTCATATAAAATTCTTTGGATAGTTTCTTTTTATTCTGCTCACTTTGATTCGTATTTTTTCTCGGTTAGTAGACAACGCTTCTAGTCTTGCTGATCTCAGTTGTTCAGATCTTTTAGTCTTTGGGTTTTTCTTTCTTTAATATCATGCCTAAGTTGGCGTCATCAGCCCGCAACGAGTTTTTCTTTTTCTCTTTTTTATTGCTCATCTAGTTCATCCAGTTTTGCCTAAATTGTTTGTAATTTGTTCTTGATGCTCTCAAAGCATGATCAGGGGCCCGCTATTTCTCGCATAGGCAATGGGGAATCATTATGTTTTTAATGCTGTTTTTCTGAAAAACTGGTTTCTGCTTCAATTACATTATTAATTCACTGCTGTATTGATAGATTTAATTCTTTAAGTTCCATGTTTTGTAATTTGTTAGCTGTTGGGAGTTCTGTTGTGTGTTATGGAAGTTTAGCAAACTGAATCCCTATTTACTCCCCTGGTTTAGAATGCCAAGGCGAGATTTTGTACAGCTCGGCACTGAGTCTTGTCTAAATGTACTCGGGCTAAAACTTTAATGGGTTGTTTAGTTGTATGCTGACACGTTGTCCTTGATCGTTTTACTACAAAATGGTCATCTTCTACTTCAAATCATTAGGGTCTCATAAATTCGGGAGGTTCTTGACCTAAACTTCGGTACATGATCTAACCTTAGTTTCTGTTAATTCACTTGCCATGAAGAGCGCACAGAGCGATGCTGTGTCAAAGGGGTTCATTTCACTCCAAGTCGTCTTCCAGGATCAAAAAACATCATAATCTTCTTCACCTTCAATTCTGCCATGTTTTAAATAATTAACTTTTTATTTTGTTTTATAAAAATGTCACAAGCATATGGTTCAATTCTTGACCCGCATAGAAGACTGAAAGAGCCCTTAGGCATGAGGGAAATAACGGATTTATTACTGTTCCAAATAATCACTCTACTATTGCTGCAGATCTCCAAATTTCTTACTGTCAATTTCCAGACCTAGGAGCAGGATGAAGTGATTGTGCCAGGCTCTGCGCAACTTACTTTCAAAATAGACTCAAATCAGAAAAACTGACCCAAACAGGACAGTTGTCCAGAATCTGGGACGGGCAATCTTTAGAAATTTTCTATAATAACTTGAGGGGCAAGAAATATGTTCTATCACACAATGCAGACATATTTTAACCTATTCTGATCTATGGCTAACACGATGAACGGGCTCTGAATTGGCGTTTCCAGGAATCGAAAATGAAGACGCGCTCAACATAGAATAGGCGTGAAGATGCTAAAGCGGCAAAAAGTATATAGCTGTTACAATTTTGCGTTATGGAAAGCGCTTTTCTATTCCCTTAGATTTTGAGTTGTTAAAAAGCGCATTGCGCCCATACTTTCAAGGAGCATTTAAAGACAGATTTGTCTTATGAACTAATTTTTAATGAAATACCCAACGTTTGTTATAAGATCATCGCCACCGCAAGCAAAGTACAGCAATTCTGGCCATCTGTTAGAGTTTGGCGTTGTTAGCAACTAATTTGGCAAGGCTGAATTTGAGCAACAATATCAGTCAAATTCGCCAATATCTTACGGAATGAGTGATTCATCATACCAACATATCCCAGAAGCAGAATGACGCTATATGGAATTTTAGTTTTAGTGCCACAGCAAGATGCTTAAAGGTATTTTATTGCTAAGTGTGAAGATGAAGAACCATTTTAAAAGAGGAAGTGAAAGTTTATTTAATCCTAAATAACCGAAAGTACAAATGTTCGATTGAGGGTAGTCTAACCAAATCAACGTGCGGGCTTATACCTTATCATCATTTTGACGGAATAAGAAATATTGTTTGGGGGTGGGAGTTGTAGAAGTACCAACAGTAGACCTTGTTGTCTAAAGATCTACACCTTTCACAGCGTTAGGCTTGATGATTATTTTAACAACAAAATACGTATATGGATTGACCTTAGGTCAACAGAGGTAATCAGTTGCATGGAAGTGGGAGAATGTTAAAAGACGGACTAAAAATTTCAAATTGATATAGAAAAAGATGGTTGGCGATATAAACCAGTTAATGTAATTTGTTTTTAATATATGATGCGCAGCTGGAATATTCAAGATAACAGATTAAAAGATATACAATACTAAATTATTTTTTTATTAAAAAAAGCAAGTCTGTTCAGGTTTATCTAAATGTTGCCTACAGCGCCTGCGTCGCCAAAAGAAGGATAGTAGAAACCCCTGACATAAAAAACCTTTAGATTAACAACATTACACAAATGCACAAAAACACTAGGAGCAAGACCTCTCAAACTACAGAAAACAAACGAAGGTATTCTGCTGTCTTTTAATGCTGTTACATATGTTAATATGGGCATGACTATAAGTGCTCTACAGCAGGAACACGTTTATGCCTTTAGGCAACAGGGTAGGTGCGCCCGCAGCTTTACCTTAGGCGGTTTGTCTTTAATTCGTGGCCTGTGTTCATTAGCTGTAAGTGCTGCTAGCAAAAAATTAACAACTAATCCAAAGCACACAGTATGGTTCAACTAATAACAGCTAAAACTTAGTTCGTTCACATGACAATAAATAAAGCGCTAGTTGACTCAAACATCAGGATGATGATATTTAGTCGTTTACAGGCCGATGTTGATGATATAAAGAACAAAAGTTTGATCTTCAAAAAAAGGCAAGGGGCAAGTTTTTCTCAACACAGAGCCCGAACAGATAAACAAGGAAATGTTTAAAAAAAAGTAAACGAAGACATTAAAACTTGTCTAAACAGCTCACATTAACAACATCCAAAGGGCGTTTATCTTGTTTATGAGTCCAAGCACCCCCCAAAGACCGTGGATATTGATTTTGATTAAGAGACTTTGGAGGTCGTTGTATTTTTTTTTAATTTAAAATAAATATTTTTTAGTTAGAAAAGAAAAGGAAAACTCAACATGGCTAAGATCTATGTAGGACCAGATGACTTGTTTGCAGGAATGCTTAAGGGAGAGCGTTTGTCAAAAGCTTTAAATGATATTAATCTAGAAGTCATTGATTCAGCAAACGTACAGGCAAGTGTTGTTCATAGCTATTTCTCAATTTCCAGGTAAACTAACAATAGACCCGCCAGTTAAAGTAATGTTAGCTGTTTTTAATCGACAAATATAACAATAAATGAAGAAAATCTAGAAGTCTGGGTCTCGACTAAACAACAGACTATTTTTTCTCATAATGACTTAACACCTGGTTGGCAGACCAACTGCTTGCACAGTTTGATGTGGCCGCTGAAGAAGCCAAAATGAGAGGCTCTGGTTGGTCAGAGGGTGAAGTCTAGAGATCAGATTAAAACAGGTAAGTATGAGCCTATTGTGGGCAAGTCTTACATTCCACTACCCCCAGCATATGGTAGCGAAAAGAGCAGTTTAAACATAAAGAATTCGGACAACAAATGTTTTATGTGGTGTGTTCTTGCAAGGCTGCATTACGTCCGCAAAAACGCAGAGAGAGTATCTAACTATGAACCTTACACCAATGATCTTAACTTTAGTGGAATATCCTTTCCTGTTAGCGTGGACAAAATTGATCAGTTTGAAGAACAAAACAAACCAATAACTGTTAATGTATACACATGGTCTGAGAAAACAAATTTGGTGCTATTAGAGTGTCTAAAGACAGCCCAACAATAGGTGATCCAGACAAAAGCCATGTGGACTTACTCCTAATGTCTTCGCCAACAGGTTGCCTCAACATTACACATTGATACGCACAATGAGTAGACTAATGCAGCATACTTCAAAACAAAGGCGCAAACAAGAATTCTGTAGAAATTGTTTAACAAGAATCCCATCCATTCAAACCGCGCTTGAACATAAAAAAACATTGTAAAAGTTCTGTAGACTGTAAGACAGAACTAACTACGCCCCACCTGGATCTAAAGTTAGTTTTAAGAACTGGAAACGGCTGCAAACGAGTCCATATGTTGTTTACGCAGACTTCGAGTCGCTTATTGTTCCTTATGAAGGGCCGGCGCCACAGAGACTTCCTAAAACAGCCTTAGTGAGTAATCATCAGATTTGCTCATTTGGTTTTATCATTGTTAGGTCGGATGGTGTCCATTCAGAACCAGAATTACATAGAGGGCCTAATGCTGCAGAATACTTCTTAAAACGCATGCAGCAAGTGCGTAACGCCTGTTCTAATAAACTGAATCTCTCAGACATTATTATGACTCCTGAAGATCAACAACAGTATGACTCAGCCACACATTGTTGGATTTGTGTTTAGAACTAACGCCCAAGAGTGTAAATCCAACAGTAAGAGACCATGATCACATTAGCGGAAAGTTCAGAGGAGCAGCGCACAACAGCTGCAATCTTCAACTAAAGTTTGAACCAAAGACATGGAAGCTGCCCATCTTCTTTCATAACTTGCGAGGTTACGACTCTCATCTTATAATGCAAGCAGTAGGCAGCGACACCAGCGACTCCAGCGACTCCAACGCCTTCAAGGTGGCATGCATTGCACAGTCATCAGAAAAGTACATGTGTTTCACTTTAAATAACATGTCTTTTTATGACTCAGTCTATGCAACACCTGATGGGATCATTAGAGTCACTGGCTATGTCCTTAAAGTCCTGCCCAATAACAGAAGAATATTTTGACCCAACTCTTGTTAGAAAGGGCGTTTACCCTATGAGTACATGAACAGTTGGAAAGGTTTGACGAAGATTCACTTCCACCTAAAGGCGCGTTCTTTTCTAGTCTTAGAGGAAAGGACATCAGTGATTCTGATTACCAGCATGCTCAAGAAGCATGGCAGAAGTTAGAGTGTAAAACGATGGGAGACTATCATGATTTATACTTGATGGCTGACGTTTGTTTGTTGGCGGACATTTTTGAAAATTACAGAAAGACCAGCATGAAACATTATAGCCTGGATCCCGCGCATTACATTTCTGCGCCTGGGATGAGTTGGGATGCTTTCTTAAAGTTTACTGGAGAAAAATTGATTTATTGTCAGATTTACCAATGATTCAGATGATTGAAAACGGATTGCGTGGAGGAATTAGTATGGCGTCGCATCATTACTGTAAAGCAAACAACAAATACCTAGATGATTATGATCCAAGTAAAAGGTCTAACTATCTCATGTATTTAGATGCAAACAATCTGTATGGTTGGGCTATGGCGCAATCACTTCCATTACGTAACTTTAAAATGTACACTGGTGGTATTAAAAACATACAAGAATTTGTAAAACACTGCATACTCTTCCAGCTGATCGTAAAAGAGGTCTTATTCTAGAAGTTGACTTAGAATATCCTCATGAACTCCATGACCTACATAATGACTACCCATTAGCAGCAGAAATTCTAAAGATGAATCCAACAGAGCCACCTAAACTTGTGCCTAATCTTCGAGTAAAAAAAATTATGTCTGTCATTACAGACTTCTACAATTTTATTTAAGACATGGTTTAAAGTTGAGAGCAGTTCATCGTGTAATTGCTTTTGATCAAGAACAGTTCATGAAACCATACATCATGAAGAACACTGATCTTAGAACTAAATCCACAGATGCTTCAGAAAAGACTTTTTCAAGCTGATGAACAACAGCTGTTTCGGAAAGACTATGGAAAATCCACACAAGCGTAAAGATGTCAGATTGGTCACCAAAGAGAACGAGGCAATTAAGCTGACTTCAAAACCTAATTATCAGACTTTAGAAGATTTCATGATGGGCTTTTTGGCATAATGATGAAAAAAAAGAAAGTCAAATTGGATAAGCCCGTTTTTATTGGGTTTACTGTTTTAGAATTATCAAAGCTTTTGATGTTAGAATTTCTTTATGACTACTTTAAACCCCTGTATCCAGAGTCCAAAGTACTTTACACAGATACAGATAGTTTTGTTATAGATATCCCTACTGAAGACATCTATAAAGACATGGAAATAGAAGTAGCTAAAGGGCATGCGGGATGGTATGATACATCTGATTACCCTAAAGTTTGTCTTTACATTCATCCGTTAATAAGAAGGTTTTAGGAAAGATGAAGGATGAATTATCTGGAGGGGTGATTAAGGAGTTTTATTGGTTTATGGTCGAAAA